>JANRMT010062861.1:14957284-14971641 GCA_026402145.1 Polypterus bichir lapradei | reverse complement strand
ATAGATAGATAGATAGATAGATAGATAGATAGATAGATAGATAGATAATGTGTTGCTTAGGGCTTCCTCCCTGATCTGCATCATAAAGATTTCCTGATAAATTTCAGTACAGCGCAGAAGCCCCTTTGTTCAAGACACGGATTTGATCATTGAAGTACTGCTGTCAGAAAGTCTCAGTTTGATTCGTAGCTATTTTGTCACAACTTGTTTTTTGTCTCAGTGTTACGGATCCGGCAAAATAACAGAATTTTGGTAAGCAAATGCAAAACTTTGCAATTCTAGTCCTATGATTTTGGTTAAACCCTCTGGCTTGAAAAAAAACAACTCGTGACCCTAACAAAACACTATCTTCTGGTTTTCCTTTTAATTCTGATTTTTTAGGAAAGACTTGTTTTTGTTTTTGATTTAATTATCCAGGGTGGTCCATTTGAAGCAAAGACTGTCACGCTTGGGTCACAGATTTGCACAGAGACACAGGAGGTCGTAGAAACAAGAAGGATTTTTTTATTCAAACACTGCAAACAAACATTTCTCTCTTCAAACTTGCTCCTTAACAGAGTTGACAGTTTCGTCTATCAATTAAAGGTAAGTTCCTTCCTCTTCGTATGAATACGCATCAGGAGCAGAGGTAGTAGTCTGAGAGAGAGAGAGAGAAAGTAAAACAAATCAATACCCCAAAAAAGACAGGCGCTGCGCAAGACTTTTAAAGTCGGAGGATTGCCGCTCGAGGCTTATATTATGCGTTATAGTGCACGGATAAGGAGCAATGTGAGGGTAGTCAGTGTTTCGGGGGGGTTGTGGTTTTCCTAGGGCCGTCTGTGTTTTCCTAGGGTGACGATCAGCTCTCCAGCTCACAAGACATGCAGTAGGTGCCCATGCTGTAGAGCTGTTAGGCTGCTACATGTTTTTGTAACTGGCTTAACAGTTGGGACTCTACTGCTTCTAGAATTCCAGTAAAGGGTACTGTGTTTCTCATTAGATGACTATAAAATAAAAAATACTGTGGATGTTAAACAAAACACCAGTTTCACAGTTCAGTGTTACAAATAAACAGTTATTTGTGTCAAAAAAATAAAAAGAGGTCATTATTGTGAGAGAGACTGAGCAACAGTTGCAAGATAATTTATTGTCAATACCCTTGTATTCACCTGCCATAAGACAGGCTAGAAGCTGCTACATTAAAGTCTCTTCACTGATTATATATAGTATAGTGTCTTATGTTTTAAGTATGACCTGAAGCCCCTGAGGTATTTTTGCAGCTACAATTTATATGAACACAAAGATTAGGGAATAATGTGCAACAATCATATGCAGCATAAAAATATCAGAGTCACAAACTCTGATATTTTTATGAATGAAATGGAGAAAGAATAAACAAGCAGAAGCAGAAGCTATAAATTTTCACAATACTGAATGGATCAGCTGCCAAGAGGAGCTTCCAAGGTGAAAGCAACAGTTATATAATTTCCCAGCAGCCCAGTCCTTCAATCGAGTATTCTCTCAGATAAAATTGGTAAGTGATGCCACTACAAATTGCAGTCTGAGTCTCATGCAGTGAAATGCCTATAAAACCTATCATCTTGAAAAACAAATACCTTTTTCACAATGTAAGACACAATGAACATATGACCTGAGCACCAGTTCTACCATTTTATTCAACAGTTCTTTCACAGGTTGTTTTATACACTATGTATTGCCTACCCCTCTCCAACACAATTATAAAGCAACTGGATAAAAATGTTTAGTTACTTTAGGGTTTGTAGGAAAGACAAAATAAACTAGGCTCACCTCAGTCGTTGGTACCTGTGATGCCCCAGTGCCATGGGCACCAATCCCTATTGGGGACGTCTAGTGGTTCATGACTGGGATGGACCAGTAGTAAGTGAGTGGGCAGACCAGACTTTCAGTGCAAAAAGTGTGTACTAAGTTTATTAAAAGGTATTAACTTTATTATTAAGTGTTCATTAAGTTTATTAAAATCAAAACCATTTAAAAAGTGTCATAGTGCAGTAAATAAATATAAAATCAGTGCCTTCCGAAGTGCAATAAATAAATATAAGGAATTAAAACACAGTAAGATCAGTCCCTGAGTTTTTCCTTTCCCAGGAGCATCCTTATTCACCTTAACACTTTCATCAGTACTGACAATGATAAATATACTTTCTTCAATGATTTGAACATAAACAAAGTAAAGGTGAACATACTGTAAGAGCCATTTCCTAGTTATAGAAGATTCATAGATGTTTTACTAAATGATACTGCATAACACTATCCGGAAGTATGGGTACCGGACCCCCTGATAAGGGCTGTTCGGTCCCTGTACGATCGGTGTCAGAGCTTGGTCCACATTGCTGGCAGTAAGTCGAACCCATTTCCAGTGAGAGATGGACTCCGCCAGAGCTTCCCTTTGTTACCGATTCTGTTCATAACTTTTATGGACAGAATTTCTAGGCGCAGCCAGGGTGTTGAGGGGGTCCAGTTTGGTGGACTCAGGTTTGGGTCACTGCTTTTTGCAGATGATGTTGTCCTGTTTGCTTCATCAGGCCGTGATCTTCATCTCTTTCTGGATCGATTCGCAGCTCAATGTGAAGCGGCAGGGATGGGAATCAGCACCTCCAAATCCGAGACCATGGTCCTCAGCCAGAAAAAGGTGGAGTGCCCTACCAGGGTTGGGAGCGAGATCCTGCCCCAAGTGGAGGAGTTCAAGTATCTCGGGTTCTTGTTCACAAGTTAGGGAAGAATGAAGCGTGAGATCGACAGGCGGATCGGTGCGGTGTCCACAGTGATGCGGGCTCTGCATCGGTCTGTCGTGGTAAAAAAGGAGCTGAGCCGCTAGGCAAAGCTCTCAATTTACCAGTCGATCTACGTTCCTACCCTCACCTATGGTCATGAGCTATGGGTAGTGACCGAAAGAACAAGATCACGAATACAAGCGGCTGAAATGAGTTTCCTCTGCAGGGTGTCTGGGCTTTCCCTTAAAAATAAGGTGAGAAGCTCAGTCATCCAGGAGGGGCTCAGAGTAGAGCTGCTGCTCCTCTGCATCGAGAGGAGTCAGATGAGGTGGCTCGGGCATCTGATCAGGATGCCTCCTGGACGTCTCCCTGGTGAGGTGTTCCGGGCACGTCCAACCGAGAGGAGGCCCCGGGGAAGACCCAGGACATGCTGGTGGGACCTGGAAAGCCTCGGGATTCCCCCTGAAGAGCTAGAAGAGGTGGCAGGAGAGAGGGAAGTCTGGGCTTCTCTGCTCAAGCTGCTGCCCCCGCGACCCGATCTTAGATAAGCGGAAGAGGATGGATGGATGGATAGATGGATAGTGCATAACAATCTATGGGATGTTCCTATAACCCCCATCAGTTGAATTGAATTGGTATATTCTAGCTATTTCTAACTTCTCTGACTAAACATTATTCTCAGTTAGTGATTAGCCTTGCCATGTGTAAGGTGTAGAGGGCACATGGTTTTAAACCGTGCCTTTTGTGCCTTGCGTGCCTTGTGTGCGTGTTTTGTGTGTCAAGTAACGTGTAAGACAAAGCACTTCATTGAAAGTGCTGTGCCATACATTAGAAGTTAAGACTTTAAAAGTATAGAAACAACTAAAGTTTTACAAGAAAAGCTAAGTTTAGAGAAGATACATTTTTCTATTTTCTGCATTTTATTCTAAGTGTGTAACAACTTTTTTCTTTATTCTTGTGTGGATTATTTGCTTTGAATTTTCACTAAATATTTTTAAAACAAACTTTTGGACTGAGAGGTTTCTTTCGGCACGTGTTTTACCTGTGCTTGAACTCGCCTTACACTCCGGCGGCTACACATACTTATCAAATAGCTGCTATAAAATAAACATCAAAACAAAATCCATCTAACACAGAAGAAAATACTGTGTTACTAATTTTCCCAACAAACACAAAAAAATTCCTTCATCGCTTGGAGGTCAAGCTTCTGCCTTTCAAAAAAAAAACTGGCGAGATTAAAAAAAGCAGTATCCAATCTTCCTAAGGCAAATAAAACCTACAATAAAAGCTATTACTCCTATTTTCTACAATGATCAAGTGAAACAGACTCAGCGCCTCTCTGCTATATGAGATGCTGACTCAAAAATGCCCGGAATAATTTGAGGTAGAGAGCCTTCTCTTAGGTGAAAATCGTGCTTGAATGTTAAATGTTATAATTTGTAAAACTGTTCTTTGTGTTAATGAAAAGAGGGAGGATTTAACATTTTTATGGAAATGACACACTATGCAGCTGTTTAATGCTGGAAATAAAATGACATTGGGAGCTTATTCATTCATTAAATAGCTTTTATTCGCAGCACATGGTTTTCCATTAAGTGATCATTTACATAAGGTGTGTGAAAAACATGGCAACTACCCATTATCAAGTGAACAGGGCTCACAGCGACTCAACTAACCCTAGTTCATATCTCTTGTGACAGATTGGGGGCGCTATCGCTCCCTTGAACCATTGTCCAATACGCCAGACACCAGATAAAAGTCCAAAAGTAGACTATATTTATTCTGCACTGTGCACAAAGCACCCTCTCCTCCACAATACTCATTAAACAATACAATACACAATCAATAAACTTTCCACCACTCCCAGACGTGTTGCCACCCTTCCACCCACCTCAGCTCCTCGTCTGGAGTTCCCAGAGTCCTTTTATATTCCCTGACCCGGAAGTGTTCCCAATCCCCAGTCCATGAGATTCCTTATCACTTCCAGGTCAGATAAAAAGTCTGCTTCTTCACCCCGGAAGCACGTCACTTCCGCTGTCGATTTGCCTATGACGCACTTCCGGGTTATAGGGCACATATATATATAGGGCAGAGGGTCCTCTGTTGGACCCTGGGGTATCCAGCAGGTTTGTAAGGGGAAAATTCCATAATCCATGATTCCCTGCTGGTATCCGGGGCACCTCCATGCTGCAGGGAGAGCTCCATCTGGTGGGCTGGGGGTATTGGCCGGGATGACAAGACGACCATAGACCACACTCTGTATCTCTCAAAAAAGAAAAAAGATGTTCTTCAAATAGAGTTTGAGTGAAAAAGATAATGATGCATACGCCCACTCTGAGGTGGATGTGGAGAATGCAAGAGGTCAAACAAAGCACATTATACAGTAGTAGGCGTGTGCGATATACATCGTTTACGATTATATCTTAATTGCTGTTTTAAATATGTGTGAGATTAAATTATCGAGTATGTAACTCACTTTGCAAAAAAAAAGAAACAGAGTTCATTTACTAATGCAACAGTAAGGACCACTGCGCGTGCGCAAAGCGAGTTGGGTAGGCGTGCACATCCAGCAAGCCACAAGTAAGCGGCGCTCCCTGCCTCAAAATGAGTGAACAAACAGCGGCAGGTGATAAAACAGCCTCACCATCTACGTCGTCAGAGTTAATTGCCAGATGTGGTTCATTCTCAGTCGCATGGCAGTGATTTGGATTTGAAAAGACTGATGTTGCTCAAAAGACGGCAATCTGCAAACTATGTGGTAATTCGGTTGCAGTTAAAGACAGCTCGACAACTAACTTGTTTCACCATTTGCGAACTAACCACCGCACAGAATACGAAGAATACGAAAAGCTTAAGGAGTCAACTGTCCAGCACAAGTCTAAAGTAACCAAGGTACAATCACAAAAACACACTCAGCAAACTTTAGCGGACTCATTCTGCAAAAAAAGTGCCTTACGACAAGAAAAGCAACAGATGGCATGACAAACGCCGTCACCAATTACATCGCAAAAGATATGGTGCCAATTCAGGTGTTCAAGTTTTAAACAACTTTTGAATACTTTAGACCCAAGGTACACACTACCTGGCCGAAAATATTTCAGTCAAACAGATCTGCGTAAGTTGTATGATTCATGTCGGCAAACTCTGATGCATAAACTGCAAAAGGTTTCACATTTTGCCACAACAACGGATTTATGGTCAAGCCGAACATCCGAGCCATACCTTTCCCTGACGGTGCATTTCATTGACGAAAACTGGCAACTGCAAAGCTTCTGTTTGCAAACATCCTACCTCCCACAAGATCACACTGGTGACATCATTGCACAAGGTCTGAAAGATGTGCTGGCATCATGGTCACTACGAGAAGACCACATGGTTTGCATGACAACAGACAGCGGGGCTAACGTCAGTGCACTACGGATTAATTACTGGAAGAGGCTACCTTGTTTTGGGCATAGGCTTCATATTGCAATTGGTGAGTAATTTGGGGTTCCTCTATAAAACACAGTCTAGGTTAAATTGATCTTATTTATTATGACGTTTAAAAATACAAAAAGACCTGATAAGTAAAGTTATAGATGACAAAAATATAATTCAATATAATTTCAAATAATACATTACATTATCTTGGAATTATCGTTATCGTAAAAGTCCCAGAAAATATCGAGATATTTTTTTTTTCCAATATCGCACACCCCTACATTATAGTGATTTACCATATATCATTCCTTAATATATCTTCCGTGATGTTCCTGGAGTCTATGGCAGTTTGGGGCCTTCCAAAATTAGACCCCCTCATCCAGTTCTTCATGATGGGGATGCACAAGCCCTGACTTGGTCTTCTCCCCATGGCTCTCCTCTCCTTCCATGGCCCCCATTGCTAACTTTACAACGTTTCTCTTGTCGGCTTCATAAATGCCAAGGATAGAAAACATGTGGCAGAAGGACTGGTCAATAAACTCTATGCAGCCTACTTGAATTGATTCAAACTTCACCCACCAACCATATCTTATTCAATCCTCTCATGGAACAGTAAGCTCCAGAAGTGTGACCTACTTGTAAGATTGGGAGAGCAAGACAATATCTGGTCACAGATCTGTTGATGCGACATCTTCTGAAAACAGGTATTGTATATCTAGATCAAGACTAAATTTCCAGCTATTTGTTTTGGACAGTGAACCTACAGAAGTGGAGCTGTGGGTTCCAATTGTTGTTGTTGGCTTCTCCCATTCTCTGATAAAAGGTGTTTACCCTCGTTGGTGTATTTCAGGTGAATGCACAGAGAATGATGTCTACTCTGCCTCTTAAAACCAAATTGTGCTACCAATGGTATCTCCCTTCCCTCAACTGAAGATGTGCTGCAGTGTGCCTTTCTCTGGGCAGAGCAGGAATGCTGGGGTCTTCAAAAATCCCCCAGAAGAACAGGTTGAAAGGTCTTGGTAGAAAATCATACACACCTTACACGCCCTACTATACTATGTATTGTTTTGAACTTAGATTTACAAAAAACATGCATTTCATATTTTGTAGCTGGGATAAGATCAGTAGCAAAAATCCCTTTCATATTTTCCTCGTTAATTTCTGCTCTACCTGCTGTTAGCAACATAGTACTTCGCCTCGTTAGAGGTATGCTTTTTAAAAGCATACTACTTATGAATGATTCTCCAAACATGCAGACCCACACCGAGTTTCACTGCTCAACTCTTTGATGTCTGTTGACGTCCTGAGCTGCTTGAGTAACACATCCTTTTGATTGGCATCAACAAAGATAAATCCATTCAGCCAGATGTTCTGCTCACAGTATCCAGAAACAATGCCACATGCTGATCAAATACTTGTTTAAGTTTTATGTTTTTCAAAAATATTAATTTTGTGCAAATTGTTTCAAAAAGTATATATAAAGAGTGATCACACTCACCTTTTTTAAAACTTTCCCTTTGAGGAATAATTAAAAGCAATCTCACTATGTTGAATGAAATATCAGCATAACATGCTTACTAAATGGAATAAATTCAACTTGTACAGTATTACGCACAAGCAAAAAACTACAAATATTGTATACAGAAAAATATTAAGTTACATAGTAGTTCTGATACACTTGTTTAACCGACAGCACTATAACTGAGGCCCAGTGACTAAAGAATTTTCAGCTAGAATTTGCTAACAGTGCCAAGAAAACAGATTAATGGATGGATGAATATTTCAATAATTATAAACGGTACGGATGGCACGGGTGGCGCAGTGGGTAGGGCTGCTGCCTCGCAGTAAGGAGACCCGGGTTTGCTTCCCAGGTCCTCCCTGTGTGGAGTTTGCATGTTCTCCCCGTGTCTGCTTGGGGGTACCCCCACTGTCCAAAGACATGCATGTTAGGTGCATTGGCGATTCTAAATTGTCCCTAGTGTGTGCTGTGGGTGTGTGTGCCTTGCGGTGGGCTGGCGCCCTGCCCAGGGTTTATTTCCTGCCTTGCACCCTGTGTTGGCTGGGATTGGCTCCAGCAGACCCCCGTGACCCTGTAGTTAGGATATAGCTGGATGGATAAAAGACACAAAGTAATGTGCTTAGATGCTGTTATGTTAAGGATTACAGTGACTCTTTGCAACAGTCAGGCAAGAAGATTTTCTTTAGAGATCAACGTATTTCAGACCATATTTGTATTTTATCCCCTCTCAGTTCCTTAAATGTGAACATCTAAAATCGATTTTAATGATTTCCTCAAAAAAGTGCACTTAAAACATACGTTTATTGAGTTGGGTCACCTGACATTTTCCCTCCTATCCGATAAAAGAAGATTCCAAATGAAGAAAACTTTCAAATTTTTATCCACTCTGTTCCTTGTATAAAAACATTTTTTAACAGGAACTACTTCTCTTTAAAGTACATCAAAATAATGCTAAGAGCGAAACTGAAGGGAGTATAAAGGAAAAAAGAAGGCAAATGACATCTCTGAGGGAAGAAAAAAAAAAAGTTTGCCTGTTTAAAGGCAAAAATCCCACACATTAAAAACAGAAAAAGTAAGCGTCTACTGTGAAGAACGATGCTGCTCGTGCCAAACTGTAATGCGGTGATAAATAATTCATCATTCTGATAATTGATTTCTCTTTTTTCTTTTTGCCTGGCATTATAAGAACATCATTAACTTTGTCTGGAAGACAGTAATCATTACCCCACATTGTCCATTAGCCTTTGGAAAAGGCTTCACTTAATATTCTGGCAGCCAAAATTAATGAGTGTTGCAATATTTTAAAGCATGTCCAGCAGTTGATGGGTTCAGACATAATCCTCTATGCAGCTTGACCTTAGCTCACCTGGCCTACCACTGGGGTCTCATATCTCAACTGTGGAAACAATTCCTACTGCAATTGCTTAATGATACAAGTTTTCATTCCCCTTCACCTGTTGTTTTAGTGGTAATGGTTTTATAATGGGAGAACAGAGGGATCAAAAGACAAAACAAGACAAAGAAGATGATGATATAAAAACAATGGTCAGCAACAAAAAACATAAGGGAAGAAAAACAAAAGGCAGAAGAGAAGGAGAAGTGGAAAGCTCTAGTTGCAAATCTTCGGATTGAAAAAAGAAGAAAAAGAATGGATTACGGCCATGTTACATTGGACAGCTTTTTCAACGATTTTCAGTTGTAGCCTTCACTTACGTAATATTAGCCAGTCAGAGGCACATGGTAGCTACATTTGTGTAGTATGAGCAGCCTATCAACTCATTCCAACTAGTCCACGACTCTCTCTCTGACAAAATCACATAGGATTGACGTTGCCTTTAGTTGCATAGTACAATTCATAAAATGCAGCAACAAGGAAAATGGAACATGGGTGTTTTGGACCTCAAAAATAGAACAGAAGCTCACCTGTCTGATTGTCTTGTATTTTATGTACCACGGCAGAAGGGAAAAAACGTAAGAGAGTAAGCCCTTTGTACAGCACCGACTCAGCATGTTATTGGTTGTCACAAAAAGGCACGAAGGCAACTGCACTGGAAAGTCGCCACTCAGTCGGCAAATGTGACATGCACAGCAACTTTCAGAAATTTAAAATGACGTGGATGGCAGTTCCTCAGTCTGACATACAAAGAACAACTAAAAATCGCTTAGTGTGACCTCAGCGTTAGTCTGTTATATTCGTATGTGCTTTATAAAGCATCTTGTGATGTTGTGTTCTATAAAATATGCTACTTTAAAAGAAGCATGTTTATATTTTAAAAAAAAATTAAAAGTTAACAGCCTACAGAGGGCTGATTCCAAAACATAATATCAAGTACCAAATATTGTAGTATCTGAATATAAAAGTCTAAAAATATATTTAAATCCATGAAAAGAATGGCATAAATTACTCAGTACAGACAGGGAAATGCTTCACGGCCATCCCGAATCAGTGCCTTTGGTCTTTTTTTCAAACTAAAGAAAAAAGTACAAATTATGTAAAATGTCCAAATATTTTAAAAAAACTACTCTACAGACCATATGTTATGCAGAAGAATGTTAAATTAAGAAAAGCAAAAAAAATGTAAAAAGACAACTGATATCCTTATATATAATTTGATACTATCCATATGTATGGTGTTCGCGTCAATACCTCGACTCAATACAAGTTAGAACCATGCAATGGGACTCTGCCTCTGTAGTTAGAAAATCAGGTGGCAAACGCAGACACAGTATTGCATGATTGGCTAAGAATGTTCGAATTCTTCAGTGACGCCGCTGGACGGCCGAGTATAGTAAGTCGGTGTTGGTTCGAGCAGATAACAGTAAGTTCGGTTGGTTTTTGGAACGTTGGTTTGGTGGGGCGTACTTTCCAGGACTAACATCATCGACTGACTTAAACCCTTCGACAACTCCGGAACCGTAAGTAATTTAGAACGTATTGCCATTTGCTTGGTACGTCGAAATCTATCTTTGGGCTGTTCGTTTTTGGCATCCGTCCTTCTGACATCTATTGGCAAACTGAGTAATGACGGCTGGGTATTAACAATGGTCATTGTTTAAATTTTAGCCGATCTCAGATCTAAAATGACCACGGCAACATAATTATTACTCCGACTCTGATTAGAGTCGTAAAATACGGTTTGTCTTGAAAATTTGCTTGCCGGAAAAAATCAAATGAGGTGCGCCGAAGAGCTGAGTTCACGTCTCGCAGCCCAGTTTAAACAGGAAGCTCTTCACTACATCGGCCAAAAAGGTCTATTTTAAGCACAAATCAGTGCCATGATAACAAAATCATTTGAAGGACTTAAAAAAACAAATAATTTTTTGCAGAGAAAGTATGGTTCTCACAAACGTGGAATTTGTAGCCCGATTCGTTCGGGCTCCCAGTCGCTAGTTCATCAATAAACTGTGAACCTGTCTGCCCTTATCTTAATTTCAAAGATTTGGGGCAAACTCACATCCTACTACACCTTTAGAGATTTTGAGTTAAAAGGGCTTAATATTATGTTGTCTTGTTTTCAATAAAGTTTACAGTGCACTAAACATAAGAGCATTTTAATAAGCATGGACTCTTTGAAGTGTTTCTATCCAGAATTTTACATTTTTCCATCTGATAGATTTCAGGTAAACAGCCAGGGCTTGAAAGACGTGTCAAACTGCCGTGTAGTGAAATTCATTCTGGGAAAGCTGAAAGGCAACTCGGGACCTTAGAATGTTTGGTATGGCCTGTTTGTTTGCAGCTAAGTGCAGCTTTTGACTCCCATGGGAATCCACTTTGAGCTTATGGTATAAAATTCCTCTGTTTTCAGAAACTAGTGGATAGTAAGACACCTTTTCACATATTTTGGATGAGAACAGGGGAGAGACTGGCTACCTTTTTAACATAACTTTTTCTAATAAAACTCTTAATACAGTGTTCAGCTGGCTTTTTTTTTGCAAAAATGGAGCATTTTGTTCATTTCAGAGAAGCCATAGACACTTAAATGGAGCTTGCTATCTGCTTAGCTGTTGGACACTTTCCAAGGAGCTCAGTCTCCAGCAAGAAATCCCTCATTTCACTTTTTGATTAATGAATATATAATCAATAAGTAAGGAAGTGGGCCATCTGGGAAATGTCATCTTAGACTGAATGAAGACTGTATGAACCCATCCAGGTTGTATAATTCATTGCACGGTCTATATTTGCTACTCTTGGTTATTATGCAAATAAATATAATTAATAAGTAAATGCTTAAACTCAATGTGTCTGTTCAACTATTGATTACTAGCAGAGCTGAGAGGCAAAGATTGCTCATTTCTTGTCTAGCTGTGGACCCTTAAGGGCACAAAGGATATCTTATGTAATCTTCGATTGGTGAAGTAAAGGAATGAGAATAAAAGACAGTCCCAGTCAGCAAGCAGACTGCCATTAGAGGTCCCTAAGGTTGAATAAGTGTGGTAAAATAAGGTCAGTGAGGTAAGTAAGAGGTTACAGATGACATCCCACATTAAGAAAAGAACTGAAGAAGTTATATTGGGACCTTTAATGTTAGGTGCACATCACATGTGATCTGACAACAAAATAAAATAATTTTGGTGAAGTAAGTCACCAATGTTCAAAACAGCATATTTCTGTGGCTTTTATTGGCTACTCATTAAATAAATATAATCATAATATAGAATATAGAAGAAGTGTACTGGTGCCGATATTTAAGAATATGGGGGATATGCAGGACTGTAATAACTACGGGTGGATAAAATTGATGAGCCACAGCATGAAGTTATGGTAAAGAGTAGTGAAAGCTCGGTTAAGAAGTGAGGTGATGATTAGTGAGCAGCAGTATGGTTTCATGCCAAGAAAGAGCACCACAGATGCAATGTTTGCTCTGAGGATGTTGATGGAGAAGTATAGAGAAGGCCAGAAGGAGTTGCATTGTGTCTTTGTGGACCTGGATAAAGCATATGACAGGGTGCCTCGAGAAGAGCTGTGGTATTGTATGAGGAAGTCGGGAGTGGCAGAGAAGTACGTAAGAGTTGTACAGGATATGTACGAGGGAAGTGTGACTGTGGTGAGATCTGCAGTAGGAGCGACGGAGGTGGCATTACATCAGGGATCAGCTCTGAGCCCTTTCTTATTTGCAATGGTGATGGACAGGTTGACAGACGAGATTAGACAGGAGTCCCTGTGGACTGTGATGTTTGCTGATGACATTGTGATCTGTAATGAGAGTAGGGAGCAGGTTGAGGAGACCCTGGAGAGATGGAGATCTGCTCCAGAGAGGAGAGGAGTGAAGGTCAGTAGGAACAAAACAGAATACATGTGTGTGAATGAGAGGGAGGTCAGTGGAATGGTGAGGATGCAGGGGGTAGAGTTGGCGAAGGTGGAGGAGTTTAAATACTTGGGATCAACAGTACAGAGTAAAGGGGATTGTGGAAGAGAGGTGAAGAAGAGAGTGCAGGCAGGGTGGAATGGGTGGAGAAGAGTGTCAGGAGTGATTTGTGACAGACGGGTATCAGCAAGAGTGAAAGGGAAGGTCTTCAGGATGGTAGTGAGACCAGCTATGTTAAATGGGCTGGAGACGGTGGCACTGACCAGAAAGCAGGAGACGGAGCTGGAAGCAGAGTTAAAGATACTAAGATTTGCATTGGGTGTGACAAGGATGGACAAGATTAGAAATGAGGACATTAGAGGGTCAGCTCAAGTTGGACGGTTGGGAGACAAAGTCAGAGAGGTGAGATTGCATTGGTTTGGACATGTGCAGAGGATAGATGCTTAATATATTGGGAGAAGGATATTAAGGATAGAGCTGCCAGGGAAAAGGAAAAGAGGAAGGCCTAAGAGAAGGTTTATGAATGTGGTGAGAGAGGACATGCAGGTGACTGGTGTGACAGAGCAAGATATGCAAGAAGATGATCCACTGTGGCAACACCTAATAGGAGCGGCTGAAAGAAGAAGAAGAAGATCATTAATAGATAGCAATTCCTGAAATTTATATACTGTAAATGTTTTTATTTGCAAAAGCTGCAAGTCATTTTGACTATGACATTGTACTTGTATTTAATGGCATTGGTATAACATGGAAAACTGAATTTACTTAGTGTGTAATTTGAAAAGTAATAAACTGTATATTTAGTAGTTGGTGTGGATAAAGTTACAGCCCCTCCTGTGTGTCATAAACATGATAAAGGGAGTTTCCCATCAGCCAGGACATCTGGACATAAAAAATCCGGTCTAACAACCCCCTTGGATGAAACGTTCAAAACAAAGGTGGGATATACCCGATAGTACCCCAAGCAAGAATGCTAGGAGTAGCTCAATATTCTGATTCCTAAAGAAGTCTCTTCAGCATTGAAGAAAAAAATTTTTGAACAGCAGCATGCAAAGCAAGTGCAAGTCCTGGTCAAAGAAGATAAAACATGAAGCAAAGTTGAAAGAACAGATATGAAATGATCAGTGGGATGTGTGGAGTGTTAAAGAGTGAGACGAAAACAAATGCCAAGTACTGTACAGAGAAGGCTTTGGAGTGGAGGCAACAGAAGCAAACAGAGAGGATTCAGGCATGTGGAACAACTGGGTGAAGACTGGTTTTGTGATGGTGGTGGAAGGAATGAGTCTCACCAACAGTCCAAAGATGATTACCTGAAATCTATCCTCTAACTCTTTAGATAGATAGATAGATAGATAGATAGATAGATAGATAGATAGATAG
>JANRMT010062861.1:14924154-14941753 GCA_026402145.1 Polypterus bichir lapradei | reverse complement strand
AGACCATAATATTTCACTCTATGATCAAGGTAAAATAATCCATAATGGATTTGTAAAGTTTGTATTAAACTACTTCCCATCTATAAAACTAATTTAAATGTAGTAAAGATATAAACTAATGATACCTTTACTTCAAACCATACTGTATTAACCTATTTTCTCAATCACAATCCAGCCAGGACCCAAAGCCTATCTCAGCAACAGCAGATGGAAAATGGAGCCAACCATAAAAGTCATGTCGGTCCATTACAGTTCAATTTCATGCACAGATTCAAACTCACTAAAAACAAGGACAGTTTCCCCAAGGCTTATTCTAACCTGGACAAAGCTGGCAGCACTGCAAGAATTATGCTTTTTTATTTCTCCAGTGCATTCAAAATCATTCAGCCATCTCTGTTAAGGGGTATACTCAGAGATATGCATGTGGATGAGCCTGTGGTGTCCTGGATAATGGACTATCAGTCGGCCAGACCGCACTGTGAACTGTGTCTCTGATACGGATGTAACACTGGAGCACCACAGAGAACAGCCCTGTCTCCTTTGTTCTTCACTCTGTACACCTCAGACTATAAATATAAAACCAGGTCATGCCATTTGCAGAAATTCTCAGATGATTCTGCACTTATGGGGTGTAATGATAAGGGGGATGACATAGAGGAGAGGAGTCAGGTGGAGTACTTTGTTTCTTAATGCAGAAAGAATTGTCTACAAGTTAACATCAGCAAAACCAAGGAAATGGTTATTGATTTCATTGCACCAAAGAGCCTTTATGACTGGAAACTATTCAGAGAGTGGATGAAGAAGTGGTGCACTCCTACAAGTACTTGGGTGTCCATATCAATGGCAGGTTGGAACTGGTCTCAGAACACTGAGGAACTATATAAGAAAGGGCAGAACAGGCTTCTTTTTTCTTAGAAGACTGTGTTCCTTTAATGTGAGTAGTGACATCCATCACATATTCTACAACTCTGTAATGGCCAATGTGATTTTCTATACTGTGGTGCACTGGACTGGTAACATCACTTCAAGAGAGGTCTACCAAATTAATAAGCTAATTAAAAAGATAGGCTCAGTTATGGGACATACTCTGGACCCCCTGGAGTAGGAGCAAAGGAGAGAATTAAAACAAAGCTTACTGCAATTATGAACAATGCTGCACATCCTCTCTATGACACACTAACACTGAGGACTTTCAGGACAAATCATTCAGCAGAAGTGTGTCATGAAACACGACCGGGGCCCCAACAGCAATACGCCTTCACAATTTTTCATTGGCACTAGGACTGCTAAGTCAGAGGTTTTCTCTTTTTTGTCATTCTGGTGTTGGTTCAGACCTTTGTGTGTGTTACTTATGTACTTATTTATTTCAAACACTCCTGTAAAAAGCCAAATTTCACCGTGGGGACAAATAAAGCGGTTCTATCTACTGTATTCCAATAGTAATTATTTCTTATAACATTATGAATGCCCATCCATCCATCCTCTTCCGCTTATCTGAGGTCGGGTTGCGGGATCAGCAGCTTGAGCAGAGATGCCCAGACTTCCCTCTCCCCAGCCACTTCTTCTAGCTCTTCCGGGGGAATCTCGAGGCGTTCCCAGGCCAGCCAAGAGACATAGTCCCTCCAGTGTGTCCTGGGTCTTCCCTGGGGCCTCCTCCTGGTTACACATGCCCAGAACATCTCACCAGGGAGGAGTACAGGAGGCATCCTGATCAGATGCCTGAACCACATCATCTGACTCCTCTCGATGCGGAGGAGCAGCGGCTCTACTCTGAGCCCCTCCCGGATGACTGAGCTTCTCACCCTATCTTTAAAGGAAAGCCTAGACACCCTGTGGAGGAAACTCATTTCAGCCGCTTGTATTTGCGATCTCGCTCTTTCGGTCACTACCCATAGCTCATGACCATAGGTGAGGGTAGGAACATACATCGACTGGTAAATTGAGAGCTTTGCCTTACGGCTCAGCTCCTTTTTCACCACGACAGACCGATGCAGAGCCTGCATCACTGCGGACGACACACCAATCCGCCTGTTGATCTCACGCTCCATTCTTAACTCACTCGTGAACAAGAGCCCGAGATACTTGAACTCCTCCACTTGGGGCAGGATCTCGCTCCCAATGTGCTATTCAAAAATATATATTGGGCCTTCCTTCATTCTGTAAGTCAGGAATTTAGATTAAAATAAGCTAACCTTTGAACAGTGGACTGTACTATTCAATGTAATTTGTGGATACGCCACTAAAAGAAGGTGTTTTACTGTCTAATATTTGCTGTTTCAGCAGTTTCCAGTATCCTTAACCATTTACATACACACACATATATATATTTGCAGCTTGTTAAACACACTGAGTTAGTCAGAATTTTGAATGGAGGTGGGAAGATCATTGCACCAGCTAGGAGCTACACATAAGAAGAGTCAGGATTGAGATTTACTGCCATGCAGAGGTGGCATCACCAGATGTTGTTTATCAGCAGACCTGAGTAGTTGAGAAGAAGCAGAGGACCTCACAAATGCCTCCATATATGTAGGTGCTGACCCAATGACTACTTTGCAGACAAGCATCCAGGATTTGAACTTAATATGTGCCGCTATAGGTGGACAATTTAGTGATCTGAAATGCCTCTGCATTTTGAATCATCTGCAGCAACTTGGTGAGACAAGGTGGTACTCCCGCCAGCAGAGAGCTTGAGTAGTCCAGATGTGACATGACCAAAGCCAGGACCAGGAGTTGGGCTGCAAACTTTGTCAGATATGGTTGGATCTTGTGGATGCTCTATATAATGAATTGCAAGTCCAAGAGACATTTGCAAAACATTAAGTGAAGGACAGCTGGTCATCGATCACCTCCAGAAGCCTACATTCCAGACTTGGTGGGTGTTAGCAATAGTAAGCCAAACTAAACAGGGATGGGGATGCCCATTTGTGTAAAAGTTGCCCTTAACAAGTTTCAATATGTGCCCCTGTGTGCTCAGTCTTGTGGTTAGTGATGTTAGAATGGACGTTGGCTTCCGATGACCCTATTCTTCTTCTTCTTTCGGCTGCTCCCGTTAGGGGTTACCACACAGTGGATTATCTTCTTCCATATCTTTCTGTCCTTGTCATCTTGTTCTGTTACACCCATCACCTGCATGTCCTCTCTCACCACATCCATAAACCTTCTCTTAGGCCTTCCTCTTTTCCCCTTGCCTGGCAGCTCTATCCTTAGCACCCTTCTCTCATTATACCCAGCATCTCTCCTCTGTACATGTCCAAACCAACGCAATCTCGCCTCTCTGACTTTGTCTCCCTACCGTCCAACCTGAGCTGACCCTCTAATGTCCTCATTTCTAATCCTGTCCATCTTCGTCACGCCCAGTGCAAATCTTAGCATCTTTAACTCTGCCACCTCCAGCTGTGTCTCCTGCTTTCTGGTCAGTGCCACCGTCTCCAGCCCATATAACATAGCTGGTCTCACTACCATCCTGTAGACCTTCCCTGTCACTCTTGCTGATACCTGTCTGTCACAGATCACTCCTGACACTCTTCTCCACCCATTCCACCCTGCCTGCACTCTCTTCTTCACCTCTCTTCCCCAATCCCCATTACTCTGTACTGTTGATCCCAAGTATTTAAACTTCTCCCCCTTCACCAACTCTACTCCCCTCGTCCTCACCATTCCCCTGATCTCCCTCTCATTCACACACATGTATTTGAATTGAATAAATTGGGTTTAAGGAAATGAAGAGATTAACATTTATCGCCCAGTGCCTACTTATTTTTATGAAACAAATTAAAAAGATAAAATGTTCAGTACTTCGAAATTATTTTTGAATACATATTTATGTACAATAATATATAAAACGCATCTTTAAAAAATCATCATTCAACCAAAATAGTGAAGTACTCTACACTTACAATATTCACATTTACAAAACTGTAAAAACATATTACGTTTGTTGTATTATTAAAATGTTCATTTAAAGATAATTAATTAACTTTGCTTAATTTTGACTTAAAACGTACATCAGGCAGCCAGCTTAAGGCGCAATTGCTCACTTATGCCACATACTACAAATGAAGATGAATATTGCTTTTTTATTATTTAAAATAATATGAACACTTTTCAGTGCACTGCTCAAATGTTCCTTAAAATACACTCATGAATAAAACAATAAAAGGAATCTATACCTTAATTATTCATATCATGTTATAACCTTTAAATGCCAGTCTTATGATATAACTATTGACTTACAGTCCACGGACATGTTACTGCTTTGTTTAACTTCTTGACTATGAAGATGAAAAAACAGTTTGTGCCAATTGAGTAACAACAGTCTTTTACAGAAATTTTTAATTTTAAAATTTGAACTGTTTATAAGCTGAAAGTATATACCACACTTTAAAAACCTTTAAGCATAGAGTGTTCAATCCAGCTCAGAAACCCTGAATGTATAAAATTCATCCTTTTTGCCAAACCATACACAAGGACTGTCTTCTTCTTGACGGCAGTGGTAAGGCAGGTTAGTTTTTACTCCAGTAACATTTCATCTTTTTTATAATTACATGACAGCAAAGTTGCTTGAAAACGTACTAAGCCAAACTTTCTCAAGTCTGTTATGTCATCTGAATTCTTCATTATCCAACCATCTATCATCCAACTCGCTGCATCCTAACTACAGTGTCACGGGGGTCTGCTGGAGCCAATCCCAGCCAACACAGGGCACAAGGCAGGAAACAAACCCCGGGCAGGGTGCCAGCCCACAGCAGGAATTCTTAATTAATTCATTTTTAAAAATTGGACATGTGTTTTTCTTTTTTAACACCTCACACATTCATGTACATATGCTGCATACAAAGTGGACTGAAGATTTGTGATCAAGTGGTGAAGTTAAATGGAAGGTGCAATTCCCAGCAATATTATAATCTGAGAAACACACTTAACTTGCCAGATCCATGCCATTATAATGATGACAGGAGCCATGTGCAGCACAGCTATCACCACACTGGAGACTGTTACAGACATGCAAGCCCTTTGAGACCGCCAAAATGTAAAAATGCTGGTCCAAGCAGGAAACGTCAAGGGCAAACAGAACAATAACAACAACAACATTTATTTCTATAGCACATTTTCATACAAGTAATGTAGCTCAAAGTGCTTTACATAATGAAGAAAAGAGAAATAAAAGAGAAAGTAAGAAAATAAAATAAGACAACACTAATTAACATAGAATAAGAGTAAGGTCGATGGTCAGGGAGGACAGAAAAAACAAAAAAAAAACTCCAGACAGCTGGAGAGAAAAAATAAAATCTGCAGGGGTTCCAGGCCATGAGACCACCCAGCCCCCTCTGAGTGAATGAATGACCAAGGCAACAAAAGGGACACTTGTTACCTTTCCTGCCTGTCTCCGGTCCGTGGTCGGGGTGACGCAGGGGAGCTTCTCCTTCTTTGTGTCCAGTGGTGTGAAGCTCCAGGGCCAGAGCAACGTGCTCTGGGGTAAAACCCTGTCCCTGAGTTCCCTTCTTCTAATTTACCGCAGAGAGTGACACACAAGGCTTGACTGCTCAACGGTTGACTTATTATTTCCTTCTTTTAAGGTGCCTGGTTTTAGCTTAACAGAGACCAAAAACGAGAGCCCAACCACGCCGTCAACAACCTCTAAAATTCAAAACTCCACCCCCCAAAACCCCGAAAACTCCACCCACATCCCACATTCAGTATAATTGGGATGTCAGGCTGCTATTTTAAGCTCTGATCCCAACACACTCAAAAGATACAGCTTCATTCATCACAGCCGGGTTCTTGAGAGGAGTGACCCTCAGCTGTTGAAACACAAGCCTTTAAAAACAGCAAAGTCTGCAATCATTCCTTCCTGAATTTTCCAACCATCACCCAGGCCCTGGAAAGAAAGGAGCACAATCTGACCATGAGAAGAAATCATTGACCATAAAGTACCGTACATTCAGTCCAAGTACCCTAAAAAAATAGATGCCTGTGTATACAGATGGATCTGCTTCTGAAGTAACAGAAGATGGAGGAAGAGAAGTATACATTAGGTTCACTGGACACTAGATCTTCATACCCATTGTAACAGACAAATACTCCACGAGGCAGAAGCTCTGTGTATAGCAGCAGCAGCCATCCACGATAGAGAACACTAAGATGAAATAACGCCATCAAGTGGTCATGATTAATGATGCCCTTTTCTTTGCTGAGTGCACTTAAGGACCCCCGCAACGAGAAACTGCATACACTCGAATCTACTATGTCAGAACTAGCCACACACTCTATAGAGGATTTCTGCACAGTATGGAGTCTATGGAAAATGAGACAGCTGAGAGGCTGGCAAAGGAAAGTGGTCAGCTGGACCAGAACAATATTATGAGGAGAAGGCCATCATCAAGACCTTGACACAAAAGAAACTGCAACAGTAGCACCCACACTTGGACCAGAATGACAGTTACTACCATCTGAACAGAGCCAATCAGGTGACAGAACACACAAGAATGTATGTCCACATGCACAACAAACTGAAAGTTGGCCAGACAGACAGATGTCCTTGTGACACTGACCACAAAAAACAGCGAATACATACTCCAAGGATGCCACCACCATGATGTCCTCAGATCAGCCAAGTGGGCTGACCAGACAACCCTGAGGATAAAATTATTTGGTGACCTGGAGAAGCAACAGAGAACAGCTGCATTTGTGCGGGCAACTGGCACAGACATTTAGTGATCGACGAAGAAGAAGGACCTGCTAGTGCTTCAATCTGTTAAATACTGAAAAATTGTACAATAAGGTTTTGAATTGTGAGGACAAAGAACACAGCTGAAAATTCAACCAGCTGTTTTACAGTTAAGGATTGAAGTTGGCTATCATTACACACAGCAAAAAATGCAGTTATAAATGTGTTCAAAGTAACCTAAACAGTTATGTTTCAAAATTAAAGACTATTCACATTAAAAAAAAAAAAATAAGTACTCACATTACAGGCAGTCATCTCAAAAATGTAATCTTGAAATACACACTACCAAATATGCTCCATTCCTGGAAGGCTGCAACAGCTGTTGTTATGGCTACTAATTAAATATTTTCCGTTCATTTTAACTGACTTGCTTATTAAAAATTAGACCCCTCAATTGTTCCCTTTTTCCTTTATTCCTTTATGGGAGAATCGACAAGTGTCTGAAATTACTAGAGACTTTACTTGATTGGAGGAGGTGATAAAGTTCTGCATATTAAGAATCAGATGATGCAATGTATTAAATAAAGTGATGGTAATTAGAAAAAACGTTCGAGAGCATATCCATAGAATTTTCTTGGCATCAAATTCGCGAAGTGGGTTGCCAGGTCCTTTTCCGCTACCCTCCCCATTTGTCCGGGCTTGGGACCGGCGTATAGGGGTGATGCTACACTTTTACTTTCTTACTTATTTACTTTCCTAGGCTCAAACATCGGCCGGGGCGGAGAACTTTGCTCAGAGGTAAAAAAGAAGGATAGCGCTCGGCCGAAGTACAATGCTAAACATGGAAAAAATTTGGAAAAGCAGAGATATCAGCCTCGCCACTAAATGCAGGCTAGTCTGTGCAATTGTTTTTCCAATAACCGTGTATGGATATGAAAGTTGGACCCTGAAAAAAGCCGACAGAAGGAAGATAGACAGTTTTGAACTTTGGTGCTGGAGAAAGCTACTCCGCATTCCATGGATAGCAAGAGTAACGAACAAAAAAGTGCTAGAGCGCATAAAGCCGGACATCTCGTTAGACGGGAAAATCACTAGACTCAAACTGACCTATTTCGGCCATATAATGCGATCAAATTCGCTAGAAAAATCGGTCATGCTAGGGATGGTAAGCGGCAAAAGAAGACCAGGCCGCCAGCGGACTCGTTGGCTTAACACCATCAAAGCAGACACAGGCGTGAGCATAACACAGCTCAAAGAAGCTGTGCAAGATCGAAAAGCATGGAGAGAGCTAGCCTATAGAATCGCCGAAAGGTCGGAAACGACTGAACGGATGACACACACACACAATTAGAAAAAAAGTCTAAAAGGCTGTTCAATCCATGGACTGAGACATTTGCGCATATGGTTGCCAGTTTGAATCCCCGTCACTGCCAAAAGAGATCCTGCTCTGCTGGGCCCTTGAGCAAGGCCCTTATCCTGCAATTCCTCCAGGGGCGCTGTACAATGGCTGACCCTGCGCTCTGATCCCAAGGGGTATGCGAAAACTAACAAATTCCTAATACAAGAAAGGCGAAATAAAGAACAAAAAAATAAATAAAGAGCTGTTCTGCATTCTTATCTGGGCTTGGTATCTGCCTTCTTTGAAGACACAGAAAAGTTTTTTCCCACAACACCTGCAGCCACAGTAGCACACCAGGACCGCAGTTGGAAACCCCTGTTTTATGCATTGAGTGTTTAATCCAGCTCAGAATAAGTACATGTATAAATGTAATTCATTATTTCAAATTATACACATGAACGGTTGTTTTCTTAGCAGGAAAGGAAAATTGAGAGAAATTGTATTCCAGCTACATTTAATCTTTTCATACAATGACATGACAGCAAAGTTGCTTCAAAATGAACTAAGTCGTACTTTATGCATCTGGCCAGGAGTGTCATCAGCATTCTTAATTCATTAAATTTTAAAAGGTGGACATATGTGCTGTGAAGGGTTGTGCCTAAGTGGTTAAGATAGTGGAACAGTGCAATTCAAAGCAGTGTTTGAATCTGAGGAATACACTTAACCTACTTATGCTTCAATTTGAGAAATACTGAAAAACTGTACTACGAATGTTTGATTTGTAAATACAAAGAACCCAACCGGAAATGCAACTGACTGACTTTGAACAACATTGCAACAAGAAAGATATACACTTATGAAATTGGTTCAAAGTAAGCTAAACAGGCTTACACTTAGCTTCCCAAATAAAGAACATCCATCCATCCATCTATCCATCCATTATCCAACCCGCTATATCCTAACTACAGGGTCACGGGGGTCTTCTGGAGCCAATCCCAGCCAACACAGTGCGCAAAGCAGGAAACAAACCCCAGGCAGGGTGCCACCCCACCGCAGCAAATAAAGACCATCCACCTCAAAATTAACATTTTGAAAAAGTAGTCTAATTTCACATGATATTCAATCTTTTTAAGGATGTAGTCTTAGGATACACAATACCAAATGTACAATTACTTACTGTTTTCAAGCTGCAAGCTAAATGGTCACTAAAATAAATATCTTTTCAAACGTTCCTTAAAGAGGAAATACAAAAAGTGGAATCCTTTGGGGATTGCGATCCATTAGGAGTCCCCTTAACTGAGCTATACTTCCACAGCTCACTTAGTATAATTATTAGAACTTTTTAATCATATTTATAGTATTAAATAATAACTCAGATATACACTGAAAAAATTGTTTTGATTATTTAATGTAAATGTTATTTTTTGAGTGCCGAATTAAAACATGTAAGCCATATTTCTCCATTATGTAGCATTTTTTCACCGAAACACATTTTTTAGCTGTCAATTACAGTTTTTTATTGTTTTAGCACTATGTTCATTAAATATTAATATTTTATTTTAATGATAATTTTGTTTGAATTGAATATTTTCTACTAGTCAAACTTATCTTTAAAGCTTTGAAAATCTTCTTGAGAAAAATCATTAACAATGAGCACCTTTGGTTTTTATGTGCAGGGATCTGAACGTTCTGTTTATCTGACTAGGTCAGCAGTCAGGCCGTACAAAATTCCCAGGTTTTTTTTTTTTTTTTCTGTAAGTCGGACAGCAGAGCCAAGAATTTACATTAGAGATGGAATAGCCAGATAGAAAAAAAAAACTATAGCTTGGTGACATCCAGATAAAGAGCTGCTACAAGCCCTTCATATTAAGCTTGGCTTAATGAAGCAGTCTGTCAAAGCCCTACCAAAAGATGGAGGCTACTTGATGTGTTTGTGCCTTATGTTTCTGGGTTTATCTGAGGCAAAATTGAAAGAGAATATTTATTTGCCAGACCTGACATTGGAAAACTGATTTCTGATGTAGAATTTGATGGTGCCATGAAAAACCTTAAAACAAGAGGCTTGGGTATTATTGAAAGAAGTAAATTCGAAGTTTTTAGGTAACAATGAAGGTCCACATTATGAAGAAATTGTGAAAAATGTGTTAGTTAAGTTTAACACGAGTCTTACAAGTTCACGTTTTGGATTCACACTAAGTGAAGAGCAGGCTGAAAGATTCCATGGGAATATCAACGACACGGAAAGAAGATTCCAGGGACATTGGGTCGTCAGTATGATGGTGGATAACTGCCGGGTGATTCATAGGGATGCAGCAGAAAAAGTGGACAAATATAAAAAAACTGGAGAGGTTATATGTAAGTCAATATATTGTTTTCTTTACCTATATGTTTAAAATCACTAGATTCACTTGTATAGACTGACTTAGAACAATATTTTATGCATAAATAAAGTTTGCGATTTGTTAAATTTGAATTACATTTTCTTCTCAACTTTGCACTTAAATGTGATTT
Source organism: Polypterus bichir lapradei (assembly GCA_026402145.1). NCBI lineage: Eukaryota > Metazoa > Chordata > Cladistia > Polypteriformes > Polypteridae > Polypterus > Polypterus bichir. Next base: position 14,931,236 of record JANRMT010062861.1, on the reverse strand, counting down.
GATGGAAACATTTTAATTATGTGTTTTATTATGTTCATAACTGAAAACAAAAATAACTTAATTAAAACATTTTTTTCTGAGTTTAATTTTGCAGACTTGTGTTACTTATTATTTTAAAGCTGCATAACTAAATTTACACCAAGTAGATATATTGTCAAGGATTCCATGAAGATAAACACTGGCTTCACAAAGTGGTACCTTGTAGGGGATTACAATCCATTAGAGGTCCATTTTAATTGGGCTGTACTCCCACTGACAAAACAAAAACTACTTTATAATTTAGCCATTAATCGTATTAAATAGTGTAATGTATTAAATAGTAGTTTAACAATGAGACTCAAAGTTCTAATACTTTTTCACCAGATAAAGGTGCCAGCAAGAGTTCACCGACTTATCTGTATTTCCAAAAAAAGTTATCTCGATTCTTATACTATTTTCAGGAACAATCGTCCACCTTAAATGCTGAACGTCAGTGCTTTAAACCCTTGCACTATTAATGTATTATTTCTCAGCCATCATACCTTCACAAAAATATACATAGACGCTTTCAACAAGGCGTGATATTTAAGTTCAGCCCTTACTATGAGTTTTGTCTTCTTCTTCTTCTTCTGCATATAGTTTAACGCCAACATGGAACAGATTAATTCATATACTGCAGGATTCGGAAAACCAAAAGGTACACAACTGCTTCAAATGCAAATACCACTCCAAGTATTCAACATAATTCAAACATCCTCACCGGTTTGCTGCCGGTTGTCTAATATGGAGCACCAACCGGTAGCAGCACCTTTCGGCAACACATGAATGTGTGACACCGGCAACTCAAAACGAACTAATACAGAAAATTACAACAATGCAAACTCCTGAAATTGACAGATATCTTCCAGCAGGTCGTGTTCGCCTACCAAAAAAAAAGTAAGAGACAGTGTCCCTAGGGTGACTCGCGCACAAGTGCCTCGGTGAACACAATCGCTTACAAGCAAAAAACAGAAAAAAACAGGAGACCGTGAAGCTTCACCTTAACATCAGTCGCAGCTGAAATGTCGGCTACAGCTTTCTTGTCGCCAGTTGCCATCGATGCTGACGCCGTTTGAACCTGCAGTTTCGCGCAGCTGCCATTCCTGCTGCCACACAGGCGTTCCATCTCCAAAAGGCTTGTGCCTCCCTCGCTGGTTCCCAGTTTTACTCTCTTGGCTTCAGGCTGCCCGTCTTCTGTGTCATCCTTCCGCGACTTAACATCCCTGTTTTTAACATCCTCCGCGCTACTGGAAGGAGTTGCCATCGTGATTTTGATGAGTATTCCTCTTATTTCCTTTTTAATTTCAGATCGTGTTTTAACTCCCCAAGCCCTTCCTGCCACTCGTAAGGTGACACAGGCTATTACGCTTATGCCCAGATTGTCACTCTGTACCGCGTGTCCGTGTGCGCGTGTCTATGTGTGTTTCTCCGGCTTGAATCGCAGAGCCCAAACTGATGAAATCCCTCCCAGTTCTGTAGCTGCGTCAGCGATATTGAACACATTCTCAAATGTCTAAATATACCTGCGCATCGATCTAAAAAAACTATATTAACTAAACAATTCCTGGATCGCTGTCGCCTGAACAGAGCCGAGTGACTGTCATTTCTGTAGTTTCATAAAATAAGCTCTAGGCTTTCGGAATACAACAAAAAGCGGTAAAAAAAAAAACCCCGAAAAAACAGTAAAGCTTTGAAAATGTGCTTTAGAGCACGGGTGTCAAACTCCAGGCCTGGAGGGTGCGCAGTGGCTGTAGGTTTTCTTTCTAACTCTTTTCCTAATCAGTGTCCAGTTTTCATTGCTAATTAACTTCTTTTCCTTCATCTTAATATCCCTATTTTAAGGATTCAATCTTCTGAATTGATTCTTTTCTTCATTAAATAACAGCCAAACAGAAATGAGACGTGAAACGAGCCAACAGATGACCAGCTAAATTGAGGCTTCAAACTCCAACCAGTTCCTTAATGAGAAGCTGATTCTTGCTGTTAATTAAACCCGTTATTCAACTCCATGGCTCGTTGCTGCCGTTTCTGCCACAGCAGACGTTTCCAAAACTGTTGACATTCTGTTTTTTTTTTTTTTTTTCCTAAGAACTCCTAAAATGTTTTGGTAACCTGAGGGATCAACCTTACTGAGACCTTCATCCTTTATTTTCAGGTTTTGTTTGATGGGTACAGGTGAGCTGGTCATGTCCTGCTTGTTTTATGTCTCATCACTGTCCGCCTGCTAATTAAGGAGAAAAACAACTAAGGGTCAAACTAATTAAAACCACGGCTAAATTAGCATCAGAAACTGGTCACTAATTAAGAAGACGGTTAGAATGAAAACCTGCAGCCACTGCGGCCCTCCAGGACTGGAGTTCGACATCCCTGCTTTAGAGTCTCTCGCAGCTCCTAAGAGCATATTAGCTACCTTACAGGTGCCGGTCACAAAATTAGAATATCATGACAAAGTTGATTTATTTCAGTAATTCCATTCAAAAAGTGAAACTTGTACATTAGATTCATTCATTACACACAGACTGATGTATTTCAAATGTTTTAATTTTGATGATTATAACTGACAACTAATGAACGTCCCAAATTCAGTATCTCGGAAAATTAGAATATTGTGAAAAGGTTCAATATTGAAGACACCTGGTGCCACACTCTAATCAGGTAATTAACTCAAAACACCTGCAAAAGCCTTCAAATGGTCTCTCAGTCGAGTTCTGTAGGCTACACAATCATGGGGACGACTGCTGACTTGACAGTTGTCCAAAAGACGACCATTGACACCTTGCACAAGAACGGCAAGATACAAAAGGTTATTGCTAAAGAGGCTGGCTGTTCACAGAGCTCTGTGTCCAAGCACATTAATAGAGAGGCGAAGGGAAGGACAAGATGTCGTAGAAAAAAGTGTACAAGCAATAGGGATAACCGCACCCTGGAGAGGATTGTGAAACAAAAACCATTCAAAACTGTGGGGGAGATTCACAAAGAGTGGACTGCAGCTGAAGTCAGTGCTTCAAGAACCACCACGCACAGATGTATGCAAGACATGGGTTTCAGCTGTCGCATTCCTTGTGTCAAGCCACTCTTGAACAAGAGACAGCGTCAGAAGCGTCTCGCCTGGGCTAAAGACAAAACTGCTGCTGAGTGGTCCAAAGTTATGTTCTCTGATGGAAGTAAATTTTGCATTTCCTTTGGAAATCAAAGTCCCAGAGTCTGGAGGAAGAGAGGAGAGGCACAGAATCCACGTTGCTTGAGGTCCAGTGTAAAGTTTCCACAGTCAGTGATGGTTTGGGGTGCCATGTCATCTGCTGGTGTTGGTCCATTGTGTTTTCTGAGGTCCAAGGTCAACGCAGCCATCTACCAGGAAGTTTTAGAGTACTTCTTGCTTCCTGCTGCTGATGAACTTTATGGAGGTGCAGATTTCATTTTCCATCAGGACCTGGCACCTGCACACAGTGCCAAAGCTACCAGTACCTGGTTTAAGGACCATGGTATCCCTGTTCTTGATTGGCCAGCAAACTCGCCTCACCTTAATTTTCTATGGGGTATTGTGAAGAGGAAGATGCAATACGTCAGACCCAACAATTCAGAAGAGCTGAAGGCCACTATCAGAGCAACATGGGCTCTCATAACACCTGAGCATTGCCACAGACTGATCGACTCCATGCCACCCCGCATTGCTGCAGTAATCCAGGCCAAAGGAGCCCCAACTAAATACTGAGTGCTGTACATGCTCATACTTTTCATATTCATACCTTTCAGTTGGCCAACATTTCTAAAAATCCTTTTTTTGCATTGGTCTTAATAGATATTCTAATTTTCTGAGATACTGAATTTGGGACTTTCATTAGTTGTCAGTTATTATCATCAAAATTAAAAGAAATAAACATTTGAAATACATCTGTCTGTGTGTAATGAATGAATCTAATATACAATTTTCACTTTTTGAATGGAATTACTGAAATAAATCAACTTTGTCATGATATTCTAATTTTATGACCGGCACCTGTATATGAGGAGCTGCTGTAGCTGTGATTTGAACAAATATAAGTAGCAAAATAGGTTAATTTTCATGTTAGAAATCAAAGGGATTCCAAAAGATAAAGCAACACAAGAACATTTAGTAGAAGAGTTTTTGGTCTGGCAGGCACAGATTGTTTTTTCCTTTAAGTGTCTGTAATTCCAACATCCACATTTGGAGGGGGATATTTTTCCAATGGCATTCCAATTCAAAATACGAAATTGTCCACCTTTCTGTCCAATAACCATCATCTTTTCCCTCTTGTGTTTTGTAATATTTACACACAGTGTGATCAGAATATATTCAGACCACTTCACTTTCTCACATTTTATGTTGCAACTTAATGCCAAAATCTTTTAAATTCATCTTTTCCTTACATCGAGCAACACTGAATACTCCAGAACGACAAAGCGAAAAGAGAATTTTAGGAATCAAAACTGTCAAGCGAGCTACGAGAAGCACAGTGATATCTTTAAATACAGTGCTACTCCATTGCTGGACGTGTGTGTCTAGTACGAGGTGTGGCAGAAAAGTAATGAGACTGGCAACACTGCAAGCGATCTAGCAACGCTGCGCTGTTGTCCTTGATAGAGCACGTGTATCAGTACCCTCCCATAGCTCAGTGCGAGTTTCAACTCCTTCCGTTAACTACGTGATTTTTGTGACTACTATTAGCGAAGTTGTGTTTTTGGTTGTGCGTCACGCAAAATGGAACAGCGGAATTTGGAGCAACGTTGTGCCATTAAAGTTTGTGTTAAGCTTGGAGAATCGGCAAGTGTGACGTTTGAAAAGTTAAAACAGGCCTATGGGGAACATTCTTTATCCCGAGCTCAAGTTTTTCAGGGAGGCCTTCAACTTCAAAAACCAATGAAAACATCGAACGTGTGAACACTCTTGTGAGATCAGACCGTCGTTTAACATTAAGAATGTTGAGTGAACAATTAAATTTGAACAGATTTACCGTTCATCAAAGTTTGACTGAACATTTGCACATGCGAAAGGTCTGTGCCAAAATGGTGCCGAAAAACCTCACAATTGAGCAGAAGGACAATCGAAAAAACGCATTCCTGTGGTTCCCCAGCCCCCTTATTCACCTGACCTCAGTCCGTGTGACTTTTTCCTTTTTCCTAAACTGACAAATGTCCTCAAAGGACGTCATTTCGGGACTTTAGAAAACATCCAAAAGAGTGTAACGGACATGCTGAAGACCATACCGGTTGAAGACTTCCAGCGCTGCTACCAACAGTGGGAACAACGTCTCCATCGGTGTGTAGCTGCCCAAGGGAACTACTTTGAAGGGGATAACATTGATGTTTAAAAAAAATAAAAACTTTGGTAAATAAAAAATCAGTCTCATTACTTTTCTGCCACACCTCGTATTTTTGACTCTTATGCTCTTTTCTCCTCACGTCTGTGCTTCAAAGAATTTGTGCAGTATATGAGTCACATTAAACAAGTAATACCAAAACCTAAAAGACCATTTTTTTGTCCAGAGAAAAGTTAAGGCTGCATTTTCACTCAAGTGTTGTCCAAGCTGAAGATGACAACGCTAAGCCAATACATTTAAAGAACGTCTATGGCATTCTTTATAACTGGCACACTGTCAAACCTCAGCACCACACACAGATACTAGCATGTGAAAGCTCTCCAGGCCATTCTTTCCACTGCTGCTATCACTTAGTTACTCTTTCCAGTTTGCGAAAGAGCCACAGGATTCAATCTATCAGTCTTAATGGCAAGAAATAAAGTCAATTCAATTATATAGTGTCTTCTCAATCTATTTATTTTAACCTAAGAAAATTGTGTTTTGTCTGCCACTGCACATTTTTAATTTGGAAAAATTGTTTGAAATGATTGTGGCCGGGAATAAATATATTTCCAGCATTTTTAAAATGTTTTTGAAATTCTTAATGGACAAAATCTTCAGTTTACGGGAGAGAAAACAGACAGGGCACTACTCCGTCAGCCTGCAGGCTTGCGCACAAAACAGACTTTTATACCATTTCTATTTCTGCAGAAGTGAATGCCAATGAATGTTTGCTAGAACTGGGGATTTGCAGCGTGAATGTGCAGCTGACATTGTCTGTAAAATTTGTGTGATGCAATCCTGTCAAAATGGACCAGAATCTCACATAAATGTTTCCAACATCTTGTGGAATCCATACCATGAAGAACTGAAAAAAGTTTGGTAATGATTCACACTTAATATTTTCAATCTGAACCAATATAATTCTTTTTAGCTTATTGATCTAACAATTTTTAAGTTGAGGCAAACATTTAGAGTAATTGGGTGCAATTCACTTGTTGTATACTGAAGTTATTCTATTTTTTAAGTTGTTCTTTTTTGGCAATTGGAAAGCCATCAGGCTGGAAAGTTCGACTGGAAGAATATACAAATGGCCCCTCAAACACAGCACACAAACAACCTAAAATATTAGGTTAATTGAAATAGGATTTTTACTTTTATTCCCTCCACCATAACTTACTTTAGTACAAATAAATTTTTTTACCAAATATTTCAAGCTACGACACTAAATGACTAATCTTAAGTTGCTTGAAAGAGACAATTTACGTTGAATGAACAACAGCAATGTTATACTTTTTTCAGTGAAGAACTGAGGGCGCTTTGAGAGCAAAAGGAGGCTCTACCCAGTATTAGGAGAGTGGTCCTAAAATTTGTTTAGTGAGTGCATGTAGCTATAAAACTGGTTTGTACCCTGCATGTACCCATAATTATATGTTTGTTTTACATGCAACACGAAGATTGAATTTGATGCAATCTTTCTATGTGATCCTGCTCAGGATAGGCTTTATCAAATGGTCATTGTTTTGGATTGTCTAAGTTTGGACACACCTCCTCATTCAATGTGTTTTCTTTATTTTCATGACCATTTAGACACCCGGTGAGGGTCAGGTGACTCCGCCCCTTCCAATCAGAGCAATATAAAAGCAAGACACTGAACGGGAGGTTGGGTCTCATTCTGGGCCCCCACTTGTGAGAGTAGGAGCTCCAGGCCGTGCACCTGATCTGATATTTACTGTCACACATTTG
>JANRMT010062861.1:14893980-14914154 GCA_026402145.1 Polypterus bichir lapradei | reverse complement strand
ACCTTTTTTTGTTAAGTACATAACTCCACATGTGTTCATTCATAGTTCATGAAAATAAAGAAAACACATTGAATGAGGAGGTGTGTCCAAACTTTTGGCCTGTACTGTATATCTCATGAATTGTATTTAATCACAGGTAAATACTAAAAAATAAATAAATCAGGAGATTCTACTATTTTATTTACTATTTACCATTTACATGCGCTTCAATAACCCAATTATTCACAGAAACCAGATTTCTAAAATGTCATGTAAACCTTTATCCTAGTTAGAGAAATTGGGTTATTGGCCTCTGAGAAACTTGATTAACAGAGGTAGATTTCTCTGTAAATAATCCAATCATGTGGCCATGTAAGCCCATAACCGAACCTTGTAGTCTGCACATGTATTTGCTTCACACAAGCGTTCAGCAGGCACAGGTAGAAGCTTCCTCAAAATACTCTTCCAGAGGCAAATGTTTGGGCGATCACTTTAACCCTTTTCCTGGCTGAAAAAATCTGTCTCGGGATTTTAAATTTAAATTTATGTCAATGAGCTGAACATATAGTGCTAAACTTAGCAACATATTCTTGAGAGCAGTAGGGTAACACATGAAAAGTAACATGCGTGAGGCCGTCAGATTACTTTTTAAAGTTATGGGTAACCTAACACATCATATTGAAGTGGAAATCTCGGCATTGTTATTATTATTCCAGCACATTGGGTGTAAAGCAAGAAGCACACATTCCAGGTCCTTTGCAGGGCTCAATCACACAGCCATGCTGCTTGCAATCCTGTAGCAGAAACCTATAAATAAAACGTCAATTTGACTAAATGTATTTATAAAACGCAAGAAATTGTTCACAAGCGTCATGCTTTTGTTCAGATTCTCAGTGGATGATGATGACGTTTGACTCTTTTGTACAGTTTAATAATGTTGAAGCATTTTGCCAAAGAAGAACTCAGAAGATTGCTTGCACATTTAAACACTTTGTGGGATATGGCTGGCAGCTTATCCCGGCCAATACCCCCAAGCCGCCAGGTGGAGTCTTCCCTGCAACGTGGAGATGCCCTGAATGCCAGCAGGGAATACTGGACAATGTAGTTTTTATTCTCAGCCCTGTTGGATACCTTGGGGCCCGCTAGAGGACGCTGCAGGGAGGCACAGAGACTATTTGCCTCACGCCCAGGAAGTACGTCAGAGTCACGTGGACAAAGGGAACGCTTCCTGGGTGAAGAAAAAGAAGGATTTTTATCTGACCCGGAAGTGTTCCAGGTCACATGGACAGAGAGGGGGAAACGCTTCCGGGTCAAGGACTATTAAAAGGACAGTGAAACACCAGAGCGTTGAGCTGAGCTGGGAGGAAGTGTGGCTAAGTGTCTGGGAGTTGGAGGATTGGTTTATTTGATTAATGAATATTGTGGAAGAGAGGGTGCTTGGTGCATGTAATTATTATAATAAAAATAATAATTATTGGACTTTTACCTGGTGTTTGGCATAGTACCTGAGGGTTCAAGGGAGCAATAGCGCCCCCTACTGCTACAACTGATTATTAATAAACCAGGTTTCAGCCTTAATCGGGTTATTCACCCCCAACCCAATTATATAAATGTATGTAAACACACTGATTTTATCCATGTGACTTGTCCATGGGATTAGGAATATATTGAAATTATATTCTACAGAAACAATAAAGGAGCTCTCAGTTTAAAATGCCTCAATAAAAGCTAAGTGCATTCAAGTTTGGATACCACAGGGTGCAGAAATATACAGTGCTATGTGCAACTGCCTGCGGGCAGAGGTGAATGCAAATCGATACACATCTTTTTAGAATGAACACCAACTGAGGCCGTTTTCTAAAATTTGATACGTTAAAATGTCTTATCCATTCTGAAGAGAAAATAATGTCACTAGTTATACCATGTTCCTTCAGAGATTAACTTTAAAATACAATAAATATACATTTTTATCATGTGTTGCTAGTCACCATTCAAACAATCACAATGTCCATGGAGACTTTGGAGCTTGTACTGTACTTTAAATATTGATGCAGATGTTTAGGTTTTTCCAGAAACTTGTCAGATTTAGCTGTAAAGCACATGCACCACTTCTAATAACTTCATTCCCAGTTAATTATGCAAAATAATTTATCCCAATTTTAATTTGTCAGTATATTGTGTCAGTTATCTGCATTTATATACTGTATACTGTACATCATCACATTTTTTGTTTTAGATGTAATATTTTCTGTTTTACTAACTGATACATTTGGGGTAATCACATCTTTCTTTCTTTGTTTCTTTCTTTCTTTCTTTTGCTTATTGTTGCTTTTTTTAAGTTGCTTTCTCCATTACAAAATTATGTGGAGCTCGAATCTATACCGGGCGGGACAGTGGTGCAGTGGTATTGCTGCTGCCTCACAGTTAGGAGACCCGGGTTCGCTTCCCAAATCCTCCCTGTGTGGAGTTTGCATGTTCTCCCCATGTCTGCGTGGGTTTCCTTCCACAGTCCAAAGACATGCAGGTTAGGTGCATTGGTGATCCTAAATTGTCCCGTGTGTGTGTGCTCTGCGGTGGGCTGACACCCTGCCTGGGGTTTGTTTCCTGCCTTGTGCCCTGTGTTGGCTGGGATTGGCTCCAGCAGACCCCCGTGACTCTGTAGTTAGGATATAGCGGGTTGGATAATGGATGGATGGGTGATAAATTTGGGGTGGCACGGTGGTGCAGTGAGGAGACCTGGGTTCGCTTCCATTATCTCTAACCTGCTCTGCTTCCAAAAGTTGTAAGTATGATGTGACTTGACCGTCTCGCGGGACGTGAAAGTGTCTCTCTTCCAAAGATCACGTCTCGTCGCAAGAAAAAAGTCTTGTATCATCACAAGATTTTTTTTATAATAGAGAGATACTTTCTACTGGAGTTTGAATGTTTCTCCCTGTGTCTGCATGGGTTTCCTCCGGGTGCTCCCTCCCACAGTCCAAAGACATGCAGGTTAGGTGCATTGGTGATCCTAAATTGTCCCTAGTGTGTGCTTGCTGTGTAGGTGTGTGTGTGTGTAACTTGAGAAACAGCAATCACAATCGAAACGAAGAAGGAAATTGTGCGGAAATATGAGAGTGGTGTTCGTGTGCATATCGAAATCCACCATCTCGACAATTTTACAAAGAAAAGATTTGTATAAGGAGGCTCTTTCTAAACAATAACCACCTTCCGTTTCATTCTCCTCCTCCTCCTCCCTTCCTGCAGCCCAAAGATGTCAAATTAAATGGTGAGTACAGTATGAAATTGTTGTTTCTGGTAGGCTAGGCACTTTTTATAACTTTTTGGTTAGTACATTAGAAACATTATTGGTGTTTTGGTAAATTATGCACATTATACAACTTTTTTTTATTATGAAAAGGTTAAGTAAGTGTTGCTGTGGGAGGTTCGGAGTGCATTATGGGTATTTCCATTATTTCTTATGGCAAAAATAGTCTTGACTTACAACCAGCCCTCGCGAACAAATTGAGTTCATAAGTGAAGGGTCCACTGTACCTAAATTACATATAAAGTCTTATAAATCGAAAACTATGCTAGAATTAAATGAAACATTATATAGGTCTTTAAATTTTTAATCCGTAGTGGAAAGGGGAGCAATGAAATGAATGGCATATTAAAAACAGACGTAACATGGACAAACAGAAATGCAGGATGTTTTTAAATTGTGACTGCAGGAGTAGTTTGTGTCAAGTCTGTAAAATAAATAAATAACTTGCATTCTTGTTTGATTTTAGCAAAGAGGATTATAAAAGAGAGGGACACCCCTGAAATAGAAGGATGGGGGAAGGCAGCTTTTTCAGGACACTGCCTCCTCCAAAACACTAGATGGCAGCTTCCTAGGGGTGTAGTGGTGCCCCGGATTCCCGCAGGGCATCCTGGGACTTGAAATCCGGTTTCTTAGCCCTGTTGGGTGCTGTGGGTGTAACCAGGGGGAGCTGTGAAAGGTCCTGGGCAGTCCTGCTTCCCTTGCAGCCCGGAAATTCTTGGAAGTCATGAGGACATGTAGGTTGGTTGGACATACGCCCATCAACCATCGAGAATTCTTGTGAGTGTAAAAAGCTGGTCCAGGGTTCTGAAACAGAGATATAATCCACATTGCTCCATCTGAATCTGAGGTATGACCAAGACATAGTCCTTCCCAGGGAGGCTAAGTAGTGTGATCCCCCTAAAGATGGAACGTACCCTCTGGTTCTCTACCTCCAATGCACTTACAGCAAAATAATGTGTCTGATCAGGAGTTAAATTCTTGCAGTGAACTCAATAATTGAGTGATTGGCAATGAATGTAAAATAACTAAAACTGATACATTAAATCTTGTAGAGCAGAGATCAAATAAAAGGGGATTTTAATGAGAAATACCCAGGCTAAAAGTACTTGGAGTCTTAAAATCTTCCAAGAAGTGTCAGTCAACATTTTGGAAAAGGTGGAATTCATTTCCCTGGGCTTCTATACAAAGGATGTGAATGAGCACATAAAAAAAGGCAAAACAAAATGACAGTGCTACCCAAAGTCTTGTTGAGTTTTGGAAAACACTCAACTACCACACAAAGGTATGTGCCGCCCACCTTCAAGAGTTATGCTGCTTTTAAATGCTTTTTAAGTACTTAGCTGCAATATGGAGGCCATAAAAGCAGAATCACTGCGCCTGTGGGAAACCATGTTAATAACTGCAGTGACATTTAGTGATGTGCTACTGCAGTACTCCCTCCAGAACTTCATTACTCCTTAAGCTACTGTCTGGGAAAAATTGTAAATGTGCATGGATTGTTGGCATTCTACCGATTCAACATGGGACATTGCAAAGGCTACTGGATTCAAGCAACGTCCCGTAGAGCTTTGTGAAATACTCCTTAAAGCTTTCATTATCTGTCATGTACTGTCACGGCACCATATGGAGCTCAGTTAATCGAGGAGGTGCCATATGGGGTATTTATCACCCTAAGTACTGCTAAATGTTCTATTATAGTGTGAATGTTGTAGTGAAGGTGTTGAAAATAGATTTGTGGAAAAAATCAAATTTAGGAGGAAATAAATCACTTCTACCATATCTCACGCGATTCTAGAGCAGGAAGGAAAATTTCTTTCAATGAATGCACAGATTGCGCTTTTCACTTACCCAATCAGGTCAATCTGCTTCAGTGTTCAGTGGAATATTTTTTCACTCTATTCCACAGAGGATAATTTAATTATATTTTGCATTTGCATTTTTAAATGACAAGGCAGCATGGTTCCAGCTAAGAGCACTTAAACACTGGTTAAATTCCTTCTGTGAGGAGTTTGCATTTCTTGACATTTGATTCTAAGCCTTCATATTTTGGCTTTTTGTTAGTTCTGTTAATTGTGCCACCTATAGGGCAAATGACATCTTAAGGTTTATTCTAATAAAAAATGTACACTTCGTAAACACCATGCACTATGTATATTATGAGTAAGCACACCAAATGTTTGACTGCTTCTTCTTTCGGCTGCTCCCATTAGGGGTTGCCACAGCGGATCATCTTCTTCCATATCCTCCTGTCCTCTTCATCTTACTCTGATAACCCCCCATCGCCTGCATGTCTTCTCTCGCCACATCCATAAACCTTCTCTTAGACTTTCCTCTTTCTCTTTTCCCTATCAGCTCTATCCTTAGCATCCTTTTCCCAATATACTCAGCATCTCTCCTCTGCACATGTCCAAACCAACGCAATCTCGCCTCTCTGACTTTGTCTCCAAACCGTCCAACCTGAGCTGACCCTCTAATGTCCTCAATTCTAATCCTGTCCATCCTCATCACACCCAATGCAAATCTTAACATCTTTAACTCTGCCACCTCCAGCTCTGTCTCCTGCTTTCTGGTCAGTGTCACCATCTCCAACCTATATAACATAGCTGGTCTCACTACCGTCCTGTAGGCCTTCCCTTTTCACTCTTGCCGACAAATCACTCCTGACACTCTTCTCCACCCACTCCACCCTGCCTGCACTCTCTTCTCCACCTCTGCATTGTAAACAAATACGAAGGTGATATTAAAGATCCATATGCTGCCTCAGTCAAGACTTTCATTATGTCAAGGAGACCACACAATAAACACAATCTTCTGGCAGTACAAAATATCTTAAAGAAATACCTGACTCCTTAGCCTTTTTTAAATAATGTTAATATCAGTTTAACAATTTATTTACAAATGATGCGGATCTATTTGATATATGATACACAGTACCAGCTACATCAGTGCATTCCAGTTCATTTTTGTGTGGTCATGTCTCACGGAGTAATTTAATTATCATTTTAGAAAGCCTTAAAATTATTAAAGGTGACTGTAGCTGCCGAAATAAGGTGTGGTCATGCACGGGTAAACGCATGCCGAAAGAAATTCCAAAGTCCAAAAGTTTGTTTTTTAAAATATTTAGTGAAAGGTAAAAGCAAAATACTCTGCACAAGAATAAAAGAAAAAATAGTTATACACGTAGAATAAAAGACAAAAAAAGGGGAAAAATGTATCTTGTCTAAACTTAGCTTTTCTTGAGAAACTTTAGTTATTTCTGTGCTTAAAAGTTCCTTACTTCTTCTTCTCTACGTAAAGATTCTTAAATTCTTATATACTTAAAGATTCTTAGCTTCTTCTTCTGTACGCTTTAGACGTACAGCACAGCACATAAATTAAGTGCTGTTTTCTTACATATTTACTTCACACACTCAAAAGGCCTGTAGGCCGATTGGCACGGTTTAAAACCTTATGCCTTCCATACCTTACTCAAGGCAAGGCTGTCACTAACTGAAGAATATTGTTCACTCAAAGCTGTTAGAAATGGCAAGAATATACAAATGCAATTCTATTTACGGGGGTTATGGGAACCTCCAATGGATTATGCATTGTCATCTACTAAAATATTCATGAATCTTATAGAACTAGGAAAATGGCTCTTACAGTGACTATGGTACATTGATATTTATATACTGGCCAGGTGTGAATGAGTATGTACGGCATACTGTACATATCCTTATGCCTAGGCAGACAATTCTCATTATCTGCGAGGGTTATGGTCCTGAAAAACCCAGAAGATACGGAAACCACAGACAGTGAAGCATTGATCCTCTGGGAAAAATGGAGTTAAATTCAGGTGAGATGTGAGAACCAGTGGGTGGAGAACAGGGTTGGGCAGACACAACAGCTTCAGCGCTTGGTAAGGATCCTTTCACAGGTTCACTTAAAGAAACCTTGATATGACTTTTATTTCCTCTGTAGTCAAGTTTGACCATCTTCCAGGTGCTTTGCCAGAGTGCTGTTGCACGAGTGACTGCAATAGGCCTGAACTGACGCCTCACTAAGCCATCCAATCAGTAATTCTGACAGGCGGTGTGTACAAAGGGCAGGGACTACATCAGTGTGAGCTTATGACGTGCACTTTCAGGGAATTCCTTGTTCGTGGGGAGCAATTCACATTGGCTGCAAATACAACCCCTTATGTCTGACCCACCTATTTCTGCAGCCCACAGGAAGGACCTTATCTGACAATATGTGTAATTAGACCACAGGTGTCACAAAACAGGTTACACTTTTATAAGAGTGGATAAGGAATGAAATCCCTGAAGAGCGAAGAATTACTGTTCATATGTATGAATATACTGCGTTGTGTTGGCGCCCTGCCCGGGGTTTGTTTCCTGCCTTGCGCCCAGTGTTGGCTGGGATTGGCTCCAGCAGAACCCCGTGGTCCTGTAGTTAGGATATAGCGGGTTGGATAATGGATAGATGGATGGATGTATGAATATATTTTGTTTATATTGGATTCAGAAGGTGTTCATGCCCCTTCTCTTTTCATTTTGGACAACTTTACACTTTCATCTGGGTGGAACCTCGTGTGTAATACAAGTAATGTAAGTTGACACTCCTGGAAAGCAGTACAAGATATGCAAACAGACAGTATGTTTCACACTTATTCCATAAGGTAGTAGTAGCATTGTCAAGTGTACAGAGTACAGTAGAATTCTTACCACTTGACCAGCATGTAACATGTTGCCAATGAAAGCACAAATCAACTTACCTGATGTACTCCTTATTCAAGTTAATTTAGGCTCCAATTATATGCATTGCCTTCAGAAACTCTTCAGACCCCTTCCACTTTTTACAAATCTTGTTAAGTTGCAGTCTTGAGCTACAATCATTTAACTTCATTTTTCACCCGCTTCAGACAACACTCAATACCCTAGAATGACAGAAACACAAATAGCCGAGCTATTAAAGCGCTTATAAATGCACTCCTTGTCAGCCTCTACCTTTCCTGTGCAGTGTCACGACTACTGTGTTTCCCCGAAAATAAGACCTACTCTGACAATAAGCTCTAGCATGATTTTCAGGCTGCTCTGTAATATCAGCCCTACCCCAAAAATAAGCCCTAGTCGAGATCGTCAGCTGAAACGTAAGGCACATAAGGCCAGGTTTATACTTCACGAGATGCGATGCGTGTGCCCAAAATATCCATTAAATTCCTAGGGCACCTTGCCACAATATCTCTAAAAAGAATGTTTAATAATTACAGTGATCCCTCTCTATATCACGCTTCGACTTTCGAGGCTTCACTGTTTCATGGATTTTAAATGTAAGCATATCTAAATATATATCACGGATTTTTTGCTGGTTCGCGGATTTCTGCGGGCAATGGGTCTTTTAATTTATGGTACATGCTTCCTCAGTTGCTTTGCCCAATTGATTTCATCCAAGGGACGCTATTGCAAGATGGCTGAGAAGTTACCCAATCAGAGCACGTATTACATATTAAATAAAACTCCTCAATGATATACGATATGCTTCCTGTGCGGTGCTTCACATACTTGAAAGCCCAAACAGCACTATTGATTTTTGATTGCTTGCTTTTCTCGCTCTCTCTCTCTCTCTCTCTCTGACATTCTCTGCTCCTGACGCGCACTCCTTTGAAGAGGAAGATATGTTTGCATTCTTTTAATTGTGAGACGGAACTGTCATCTCTGTCTTGTCATGGAGCACAGTTTAAACATTTGACTAAAGGGTGTTATTTCATGTCTAGAGGGCTCTAATAATGTTAGAAAATGTATTTAGAATGTCGTAAACAGGTTTTCTACGCTCTAACTGCGAAAATATTCGATTTGTAAATAAAGAATCCTACTTCGCGGAAATTCATTTATCGCGGCAGAGTCTGGAACGGAATAACTGCGATAAACAAGGGTTGACTGTACATCCATCAATTTGGGGATGCTCCCATTCCTGCAGCATCGGCGCAAGACAGAAACTAAATCTCTTTACGGGCATCAGGTCGTCGCAAGGTGAAAACAAGCACACACACATACACTGGCGTCATTGTAGCTTCACCAAATCCCTAAACTTTCATGTTTTTGGATGGAAAGCTGAGCACACTATGGAAACCCACCAGAAAAACATGCAAACTCCAGGCAGGGAACACCAGGGACGTGACTCCCTACGAGACAGCAGCGCTACCACTCTGCCACCGTGCCGCCCCATATGTGTAACTATTAGCAGTATTCATTATTTAAACAAAGTTAACGATTTATCTGTAAAATGTAACATACATATTTTAATGCATTTCATCATGAAAGTGATATCAAGTATAAATCTAAGAATTCTAAATGTGCAGAGAGCTGGAATATCATAAATTGAATGTGTTCTGTGTGGCGATGCTGCTTGCTGCTGCTGTCAGGTCAGGAGGAAGCCCCAGAAGCACGTAGCGATTTAACAACTGGGTCGGTTTTAAGATGACGTTTACGATGGGCTACTATAATGACAAAGTAAACTACGGGATTAAAGAGGACATTTCGAGTTTAAAGTTGACATTTCCATTTTAATCACAAAATAAACATTTTCATTATGTCCTTATTTTCTTTTTCTCTGTGGCTCAAATACGCCGCCATACATTCTGATGGTATTGTTAAGGTGCAAAAAATAAAAGATGGTATGTGAGACTTTTAAAATGTCTCGTGTCATTACGATCGGGAATATGCGACGCTTGAATATCAAAGCACCACAAATACATCTGTATGTTGGCATTTTGCTTCACCACATCGAACCATTCATCAAACATCAAAGTGCGCACACCGATCCTGTAGGATCCTAAAAGCGGCTGGGGTATCAAGAAATTCAGGCTGGAATTCAGGGTTTGAATGTGGAGAGTTACGACGATATTCCAGAAGAAGATGACATGACTGTATTTGGATAAATGTATATTGTTGTACATGAATAAATATGTGGGCGGCACGGTGGCGCAGTGGTAGCACTGTTGCCTTACAGTTAGGAGACCTGGGTTCGCTTCCCGGGTCCTCCCTGCGTGGAGTTTGCATGTTCTCCCTGTGTCTGCATGGGTTTCCTCCCACAGTCCAAAGACATGCAGGTTAGTTGGATTGCTGATTCTAAATTGTCCTGCAGTGGGTTGGTGCCCTGCCCTGGATTGGTTCCTGTCTTGCAGCCTGGGATTGGCTCCAGCAGACCCCCGTGACCATGTGTTCGGATTCAACGGGTTGGAAAATGGATGGATGGGTGAATAAATATAAGATATCCCCTGAAAATAAGCCCTAGTGCATCTTTTGGACCAAAAATGAATATAAGACCCTGTCTTATTTTCAGGGAAACATGGTATAACCCTTCATACTGAATCAGAAGTAGATTACTTTTGGCTGGAGAGCCATGTCTGTATCAGTTTAAATATAAAAGTCTGCCATTAAGAATAACGTTTGGCAGCCTTTGATGCCAAACTGACAATGGCACATGCATCTGCCCAGCATTTTTTTTCGTAACTCAAAAAATTTGAATGCTTGCTTTTCCATGTACTGTATATTCAAGCTCACTTCTGCCATTTGTTGCAGAGCAGGGTTGCTAAACTTTAGGCAAGCTTCCACAAAATGTAATAAGCTAATAATATAAACTAATAAAATATCAATATTTTTTTTTTTTGCTTCTGGATCCCCACTTTCATTACTTTTAACTTTTTGAATTTTCTCTTTTGAATTTTGTAATTAGTCATGTACAGTAGATTATTGATTTTGCTGCTGTCAGGATTGTTTCTAGCTCACCAACACCTTGCAGGGGAGAACACTTGTTTAGAATATGGGTGGATGGTTTTAAAATATCCACAAACGTATTTTCACCAAAATGCACCAAACACAAGATGGTCTGTGGGTGTTTTCTCGCAATAGCACAGTAGTTATCAAGGTGAAGTACATTATAATGGAAGAATTAAATGAATCCTGATTAAATCTATTGAGATTTTAAGTAGGAATGTTTTCTCATCACAAAACAATATCATTTTAGAATACTCTAAAATAGAAAATGAGATCTGTGTCCAAATACATTGATGTCAAATGCAAGGGTGTTGGGCTCCATCAAGGCTGTGTCTTGTCACATGTGGTTTTCATGGACAGGATTTCAAGGCACAGTCAAGGATATGAGGGTGTCCAGTTGGGGAGCCTAGGGCATAATTGCTTTTTGCAGATGATGTTGTCCACTTTCCATCATTTGTCAGTTGTAGGCACACACTCGTGTGTGAAGCAGCAGGGGTGAGGATCAGGACCTCAAACTCTGAGGTCATGGAACTCTCTCAGAAAAGAGTGGATTGCTCTGTTCAGGTGAGGAACCCTTGATGGGGAAGTTGAAGTATCTCAGGTTCTTTTTCCACAAATGATGGAAAAAAAGAATGTGAGATTGACAAGCAGATTGGAGTGGCAGCAGCTGTTATATGGGAGCTGTACTGGTTTGTGTTGGTAAAGCGCGAGTTTAGCCTATAGACAAAACACTCGGTTTACCAAAGGATCTACATACCTCTTCTCGCCTCTAGTCATAAGGTTCAGGTCATGACTGAAAGAATGAGATCATGGGTACAAGTGGCAGAAATGAGGTTTCTTTGCTGGGTGGCTGCTGCTGACATTCCATGTTAGGGTGAGAAGCTCAGAAATTTGGGAAGTCGCTGCTTCTCTGGATCAGGAGGAGCCAGTTGAGTTGAGCCAGGTGGATCCTCCTAGAGCTGCAATGGGCACATCCCACTGGGTGGAGACCCTGTGTCAGACCCAGGACACGCTGAAGGGATTATATCTCTCGGCTGGTTTGGGAACACCTGGGAATTCCCCAGAAAGACCTGGAATCTGTGGCTGGGGACACTGACATCTGGACTGACCTGCTTGGCCTCTTGACACTGCGACCCTCACCTGAAAAGAGGTTTCATAAATTGAGATGAAATTAGATGAGATAAAGCAGAAAATCAAACTTGAAGTGGAAGAGAGGTTTCTGCTGCATACAAACTGACAAATATCTTGACTTGCCAAGAGTACATGGTTTAGTACGGTATAACAGATCAGACCTCTCGGAGACTGCAGTTAGCGGGTTTCATTTCTAGTTTAAAAGATTAAGACTATATAAAGAGAGGAAAGAACGATTTTTCACTAAGCTTTATAATAAATGTACCACTTCAGCTTTTAGCTCAAAATTTCTCTGCAGGCACCTCAAAGGTATTAAATTAATCCCAGGATGGCTTAGTTCTGAATTTCACAGATGAGGTCATTCTCACATTTTAAATAAACTATATGGTTTTACATCAGTATTCCTGGATCATACAAATGCAAATGAGGCTTTCTGTCTTATTGAACTTAATAATGCAAAGTATATGCTCAACTGAGAAACTCTAGCTGTTCTACAAAATAATAGGGCAAAAAGAGACTTGGATGTGCATTAATTAAAAAAGTGTAAGGAAATTAATTATTATAGACAGATAAACTGCTGTGTAAAGCTCCAACCAATCATCATTGCTGCTTTAAGCATTTTCTGGATGTTTCTGGTTAGATGCATAATACTGCAAAAAACTGCAGCCGATGGTAGGTCCATATATACTCAGCAAAAAAAGAAACGCCCCTTTTTCAGGACTGTGTATTTCAACAATAATGTTTTAAAAATCCAAATAACTTTACAGATCTTCATTGTAAATTGTTTAAACAATGTTTTCCATGCATGTTCAATTAACCATAATCAATTAATTAACATGCACCTGTGGAATGGTCATTAAGACCTTAACAGCTTACAGAAAGTAGGCATTTAAGGTCACAGTTCTAAAAACGCAGGACACTAAAGAGACTTGTCTACCGACTGTGAAAAACACCCAAAGAAAGATGCCCAGGGTCCCTGCTCATCTGCGTGAACGTGCATTAGGCATGCTGCAGGGAGGCATGAGGACTGCTGATGTGGCTAGGGCAATAAATTGCCATGTCCACACTGTGAGACGCCTAAGACAGCGCTACAGGGAGACAGGAAGGACAGCTGATCATCCTCGCAGTGGAAGACCACGTGTAACAACACCTGCACAGGATCGGTACATCCGAATATCACACCTGCGTGACAGCTACAGGATGGCCACAACAACTGCCCGAGTCACACCAGGAACACACAATCCCTCCATCAGTGCTCAGACTGTCTGCAATAGGCTGAGAGAGGCTGGACTGAGGGCTTGCAGGCCTGTTGTAAGGCAGGTCCTTACCAGACATCACCAGCAACAACGCCGCCTATGGGCACAAACCCACCAGACAGGAGTGGCAAAAAGTGCGTGAGTTTCTGCATGACAGCAATGTCAGTGTTCTGCCATGGCCAGCGAAGAGCCCAGATCTCAATCCCATTGAGCACGTCTGGGACCTGTTGGATCGCAGGGTGAGGGCTAGGGCCATTCCCCCCAGAAATGTCCAGGAACTTGCAGGTGCCTTGGTGGAAGAGTGGGGTAACATCTCACAGCAAGAACTGACAAATCTGGTCCAGTCCATGAGGAGGAGATGCACTGCAGTACTTCAAGCAGCTGGTGGCCACACCAGATACTGACTGGTACTTTTGATTTTGAGCCTCCCTTCATTCAGGGACACATTGTGAAACATTTTTAGTTTATGTCTTATGGTGTTGACTCTTTTAGTGTTCATACAAATATTTACACATTAAGTCTACTGAAAGTAAAAACAGTTGAAAGTCAGGGGACGTTTCTTTTTTTGCTGAGTATATTTTAATTCCACAAAAAATTTATTTTATTACTATTTATGTTTTATTGTTTATTGTTTTTGTTTTTTCTTTTATTCTATTATTGTAAAGCACTTTGACCGCAGCATTACTATGTTGTTTTATATGTGCTATATAAATAAACTGACATTGACATTAAAAATGTTCACATTTTATTTGTTCATACTTAATCTGTAAGATTTACTTTCTGCTTCTTCCTTTATTGAAGTATTCACAGTAATGATTAGACTGACAATTTCTTTATTGAGTTGTAGATTTAATATTAAATGGACAAATATACCGGCTTTGTCCATAAGTCTACACCCAGTTACCCATAATGACAAAATGAAAATGTCTTTTGAAGAATTACAATTTCTCTATTATATAAAAAATCCTTTGACGCAACGAGACATTTTGGAAGATAGATTTTTTCCAATTCCCGCGAGATGAGATTTTTGCCTTGACGTTTTTTCAAGTCTCAAACATTTTCAAACAAGGCCTCAACTCTCATTCGTGTGAATGCTTTTGTCAGGCACACTTCCTGCGCACTCAGCTCTTATACATTTTAACGTTTTCCTCACTTTATGTTCCCAAATTAAAGAAGACGTATTATGTCCAAATCTTATTGAAGAATTTCATCACGAAGGGTTATCAACATAAAAAATGAATACACGCGCAATCCTAGCACCGAGAAACGAGGAAGTCAAATGAATTAACGGCAAAAATGTCGATCGGTTACACATCAGATTGGTTAAATGCGTCTAAAAATGTCAAACAGTTACACGGCAAATTGGTTAAATGCGCATCAATAGACTGTTCTGAAACAGTTGGTGGTGATCATGCGGAAGATGAAAACAACAACTTATGATATCCCAAAGAATATCTACAACCGTTAACAATGTCTTGTCTTACAAAGCATGAATTACTGTGGAAAGAAGGATGTATCCAAGAAAGGTAATGTAGTACATCTTCCGCGGATAACATTAGACAACAAAGGAGATCTTGATATGCCATTCGTATTAAAACGTTAACAGTTTCCGGTTAGAATAGCTTTTGCAAAGGCAATTAACAAATCTCAGAGACAAACATTCGAAAAAGTCGTTTTATAAAATAGAGAGAAAGAAATTCAATTCAGTCATGGGCACTTATACTTTGCGTTGGTGCATATGTAACAATTCCCATGAAAATAAAAATCTGTTTAAATTGTACGTCCGCATCCCCATATGCAAGCAGCACGACCGCAAAGAGGCTAACGCATAGTGCAGGCTGGGGGGCTGGCGAGCGAAGCGAGGAGGGGGAAAAGCCCCCTAGTTTTATTAAAAATAAAAAACTGATTCTGCAGATGTTGGATGATGCAGCTGAACAATAACTCTAAACATCTACTACAGGTAGGCTTTAAAGAAAGAAAGTCTACTTTGTGGAGTTTCTCTGTCACCTTAACCCAATAGAGATGCTGTGGAATGATCTCGAGAGAGGCGTTCACACCAGACATCCTAAGAAAATGGCTGAGCTGTAGTTCTATGAAGAAGACTGTTTGAAAATTCCAATTGAATTTTTGCAGGTCTCATCCACAGTTACTGGAAGCTCTTGTGAGAGGTTTATCGCTGTCAAAGGAGGTTTGACCATTTATTGATCCAAGGGTTTGCTTACTTTTTCCACTGCACATTGTAAGTGCTTAATAGGTGTGCTCAATAAAGACATGAAAGATTGTAAATGTGCATGTGACCTTAGCGTTAGCATATTGTGTTTTTTATTTATTTTTTTGTTCTTTATTTCACCTTATACAATTTCTTGTATTAGGAATTTGTTAGTTTTCGCATACCCCTTGGGGTCAGAGCACAGGGTCAGCGCCCCTGGAGCAATTGCAGGTTAAGGGCCTTGCTGAAGGGCCCAGCAGAGTAGGATCTCTTTTTGGCAGTGACGGGGATTCAAACCGGTAACCTTCAGGATACCAGCGCCGATCCTTAGCTTCAGAGCCACCACTCCATGTTTGTCCATAGTTGAGGCTTAGATGAAGATCAGATCATATTTTTTGACCAATTAATACAGAAAACCTGCTCATTACAAAGGGTTCACATACTTTTATAACAGCAGAGTCCTGTTAAAGTTCTACCAGTGCTGGCAGATATTATGTAATTTCCTTTGTAAATGCCATTGTTTGGTAGTTGAGTTCTCCACATATTGTTTATGAAAGGCTTGTAAAGTTAGAGTTACAGATCTGTATACCTCTTAAACCTACAGTATACTGTATAATGATGTACTTAAAGTCATATGAAAAAGTAAGGACACCCCATAGAAATTGTTGACCATTTAAGCAGGCAAGCATTTGATCTTCATGCAAGTAGTACCTACAGATAAAGGTGATATACAGTACTTATGTGCCTTTTCAAACATTGGTTTAATGGAAATATCAACAGATATAATGGTCTACTAGGAGAAAAACAAAGTCTTCCATTGGCCTCAGAGGCTGGCATTGCCCACTTTAATGGAAATTACTTTTTGTAGGCGTTCTGCATATCTGCCCACCAGCTTAAAGGTTTGACCATGTAAAATTCCTTTAGTTGCAAGATGTTTGTAGGTTTCCTAGCATGTATTTCTTGTTTCAATTCCCCACATGACATTTTCATGCGATTCAAATTAGGGCTTTGACTAGGCCAGTCCATGCCCCTCCATCTCATCTTTTTCACCCTTTCCTTGGTGGATTTGCTAGTGTGCTTTGCATCATTGTCATGTTGAAAGGTCCATTTCTAGTTTACAATCAACTTTAGGGCAGATGACCTCACATTCTCCTCCTTTGATATGATGAAGAAGTCATTGTTTAGTCAATGACTCCAAGCTGCTCAGGAAAGCAACCCCATATCATAATCTCTTCCATCACCATTCTTCACAATTGGTATGAAACTCTTTTGTTAAAATGCTGTCTTCGGTTTGCCCCAAATACATCCGCTGTCACTGTGGCCAAACATCTCTGTCTGTGATTCATCTTTCCAGAGCATGTTGTTCCCGGAAGACCTGGTCATTGCCTACGTGTAGGTATTCAGTGACAAACCATAGTCTTGCTCAAATGTCCTTTTTGGGGAGTGGCACACCTCACATGCAGGTTAAATTTGTGCTGTCTCTTTCTGATTGTTGATGTTTGCACTTTGACCCAAACAGGTCCCACAATGAAATTTTGGTGTTCCTGGAGACTTCATTTAGTATAAAATAGTCAACTATTGGACTGAATTTTCTAGGCCAGCTGTCCTGGACAAATTAGCACCATGCCACTAATAAATGATTTTCCTTAGAGTGGAATGATTGATTTCAGATAATATGGCCATCGCGAGATTGCGTTGGTTTGGACACGTGCAGAGGGGAGATGCTGGGTATATTGGTATATTGTTAAGGTTAGAGCTGCTAGGCAAGAGGAAAAGAGGAAGACCCTAGAGAAGGTTTATGGATGTGGTGAGAGAGGACATGCAGGTGGTGGGTGTAACAGAGCAAGATGAAGAAGACAGGATGATATGGAAGAAGATGATCCGCTGTGACAACCCCTAACGGGAGCAGCCAAAAGAAGAAGCATGCCAGACTCACAGGCATTCACAGCCTTCTTTCTAAGGGCCTTAGAGGACCGTTTTGATCCTTGAATGATGACACCACACACATCAAAAGCAAAGAGTACAACAGACGCTCAGTATCTGTGCTTTAAGTAAGACATTCGGGTCCATAAAGGAGGTTCTAAGCTGGAACACCTGGTTCTAATTTCATGGATTTCAAGTGGTGATAAATGGAAAGTGGACTTACTTTTTCCATGTGACAAATCTGAATCTTTGTTTATTTAAATCAGGAGAATGAATATGCCATTAGAATATGACATGTCATTTGTTCAGGTATATCACCTTTATCTGTAGGCACAGTCTGTATGAAGATCAAATGTTTGTCTATTCAAATAAGCTGAAAAAGTTAACAATTTCCATGGAGCGTCCTTACTTTAACACAAAGGTGTAAGCACATCACTATATAGGGTTATGACACAGGGCCAGATTAAGACATTTAGAAGCTCTAAGCACTTAAAGATTTTGGTGCTCCAATATATATCTAATTCAAAATATAAACAATAATAAGCAATAAAATAAAATGTCATTTTTTGAAATGAAACAAACTTACAGTAAGATGGAAGATATTTATTTTTGTATACTTCCACTTTATATTTGAAAAGTTTTTCTAATTGCAAAGTCTTTGATCAGATCCCTAAAACAACTCTTACGTAACACATCAGCTTATATACATCCAGCGTGCCTCTATTATTACTATTTTATTATTACTTTTATTATTATATATACATAAATGTTTTTTTTTTCAGTTAATGTGAGAGCCCATTTTTGTGGAACCTGGTTACCTGCACTGTTTGCAGCTTTGCCCCATATTGTCCATGGTAAATCCAGCAGTGGATCATTTCTGTGGTGCCCCCCTTCCCTTGATGCCCTAAGCAGGTGCTTCTTTTGCTTAATGATGTATGCAGCACTCTGACTTTAACTTTAACAACCTTTCATAAACAACATGTGGAGAACGGAACGGAAATCAACTATTAAGTAACAGCATTTACAAAAACTATAAATTGGCAGTGGTAGCGCTGCTGCCTTGCAGTTAGGAGACCCGGGTTTGCTTCCCAGGTCCTCCCTGTGTGGAGTTTGCATGTTCTGCGTGGATTTCCTCCCACAGTCCAAAGTCATGTAGGTTAGGTGGATTGGCGTTTCTAAATTGTGGGTGTGTGTGTGTGTGCCCTGTGGTGGGCTGGCGCCCTACCCGGGGTTTGTTTCCTGCCTTGCGCTCTGTGTTGGCTGGGATTGGCTCCAGCAGACCCCCGTGACCCTGTAGTTAGGATATAGCGGGTTGGATAATGGATGGATGGATGGATAAATTGAAAGAGTTGATTCAGATATAAATACACAATCCTCATACTCCTAACAAATCGGATGTACTTTGCTATTCCTAGAATAAAGGACATCCAGGAAAACAAGCTGAGAATGTCACCTTGGCAAAATTCTGCTTTCTGCCAATTTTGTGCCATGCAGAAGTGACATAAAGCAGAAAGAAACAAATGCTCTTTTTACCTGTGTAGTGGTGGGCAGTTTTCTGGATGCCAAGAATAGTTATCCTCTTAATAGATCCTTGCCATGGCTGCCGGGATTCTTAAAGCTTTCTCATTAACACTGCTGTACATTTAAAACCTCTTGTTGTCAGTATTCCTTTCTGATACCTAAGGTGAGCGTCGAGGTCTGTTTCTCTTTTTTTTTTTTTGCGCATATTCAGTGTCAGCAAAGTCGCTCCAGTAGACATTTTCATGCCACTCATTTTCATAAGACGTGTATTGCCAGGCAAGGACAAAGCTGAAATTTGTCACCTTATGTTTGGTTACAATAGCTGGACTCTGTCAGTGCTGCCTATGATATGTTTCATGGTTCGCATCACTTGTAGACATGCTCAGCGCCTGCCTGAACAGATAGGCTTTATGTCACTCCTGCAGGAAAGGGATGATGTGGGTCTTATGGAATAAAGAAATGGTGCTGAGAAAAGAGAAATAAAACGAGTACCAAAAAAAGATATCAAATGAAGAGGACAGAAAGAGTGAACCAGACTCAGTGGTTTAGAATGTCTACTTATTAATGCATTCGAGTTTGAATTCAAGTAGCAAATGAACTAAAATAAAAATGTAATAACACTTAATTAATGGGCAGTAAAATAGATTTGGGCAGCAGTTAACTGAACAACACATTTACAAATTAAATGTAGAATCTTTGTTAGCTCTGTACAATTTTTGTTTTTTTAGTTATGACTGCGTGAACAGACCACTAGATACGAGAAGGAGCATTGGGGCATGAGCTGAACAACCGTGTTTAATTGGCACAAACACCAAAACAAAAATGGTGCTCTTTGCTACATAAATATCTTCAGCTCTTAGCATCCTACTTCAAATTAACATTCCTTCAGTGGGATCTCAATCCTCATTAATAAATAAATAATAATACATTTTATTTATATAGCGCCTTTCCCATGCGCAAGACACTTACAGAATATAAGAAAGAATGTCAGGGTATACAGTATATAGCAGGGGTGCCCAAGACGTCGATCGCGATCGACTGGTAGATCGGAAAGGGAGTGCAGGTAGATCGTGTTGCATTCAAAAATTTTTTTT
>JANRMT010062861.1:14876678-14893580 GCA_026402145.1 Polypterus bichir lapradei | reverse complement strand
CCTAATTAAAATGAAACTCATATATATGAGTTGAGACACAAAAATAACCGGATTGGTAAAAAATATATATTCATTGATGAATTACAGTATTCTAAACATTGTCACCTTCTATATACTCCCCCTCCTTATCTTTGCACCGCTCCATACATATCTTCCATTGATTGAAACAGTGCTGGAAGTCTTCTTGCTTGAGGCTCTTCAACAGGCTTGCTGTTTCTGTCTTCACTTCATCCATTGAAGAAAAATGTGTTCCCTTCAGGTCACTCTTGATTTTCGGGAACAAGTCAAAATCACAAGGAGCTAAATCGGGCGAATAGGGAGGATAATTGAGGACAGGAATGTTTTTGTCAGTCAAAAACTGCTTTACGGAAAAAGCAGTACGATCATTTCGAACAATCTGATTCACTGTTTTGATGTTTTCATCCTTCCGAGATGAGCGTGGGCGCCCTGGGCGTTGAACGTCTTCCTCATTTTCTCGTCCTTTCTTGAAACGTTTGTGCCACTGAAAAACGTTTGTGTGAGTCAAACTGTTATCACCGTACACTGTTTTTATCATTTCATAAGTTTCTGTGGCCGTTTTGTTCAATTTTACGAGAAATTTGATGTCGATTCGCTGTTCGATTTTTTTCACCCGACACTATAGCAGCAACTCATGTAGCGATTGTTGTGCAAATACTGCCTGGGCTTTTCACGGGCTATACCTAGCCAGTCGGCGGTTTGAGAGGGTGTGTAGGAGGGGATATAGTTCTATGATTCACATCCAGCCAACTTCCAGAATAGTTTTCCAGAAAAGCCCCAAGCCCAGTCTGGTTATTTTTGTGTCTCACCTCCTAAGGATGTTCACATCAGAAATAGAGTTGCTTCACAGAATGCATTGCAGTGGATGTGCATGTTTTATAGGGAAGAATTAAGCAGTTGCTTTTTCACATATCTGGTCTACATTTTAAATATTTTTGTAAACAAGGTCTTTAGGTATTTACCTCATCTACATTAATGTTTTCACCAAGCTGACAAATTATGAAGACTGCAAGTTTTAGAGTCTACTATGAATTTTACTGTCAAATTTACTAATTAATGGATACTTAAATCACATTTTTTTCTTAAAGCACAGTACCATAAGTGCAGACCCTTAAGAATAAATGTGCTAAAGTGGCTCCTTAGAGTGTTGACATAAGGGAAACACATTAGGTTTCCAAAAAAACTATCCACATGAAGGTTCCAGGTCCAAGGAATTCTCTGTAGACCTCTGCGATCAAATTGTGGGGAGTCATAGATGAGGGCAAGGGGATCAGACTATTTCTAAAGCTTTGGGTGTTCTCAGGAGCACAATGCCATCAACAATTGTAAAACGGAAGAAGTTTGGAGCCACCATGCCATTTCCTTGAGTTGGCTTTCTGGCCAAACTGAGTAACTGGGTAAGAAATGTCCTGCTAAAGGAGGTGAACAAGAACCCATTGGTCACTCAAACAGAGGCACAGAAGTCCTCTGTTCAGATGGGAGAACCTGTCAGAAGCATGGCCATCTCAGCAGCACTCCATCAATCGGGTATTCATGGTTGATTGGATAGATGGAAGCGATTTTTTAATAAAAAGGTATATGGCAGGCTGCTTGAAGTTTGTCAAATGACATTTTTAAGGTCCTCTGGGCAGATATTGAACTCTTTGGGCAGAACTCAAGGCACTATGTCTGGTGAAGACCAGGCACTTCTCATCACCTGCCTAATACCATCCTTACGGGAAAGCATAATGGTGGTAACATCATGCTATGGAAGTGCTTCTTAGTGGCAGGGACAGGAAGACTGGTCAAAATTGAGGGCAAGAATGAATGCACCCAGAAAACATACTCTGCATGTTCGTGTGACTTCAGACTGGTCCGATGGCTCACTTTTTAACATAAAAATGATGGGAAACGTAAAGCCAAGAGAATGCTGAAGTGGCATTGGGACAAGTCTCTGAATGTCCTTGAGTGGCCCAGCCAAAATCCAGTCTTAAACCCTACTATATAGGCTTCTGTTATGTCGTAAACTTTATTCTCTCCTTTCTGTATGAGAACATGACATTATTTTTTTTTTTATCAGCCACCATTACAAAGTCCATAGGATACGTAACATAAAAATATATTATTGTGATTGGAGTATTTCTTTAAGACAGAGAGCCACCTGGAAACCTATTATGAGGTTGTATTACTTCAACCAACAACTTTCTACTCCACTTATATTTTGTGTATATCATCTATAATACATGATGAATACATTTTGTAACCTTCTCTCGTGCCTGGTGTGGTACTCTGACTTGATGCCCGAGTTCACAGACGTAACATACAAGGGCTGTAGGAGGCATTTGGGAGCATTTTGGTCAGGTCCACACAATATGGAGTACAAAGAAAATAGGGTCACCCAAGGACCCTGCCATGACAAAATAAGCATCTAAAACCTTTTAACCTATGTTCAAATATATACTTATTTTTATTATGAATATTAAAATGCTCAAACATTCTGGACAAATTTGATAGCGTGGTGATTATTCTTGCCAAAATAATACGTCACAAAAACAAACAAAGTTTTGGGGACCGTCCCCGTATATTGTCGTCCAGACAATAAAGAAATAAAGCGATTCAAAGTCTTAATTCGAACAATGAACATTTTACAGGAGGAAAATGGTGGATTTATAACAAAAAGGATTATGGGACAGGAAATGGTTGGCAGGAAGTGACATTGCAGCAGGAACTGGAACCAGAGTCATCATGATTCGGCGGAAGTGAGGTGATTTACTGGAGCTGGAAGTGATGTCATCATGGTTGGCCGGAAAGTGACGTCATCGCGGCCATTTTGGAACCCGGAAGTTGAGGGAAATTTTTTTCTTCAGGTTTTCTGTTGACGAAAAGAGGTTTAGGTAATTACCACGTGATGACCCTTTATCTTGTGATATTTCACTCACCTTTAGGCTCTTTGACTGCCTCCTAATCGCACATGTGTGACAACAGCCTAACACAAAAATACGTTATTTACAAAGACCTAAACCAAATCATGTACTGCTTCTGAACATGTGGGGGTAATAAATAAAAAACAATACTAGCTAAAGGTGGCATGCATTGTAAATTGGCAGAATATAAAGAAAATGAATGAGAAAAAGATAAGTTTTAGCTTAGAGGACAACTTGATAAGTAGCTTATCTAGAAACAATCCATTAATCCACTTTTGGAACACACTTGTTCCACTGCAGGTCACAGGCCATCAGATCCTATCCTAGCAACATCAGACACACAGACAACAAAATACAAAACGCTGGACGGGATGTTGGTCTGTCGGAGAGCCCACTCTTACACGCGTCCACACCCACAGTCACCCACTGAGGACTAAAAATGGCAATCATTGAGATGCGAGTGAAACACACGTAAAGAGGCTGCCTGTCCTGGAAACTACAAACAGATATTGGGACCAAGCCCATTACACAGGTGCCCACTGAAGATAAAGGATTAAAATTACAAAGAACATAACAGTGTCAACGTGCTTAATCCATTTTAATATCACAGGGGGCCAGAGCATTTCTCGGTGGTATGAGGTGTAAGTCAGCAGCCCTGGAACAGATGCCAGCCTAACGAAGGGCCCACTAATGCAAATTTGCAATCTTGAATCAGTAATTAAGCTAAAATGCATGTATTGCTGGAAGTGGAGGAAAACAGGAGAGTCCCGAAATAAAAAAACACAAGGAAAGAACATGTAAACTTCACCAAGGCAAACACCAGGTGCAGGATCTGAATCCAGGAGTTTAGATCTGTGAGGCATCAACTCTAATTACTGTGCCACTACACCGCAAATAAGTGGCTAGCAATTTATAGGAAATAGGAAGGCGTAGACAAAATACACAGCTGGGATGAGTGGAATGGCATTCTAGGACAGACAAAGTAAATGAGATGGAATACACTGTGGATAGAGTGGCTTCAGAAAGTGTTCAGACCCCTTCACTTATTCACATTTTGTTAAGTTGCAGTCTTGTGCTAAAATCATTCACATTCATTTTTCTCTCCACACCAAGCAACACTCAATAGCCCAGAATGACAAAGCAAATACAAGATTTTAGGATTTTTTGCAAATGTATTAAAAGTAAAATATAACTGATCACATTGACACAAGTATTCAGGCCCTTTGGCAAGGATTACTGCGATTATTTAATATGTTGGTTGCTGTTTTGTATGATTTTGTATATTATTTAACTGACATTTCATCATCTAATATATTGTTTGCTGTTTGACGAGAACCTTCACACACCTGGATCTGGGGATTTCCCGCCATTCTTCTCTTCAGATCCTCTCCTGCTCTATCAGGTTGGTGGAGACTTTTAGTGAACATCCATCTTCATGTCTTTCCAGAGATCTTCGATTAGATTCAAGTCCAGGCTCTGGCTGGACCTCTCAAGAACATTTGCAGAGTTATTATTAAGCCACTCCTGTGTCTTTGTTTTGTTCTCAAGGCCATGATCATGTTGGAAGGTGATCCTTCTGCCTAATCTGAGGCCCAGAGCACTCTGGAGCAGGTTTCCATAAAGCAGGGGTCTCCAGCACGTCGCTCGTAAGCTACTGGTAGTTCGCAACCCCTTTCCAAGTATCTCGCCAAAGGGTTAATGAATCTTATATCAATTTGAAAACTTGATTTGTCAAATTAGGGGTGGGAGATCTTTCCAAAAAATCATATCAGGATCCTTTTACCAGAAAATCACGATCCACAATCTGAATTGCAATCTATCTTTTCAACGTGGCATACACTTAAGAGAATATCCGGACTCAAGCTCATCCAGACCTAAGTAACACTTTATTTTAAATATTAAACAAAGTTGAATTCAATTGTTCTCTCATTCGCTAGCTAAGCGGAGTTAAGGTACAAATCCCGAAGCTGGCATGTGAGTGAGGAAGGCCCCTCCCTTCAGCCCATTGCGTGGATCTCGGATTTGCACAAATAAATCGGTACTACAAGCGAACTCTGATACATAGCAAAATGAGAGAAGTCGCAAAATCAACCAGAATGTTCAAGCAAATTATAGAAAAAAAACCGATCTAAATCCGTTAAGTAGTTCTCTCGTGAAAAGCGGACAAACAGAAAGACATTGGATTTTATACGGTATATTATATATTAGTAAAACTTCAAAATAATGTGCAGTTAAAGTCTCAACAGCATTTCTGGAGCTTAGTAGAGCCAGATAACTATAAGAATCTTCACCAAGCAGCTCTGAAAATGTCTGCTTTGTTTGGGTCTCCATACTTCTGGGAGTCTGACGTGAATGTCATGAAATCAAAGTTAAGAACAAGACTGAGAGACGAACATTGAAATGACTCTGTAAGAGTGAACCTGAGTGGCTCCACCGTACACCTTAGTGCCAGTCATCTGACTAACTAAAAAACACATCACACCTGCGACTGGACCTGTAAATAAAGTGACACGGTGACATGGAACAAAATGACAAATGAATAAGGAATATCTGTATATTTGGATTTGCATTGTTTGGTTTTGACGGCATTCATGTTTTAATTCAATAGTGTGAGATACACTAGAAAATGAAGCTGTGGGCACCAACATTTTGCAAATGTTCAGGCAAAACAAGCTTATTCAGTTTATTTGGGTTGAAATAAGCTATGACAATAAACGTTAGAAAACATAAGTAGCTCTCAGCCATTTTTATTTTGTAAAAGTAGCTCTCAGGGGAAAAAAGGTTGGAGATCCCTGCCATAAAGGATATCTTTGTACTTTGCTCCATTTAGTTTTCCCTCAAGCCATAGTCTCCCAAGCCGCTGATGCTGCCACCACCACACTTCACTGCTGGATAAGCACCAAAGGTGATGAGCGGTGCCTGGTTTCCTCCAGATGTGGTGTTTAGAGTTGAGGCCAAACAGTTCAATCTTGCTTTCATCAAACTAGAGACTCTTGTTTCTCTTAGCCTGAGAGTCCATTAGGTGCCTTTTTGCAAACTCTAAGTGGACCTCCGTGTGTCACCTGGCCACTCTGCCATAAAGGATAGATTAGTGGAATGTTGCAATGGTGGTTAACTTTCTGGAAGTTTCTCCCATCTCCACACAGGCTCTCTGGAGCTTCGCCAGAATGGCCATTGGGTTCTTAGTCACCTCTCTTTTGAAGGCCCTTCTCCCATGATTCCTCAAATTTGACCAGGCAGAGTCATGATTGTTCTAAGCATATTCCATTTAAGAATTATGAAGGCCACTGTGCTCTTGGGAACCTTCAGAGTTTCAGAAAATTTGTTCTACCTTTCCCCAGATCTGCGCCTCCGCACATTCCTGTCTCTCATCTCTGCAGACAATTCCTTTGACCTTGTGGCTTGGTTTTTGCTCAACTATGGGACCTTCTGTAGACCGGTGTGAGCCTTTCCTAATCAGGTGCAGTGAACTGAATTGGCCAAAGATGGACTCCAAACAAGGTGTGGAAACATCTCAATGATGATTAATAAAAATGAATGATACCTGAGACAAATCTCAAATATCATAGCATAGGGTCTGAATACTTGTTTTAATGGGATATTTCAGTTTTATTATTTTTAATACATTTTTGAACAATCTCAAAAGTCCTATTTTTGCTTTGTCATTCTGGGGTATTGAGTGTTTTTTGATGAGGGAAAAATGAATTTAAATAATTTTAGGACAAGGCTGCAACATACAAAATGTGAGGAGTCTGAGTACTTTCTGAAGACACTGTAAGAATTTAAATAACATTAAGAGGGTCTCCCATATAGCAGTAACACAAAATGTGAATGTTTATTGCTTCTAATAGTAAATCTATTCAATCTACATTTTTATTAAATAAGTAGTATTGAAACATTTACCAAATATTTCAGATAAAGCATAAAATAGAGAATTTTGTAACATACACACATTCTCAGTTATTACAGAATGCTTGAATGAGAGAGCTGTAATCTATTTTTTGTGTAGAGTTTGTTAAGCTGAAACCTTTATAAGTCTTTAAATAACAGTGGACTGTGTTATACTGAAGAAGCAATACAAGCATGAAGAAAGCTACTGTAATAATAATAACATTCATTTGATTTTACACAATAAAATAAAGTTCATCACTAGCATACAGTCAAGCAGTGATTCGAAAAAAAAAGTGAAGTGATTTTTATGCCTTTAAATCAAAGAGCAAGCTGTAGCCATTCTGCAAGAAGTGTCAAGGGAAACAACACAACCTGATCAGCCTATTACAAATTCATCACAGGATGTTGTTCAAATAATCAGAAATTATGGAAAGTTCCTCAATGCATTATTTAAATTATAACGGAAGCCCTGAAGCAGTTTGACATACGAGTGTACACCATGGGATATAATTACAAAGAGAACAAAGGAATAATCTTATTAATCAAGTTTTGAACGCACCACATACATACTGCATTTCATTCTACTGCATTTCTAGAAGTTGTGGGCACTTGCTCCAAAAATAAATAAATAAGTAAATACACTATTTTCTGGGCAGCACGGTGGTGCAGTGGTTAGCGGTGCTGCTTCACAGTAAGGACATCAGGTTTTGCTTCCAGGGTCATCCCTGTGTAGAGTTTGCATGTTCTCCCCAGTCTGTGTGAGTTTCCTCCCCCAGTCCAAAGACATGCAGGTTGGGTGAACTGACAATCCTAAATTGGTCCGTGTGTACGTGTGTGTATGTGCTTGCCATGTGATCAACTGGCGCCCGGTCCAGGGTTTGTTCTTGCCTCTTCCACCCTGTGCTGACTGAGATTGGCTTCAGCACCCCCTGTGACACTATTCAGGACTAAGCGTGTTAAAAAATGAGTGACTAACTGATACCACGGTCTGCACCAGCCATTGTTGTGGCCCTTGGATGCCAGTCCTTCAGCCAGTAGCCACATAGCACATGCACTTCAGATCAGGTCATCCACTGCTAAGCATGTTCGGGCCCAGCCAGTACTTGGATGGGAGACCATTTAGGAAAAATTTGGGTTGCTGTAGGAAGAGGTGTTGGTGAGGCCAGCAGGGAGTGCTTACCCTGTGGTCTGTGTATGGATCCCAATACCCCGGTGCAGTAACAAGGACACTGTGCTGCAAAAATGGTGCTAGCGAGATGTAAAACTGAGGTCCTAACTCTCTGTGCTCATAAAGGATCCCTGGGTATTTTTCAAAAAAGTAGGGTGTTTCCTGACGCCCCGGCCATGGCCTAGTCATTCTGTCTGTCTCCCTAATCACCCATTGTCCCCTACTGGCTAACTATCTCTCTCATTCTTTCACCACCTAGTAGCTAATGTGCGGAGAGCATAGTGGCACCAAAATGGCTGCTGTCGCATCACCAAGATGGGTGCTGCACATTAATGCTGGTTGAAGAAGCTCCCCACTCTGCAGCCACACTCCACAGAGTGTTTTCTGACACACCAACTACATCTTTATATTTTTTGACAAATTTGAAGTTTCTTAAGGAAGATGTCTGTATGAGAAATGTTGCAATGGGGAGTTTTAACAGACAGTTAAAATATCCTGACTCACCTCAGCATCAGGTCGATATCTGAATGACATGTTATATTACGAAAAGCACAAGCATGCAAGAAAAAATAAATCTGGCCGGAACAACGTTCTTTAAATTTACACTTGAGCATGATATGTGGTACAAATTTAACAAAATGTTTGCAAGATGAAAGAACAACTGAAGTTTATTTTTCAAATTTTATTCTACTTCAGTGCTAGATCCTATACATCCATCCATCATCCAACCCGCTGAATCCAAACACAGGGTCACGGGGGTCTGCTGGAGCCAATCCCAGCCAACACAGGGCAGGAACCAATCCCAGGCAGGGTGCCAACCCACTGCAGGACACACACAAACACACCAAGCACACACTAGGGCCAATTTAGAATCGGAAATCCACCTAACCTGCATGTCTTTGGACTGTGGGAGGAAACCGGAGCGCCCGGAGGAAACCCACGCAGACACGGGGAGAACATGCAAACTCCACACAGGGAGGACCAGGACCTCGAACCCAGGTCTCTGTACTGCGAGGTGACAGTGCTACCCACTGCGCCACCGTGCCACCCATTACATTTTTTTTCTCAAAAAAAAACATGTAAAAAGCATTGCAATGTCATCTTTCTACTGTAAAATGTGCAAAACACTAAAAGTACAAAGTATCCATCCATCCATTATCCAACCTGCTATATCCTAACTACAGGGTCATGGGGGTCTGCTGGAGCCAATCCCATCCAACAAAGGGCACAAGGCAGGAAACAAACCCCAGGAAGGGTGCCAGCCCACCGCAAGGCACACACACCCACACACCAAGCACACACTAGGGCCAATTTAGAATCGCCAATGCACCTAACCTGCATATCTTTGGACTGTGGGAGGAAACCGGAGGAAACCCAGGTCTCTGTACTGCGAGGCAGCAGCACTACCACTGCGCCACCGTGCCGCCCTAGATCCTATACATTTTTTATTAATATTTCTATCTGACTATAAATATTGTCACGCATGCGCGATTAGGAAGCCGCGGAGGGACTTTAAAACACCTCAAAAGATGTTCGCCGGCGGGGCGTGGCGGGGTACTAACCTTGTTTCTTTGTTTTCCAGAATGAAAGACGCTCCGCCATAAAGACTGACCGCAGTACGACCACTTCCGCCCTTCCTCCGCCATCTTTTCTGACGTCAACGGTCCCATCATTCCTCACGCCTCCTTCCCAGCATTCCTGCACTTCCGGCTCCTCCCTTATAAAATGGCCGCGCATAGGAACTGTATTTGTTTTTGTTGTGACCTGCATAAAATTGTTGTTTACCGTGGATTATAAACAATATAAGGGGCCGGAAAACCCCAAACCTTTTTGCTGTCTCCTATTGACTCTTTTACAATGTGAAACATTTGGACCTACGGTGGCTTCAGAATGTATTCAGACCCATGCACTTTCTGCATACTTTATATTGTAGATTCCATTTTAAATGGATAAGATGTAAAAAAACTGCATTTCATTACCATGGCACCTGTACTGTGTTCAGTGACAACAAAGTTGAATCTGATGTCATCAAAAACACAGGCGGTACCTCTAATATCGCCATGTCACTAACCTCTGTTTCTTTTGGCTCAACTTAAAATTTTCTGCAAAATTCATGAATGAAAGACTGAAAAGTAGATCAAAAGTCCTGACTTGCTACAGTGTTCACTGAAAGCAGAAAATATTGTTTTTACTCATCTGTGTAATTCAATTGCCATTCACACATTTTTAACCTTTCCTATTTAAGGACTTCAATGCAAAAGCCCATTCACGTACACAATACAATACAATACAGTTTATTTTTGTATCACCCAAAATCACACAAGAAGTGCCGCAATGCGCTTTAACAGGCCCTGCCTCTTGACAGCCCCCCCAGCCTTGAAAAAACTCCCAAAAATACCCTAGTAGGGAAAAAAATGGAAGAAACCTCAGGAAAGGCAGTTCAAAGAGAGACCCCTTTCCAGGGAGGCTGGGCGTGCAGTGGGTGTCAAAGAGAAGGGGGTCAATACAATACAACACAATACACAGATCAGAACAAATCCTCAATACGGTATACAAATAAAAATTTTAGAAGTACGGAGCACAATTTAACAGTGGATGACATCACATAATATGATTTGGATTTGGTTTTAGTCCTGGAGACCTCAGCCATCAAGCTGCCTCCCCCATTTGGCCATTGCACAGCTGAAACAGTGCTGGGCCAGCCAATCTGATGAAAGGACCCCTCTCCCCGACGATTCCAGCGATCCTCCATCAGGGATGACTTTACCACAGGCAGGCACAACAACTTGGCCAGTTGGGCCGTGGCACCAAGTGCCACATTTGAGTACCGAGAAGAGAAACAGAATAGGTGAGGGTTAGTATCAAATAATAACTATCATGTTACTTATGTTTTAGTGCTAATGACTGACAACAGAGATGCAGCATGTCCAGTTAATCAGCAGCTCTAGTCAGGATATAGAACAGTAGCTGTGCACTTACCTATGGCCAAGTGATTACATGAGGACACTCGGTTTACTCTGTTATAATCCCATTTGGTATGCGGTTAAAAACACCACAAGACCAACATTTATTGTCTGAATAATTGAATTGCTATAAACACTAAAGTCTGTGTGTCCTCTCCCTCAGAGCAATCTGATTGGTCGGTTTGGCTTTAGTGGAAGTGCGAAAGTGAGATGCATGAGAGGCGTATAAGGCATGCTGAGAGAATCACCTTCAAAGACAGCAAGTTTAAAACCGGACTGCAGGTGAGAAAGTTGAGAAGCAGGCTTTATGGGAGCATCAGTCACGAGAGGATCAGACACACGTAAATAAGGAGGAAAGGTACTGAAGGTACACATGGGGCAAGAGAGAGCAAATATTTTAAATTATTCTACTGCCTGTCTTCAACAGGAACTGCGGCTAGTTATTTAATAGAAATCCAAAAAAGTAGGATTTAGGCATACAGAGTTTCTCAAAAAGGCCCTTTTTGAGTTCCTGCAACTATTTTTTAGATATTGTGTCTGTAATACAAATCTAAATAAGAAATGTTTCACACATTTGTGACCCTAAACTTGTTAAGCTGTCCTCTCTGAAAGTGTTGAGGCTCAAAAATAGAGGAAAGATGACAAAAGATTACACCAATGTAAAATAATTTATTTGCTATTAATTGTCTATAATCAAAGGCACATATTTCGAATTAAGTGTGAACTCTTACATCTTCAACAGTACTTGGAAGTAATTTGAACACTCAGCATCCTGGCAACAATTTGGAGAGTTTGAGAATAATGGATAATAATTGCAGTCAGCAAATTCTCTTCCTCAGAAGGCCGCTGCATTTACGGTGGCCAACAGGTCAAGTTGAAAATTGTTTTCAGAGATGAGGCAGTGACATTTTAACCAATTATGCTTTAAATTGTAAAGCTCTAATAGATACTAGAACAGTGTTGCATTTTACGCAGTG
The DNA here is from genome assembly GCA_026402145.1 of Polypterus bichir lapradei. Classification (NCBI taxonomy): domain Eukaryota; kingdom Metazoa; phylum Chordata; class Cladistia; order Polypteriformes; family Polypteridae; genus Polypterus; species Polypterus bichir. The sequence continues at coordinate 14,881,660 of JANRMT010062861.1, read as the reverse complement.
CTGCCATTTTCTTCCAATGCCAGGCCCCAATGTTTCTCTCTCTTTCTATTATGAAAATGAAATGATCATTCACACCAGTTGAGCAAGTTAGAAAATGTCAGCATGGCATAACGTTCATGTGCAATCAGGGACTTAATTTGGAAGCTTTAGCATTTTTAATTTGTATGAATTTATTTTATGAAAGACTGAAATGATATATTATTATTATTTAATAAATATTTGTGTAATAATGGGTCATAGATACATATATGTTAAAGGCATTATACGATAGATAGATAGATAGATAGATAGATAGATAGATAGATAGATAGATAGATAGTGTGGAACAGGACCCGGACACAGACAGACGGACAACAGTTTTGCACCCAACACACTCATATTTATTTACAGTATTTACAGTGAAGTCAGTACACAACCCAGTGCCTCCAGCACCGATCCCCCAAAGTCCAGGCCTCACAGTCTCTAGTGCCTTCCTTCTGGTCGCCTCCACTCCTCTCTCTCTCAGCTCCATCCACTTCCACCCAACTCTTGCTCCTGAGTGAAGGGAGGCGGACACTTATATATGAGCCCGGATAGGCTCCAGCTGCTTCCCGGCAGTCCTCCGCGGACACACCCCCATGTGGCGGAAGTGCCGGCTGCGCACCCGGAAGCCCTCTGGGTGTCCCCAGTCTTCTTCCCCCCAGCACTTCCTGGTGTGGCGGAAGTGCTGGGGTCCAGGGTTCTTCAGGCACCGGGGCGCCCCCTGGCGGTTGATCATGGACCCTACAGGGTTGGGCTTTAAAAGCCCTCTACCCGTGGCCCCCAACACAACCAGGGCGGTTGCCCCCTTGTGGTCTGGAGGAGGCCCTCCTCTGGTCCTCCTGGGCATCCCGGCTGGGTACCACCCCCAGCCGCATGCCACAATAAATAGATAGATAGATAGATAGATAGATAGATAGATAGATAGATAGATAGATGTGACAAGAAATGGCCATTCATCCCCATAAGCTTGTCCATCCTGTTCACCATTATTGTCCAAATTCATATCACATTGAAACCTGAAGGTCCATAAAGTCTGACTCTCCACCACACCCCTTGGTAATTTATTCCATGTGTCTTTGGTTCTCTGCCTGAAGGAAAAACTTTCTGACGTATGAGCTGCCCTTTAAAAAGCTTCCAACCGTGCCCCATTGTTCTTTATGTGATGTTGAATTTATTTTAAGCGACTGGCATTTGCTGTACTAATTCGTTTCATAATTTTGAACACTTCAGTCATGTCCCTTCTTAATCTCTGTTTTCTTAAAATGAGAAGGTTCTACTCAATTCATTCTGTCCACTATGACTTCCAGGTCCTTCTTATAAGGTGTATCATAAAGTTTCAGACCTCCCATTGTGTATTCAAATCCAGCATTTTCACTTTTCACCTATTGATAATACTTTACATTTACTTGAATGAATTTTCATCTGCCAGAAATCTGCTCAAGCCTGTATGCTGTCCAGTTTCCTCTATAATGATTCAATGGATTCTCGATTATGTGCCAATCCACCTATCTCTATATATAATCTTCATTTGGATCTTGATCTTTGTTTGTCCGTGAATGAATTAGAAGAAGAAGCACTAGATGGCAGTAGAGAGACAGCTAAAACATAGGCATTGCATTAAGAATCTCCTCCAGGCTTATACTACTGAAGACTGTAGTACGCCAGTCACACCTCAAAACACAGACATTCAAACTAAACAAATTGTTGTGCTTTAAATTAACTAAAGAGATCTTCATTTAGATCTTGATCTTTATTTGTCCGCGAATTCCATGCATGCGTAGACCACCTACCAGTTTATTACGTTGTTGTTACGGATGTCAACAATGTGCCGGAATAACGAAAGGGGTGGTGGACAGTGTTACGCTGGTTAGCTCCTGAGGCCTGGTTAGAGAATGAGATTGCCGAAGATAAAAGGTACGTGCCTACATAACATATGAATGAAAGAAAGACAGTGGGTAAAATGAATGACAACGTAACAGCACGTTCCGGAAATTATTATTGTTACGTTGTAGCCGGCGAGTGCTGCGCGTCTCATAGTTGTACCGTGGCTTGCTCACATGTCAGTGAAGTGATCCCTATTTATGCTTTAAAAAGCCTGGATACCTATGTGACCCCCTTTTATAACCATTGCTCCGTTACTCTTTGGATTGCCACAAAGCAACCTGCGAGATTGGAGAAAAGTTGAGAAGACATCGTGAGAGGAAATGACAGCGTCGTGAAAACGAGACGGACTGTGAACGGACAGAAGCAGAAATGCTCCTACACCACCACATAATTACGATTCGGACAGTGATTCCGAGTAGGCCGTTCCTATCAAATCAATGTCCAAGGGTTTTCTTTTGTAATTTTGTTTCCCTTATAAAAAATCATAATGCTGTGTGACGAAGGGCCCAGTTCACGACTGGCAGCCACGTTTAAACAGGGAGCCCTTCACAGACAACTTTAACACGCGCAATGTAGTTGGGCGCACATGGCTAGTTTTGATATAATCTGCAAACTTAACCATTTTATATACTGTAGATTATATTCTTGTCCAGATCATTTATGTATATTAAAAAAGCAGTGGTCCCAGCTCTGATCTCTGAAGCAAATAATTTTTTGACATCACCTAATTCTGAAAAAGTTCTCCTCACCATGACTCTTTGCTTCTTGTGTTTGAGCCAAATTTGTAATCCACCTGCAGACTGTGCACTGATTTCCCAGTACTTTTACATTCATATATAAATAGACAATGAATGGCACTATATATGATAGATAGAAAAAGATAGATAATGGATGGCACTATATTATAGATAGATTGATAAATAAAGGGAACTATATGATTGATAGATATATTATAATAGATTTACAGATGTCCCAAGAAGGAAATTTGTCTTCATACACAAGCTCAGTAAATGAGTAAATAAATAAATACAGATGAAAAATAAAAAAGAAAGAGAACTTCTGACTTAGCTAAAGATAAAAAGCGCAGTCGCAGGCCCATGTATTGACATACATGTGAAGGAGCCCCAGTCATGTTTCTTCACACACTTCTGCTGATTTGGCTAAAAGTCCTCAATGCTGGTGTGTCAGAGAGACAGAAACTGAAGGGTTTGTCTTTGTTCTCCTCTTTGTCAATACCTCCAGCAGGTCCAGGGTGCATCCCGTTACTGAGTCCGCCCTTTAAATAAGTTTTTTGGTTTGGTGGGCCTCTTTTAAAGTGATGTTAATACCTCAGCACACCAAAGCTTATGAAATCATACTGGCCATCACAGAGTTGTAGAACTGCCAACACTGAAGGGACACACTCTTCCTTCTGTAGTCCATCTGTGCTACGAGACCAGTCCAGCATGTCATTAATGTGGACCCCCAAGTATTTGTAGCAGTGCACCTCTTCCACATCCGCTCCCTGAACAGTGTACTGACTTCGGTGCAGTGAAAGTCAAATTAAAAGTAACCATGTGCTATAGTAGAGTTAATAAAATGTATGTTTCTTATAGTATTTTACAGTGTCGTATCATTAAAAACATTATAATTATGTGCGTGATTTTGTTGATATTTAAACAACTTCAAATGCATCTTCAACCTGAGCCCGGAACAGGGGAGAGTCCCGAGGCTTTGGAAAACATCTTGCATCACCCCAGTCCCAAAGGTATCATGTCCTAGTGAGCTGAATGACTTCCGGCCTGTCGCTCTGACGTCACATGTGATGAAGACCATGGAACGGCTGCTGCTTCACCACCTGAGGCCACAGGTCTGCCACGCCCTCGACCCTCTGCAGTTCGCATACCAGGAGAAGGTGGGAGAGGAGGATGCCATCATCTACATGCTACACCAATCCCTCTCCCACCTGGACAGAGGCAGTGGTGCTGTAAGAATTATGTTTTTGGACTTCTCTAGCGCCTTCAACACCATCCAACCTCTACTCCTTAGGGACAAGCTGACAGAGATGGGAGTAGATTGACACCTGGTGGCATGGATCGTGGACTATCTTACAGACAGACCTCAGTATGTGCGTCTCGGGAACTGCAGGTCTGACATTGTGGTCAGCAGCACAGGAGCGCCGCAGGGGACTGTACTTTCTCCGGTCCTGTTCAGCCAACATACATCAGACTTCCAATACAACTCAGAGTCCTGCCACGTGCAAAAGTTCACTCATGACACTGCTATCGTGGGCTGCATCAGGAGTGGGCAGGAGGAGGAGTATAGGAACCTAATCAAGGACTTTGTTAAATGGTGCGACTCAAACCACTTACACTTGAACACCAGCAAAACCAAGGAGCTGGTGGTGGACTTTAGGAGGCCCAGGCCCCTCATGGATCCCATGATCATCAGAGGTGACTGTGCAGAGGGTGCAGACCTATAAATACCTGGGAGTGCAGCTGGACAAGAGAGGACAGAGCCGACTATACTTCCTTAGAAGGCTGGTGGCCTTCAACATCTGCAATAAGATGCTGCAGATGTTCTATCAGACAGTTGTGGCGAGCGCCCTCTTCTACATGGTGGTGTGCTGGGGAGGCAGCATAAAGATGAAAGACGCCTCACGCCTGGACAAACTGGTGAGGAAGGCAGGCTCTATTGTAGGCATGGAGCTGGACAGTTTGACATCCGTGGCAGAGCGACGGGCGCTGAGCAGGCTCCTGTCAATCATGGAGAATCCACTGCATCCACTGAACAGGATCATCTCCAGACAGAGGAGCAGCTTCAGCGACAGACTGCTGTCACCGTCCTGCTCCACTGACAGACTGAGGAGACCCCACACTATGCGACTCTTCAGTTCCACCCGGGGGGGTAAACGTTAACATTATTCAAAGTTATTGTCTGTTATACCTGCATTGTTATCACTCTTTAATTTAATATTGTTCTTTATCAGTATGTTGCTGCTAGAGTATGTGAATTTCCTCTTGGGATTAATAAAGTATCTATCTATCTATCTATCTATCTATCTATCTATCTATCTATCTATCTATCTATCTATCTAT
>JANRMT010062861.1:14861261-14874927 GCA_026402145.1 Polypterus bichir lapradei | reverse complement strand
GATAGATAGATAGATAGATAGATAGATAGATAGATAGATAGATAGATAGGAAAGGCACTCTATAATAGATAGATAGATAGATAGATAGATAGATAGATAGATAGATAGATACTTTATTAATCCCAAGGGGAAATTCACATACTCCAGCAGCAGCATACTGATAAAAAAACAATATTAAATTAAAGAGTGATAACAATGCAGGTACAGTGGAACCTCGGTTCACGAATGTCTCGGTACACGTAAAACTCGGTTTACAACCAAAAAGTTTGCCAATCTTTTGCCTCGGTTCACGGCCACACACTCGGTATACGAACAAGCCAGTTTCCCTTTAGGTTTGTACATGTTCAGTCTCTCCCTGTGCATTTCCTGTGCAGCGAGCGAGTGAGCAAGTGAGAGAGAGCGTGACACACACACATACACATACACACAGACGCCCGAGACAGAGGCGCACACACAGGCGCGCGAGACAGAGGCACACACACATAGGCCCGGGAGACAGAGGCACACACACAGGCGCTCCAGGCTCGTGAAAGAGACACACGCACACACGAAAGAGAGAGCGAGCGAGCAAGCGAGAGAGGGAATGCTGGACGCATAAGGTAGAAAAGGCTTGTTTTTGTTTTCAGTTCTGCTTACAGCGATCGGTTCATAGCGTGCATTGTGGCAATGTTACGTTTCTTGGTTTTTTATTAAATTACGGATTTTTCAAATGTTAATTTTTTTCCCTCTGCTTAAAACTCATTAAAAAAAAAGTGTTTTTAGTGAGCAGTTCGTAGCGCTATAGCGTGAACTATTGCAGTGTTAGTTTTCTCTGTTGTTCAAGGTTTTCTTAGTGTTATTCAATGTTTTTGCATTTAGTTTACTATTACGCTTTGCATTCTATGGTATAATTAACTATATTTGTGCTTAAAAACTTAAAAAAATATATATTTGTATACCGTTTGAACGGTCTGGAACGGATTAATTGTAGTTACATACAATCCTATGGTGGAAATTGCTTCAGTTCACGACCAAATCGGTTTATGACCAGAGTTTTGGAACGAATTATGGTCGTGAACCGAGGTATAACAGACAATAACTTTGTATAATGTTAACGTTTACCCCCCTGGGTGGAATTGAAGAGTCACATAGTGTGGGGTCTCCTCAGTCTGTCAGTGGAGCAGGACGGTGACAGCAGTCTGTCTCTGAAGCTGCTCCTCTGTCTGGAGATGATCCTGTTCAGTGGATGCAGTGGATTCTCCATGATTGACAGGAGCCTGCTCAGCGCCCGTCGATCTGCCACGGATGTCAAACTAAAGGATAAGGTCGCACTACCATGACAAAATGGATACATTGAATTTAACATTATTTTACAATAATTGTGCCCCGCACACCAATGTTTTTTTCACAAAGTTACAATAACTTGCCATGGCTATCATGTCTCAGGTCTGTCATTATGCAGATCTCACCCCTTATTCCTCTTTCACAGGTTATTCTGTACAAATGTGTTGTGATAGTTTGAACACCTCTATGTATTCTTTGAAAGCTTCTACTTATATAAATAAAGACAGTAGATCAGGATGGGCATATCAATCGTGAAGGGCCGCAGTGGCTGCAGGTTTTTGTTCCAACCCAACATCTTAATTAAAAACCAATCCATATTTAATTTTATGACTTCTAAGTCTGCAGTGTTAGGTTTTTACATTGTAGATTTTTTCCTTTCCAAGGATATCGTCCAAATGATTTTCAGTCTGTCACATTTTTTTCTGCAGTGTTTTATTAGTGCATGTTGAGTGTAAAAGGAAACAACAATGGAGAACTGCTGGCTGCTTGGTCATTTGCCTCTTATTGCTAATAATGGGCCTTTAAAAACAGTGACTGTAGCTGTTTAAGACTGAAATAAGCAATTAAGGGTTGGGAAGCTTAACAAGCGAGACCACTGAAATGAAGCATCAAAGTGTCACTTGAGCAATTAGTGCTTCATCAGCAATAACTGACTTCTCATTAAGAAATCGGGTTGGAGCAAAAACGTGCAGCCACTGCGGCCCTCCAGGACCGACACTGGCTATCCCTGCTGTAGATAAAGAAGGTGCTGTGGATGTTGTAAGGCTGAAAATACTGGATAGGGTGGTCCAGATCTAATTATGCAACTTTTAATGCAGTGCAGGGAAACAATAAAAGACAAAAGAATTGTTTGAAATATCTTGTAATAAATGAAAATGGACTTACATTGAATTAATTCACTGATTTTCCATATAATGTCCCACTTGTCCTCCATTCAGTTCTATACAGGCTCGGAATAATAATAAGTTATAGCATAATGAAAATAGCATAATTAGATCTGAACCACCCTGTATAAAAATCTTTGTATTGTTTAACTTTGAATAATTTCTTTTGTGAGCCACATTACAGTATGCTGATACAAATGAACATGTAATTTTTGAGTAATTATAAGGCTATAAAGTTGCCTGGTGTGTAGCCTCAATACTAAAAGCAGCCCGAGCTCACCAGGAGGGCACATGCCATTCTTGCTGAATGGTACCCACTGGCCTTCCCTCTTAAGAGCTGTGCACTGTGTATGAAAAGAGAGCCGAGCCTCTTAATGATAATTAATTTTGGTAAACCGAATCAGCACAACTGCCAGAAGTAAAGAACAGGAATAAACAGCCTAGTAATACTCGTAAATAAGTCAGGCGCTGCCTGTTTAATGACAGGCACGTTTTCTTCATGAACCGTCTTGTTAAATTTTGTACAGTTTTCTAGTTCTTTGCGTGAGCCCTTTGCTGACTATTAGCTCTCTTACTGGTGCACTTTGGTTAGGTGGCTTTTAATTCTGCTACATACAGTAAAATGCACACAATGAGTAACAATGCCATCAAGATTTCAAGTATCAGTCAAGCATCTGTACACACCTAGAAACATTCATATTTTTTAGTGAAATTGATACTTTTTCTTATTAAGATACCATTAAATTCATTTAAAAATGCAATATTTAGGGAAGAAGCCAACTGAGGACCTGTAAGACGTCTGTTTCTGACATGACACACACTGACATCCTTTTCCTCTTGTGCAGATGTTCATCTTCCTGTTCTTGTCTGTCCTGCTCAGATCCATTTTGCAGTCTTCGCTCAAGACGAATAGTATATCTCTTATTTATCGGAATGTCTGACACGTTATATTCCAAATCGTAACCTCAGATCCTCAAATGAGTGTCTCCTTAGAATTCCAAGAACAAAACTTAAAAGAAGTGGTGAGGCGGGCGGCCTTCTGCTGCTATGCACCTAAAATCTGGACTAGCCTGCCAGTAGGAATTCGCCAGGCTGATACGGTGGAGCAGTTTAAAACACTGCTGAAAACACATTACTTTAACATGGCCTTCTCATAACTTCACTGTACTTAAAATCCTGATACTCTGTATGTTCAACTCATTATAATAACTATTCATGGTGGCACTAAAATCTGTATTAACCCCTAGTCTCTCTTCTGTTTCCTTTTCCGGCTTGCGCCCTCACCATCTACTCAAAGCACCGTGATTTTCCAACAATGATTAAAAGCCAGAAGTCTGTATGACCATCAACATCAAGTGACTCCGTGAGAGCCCTAAATCCAAAGAGGACTGTTTCATTTATGTTAGGTAGAATGCCCAGAGGGGACTGGGTGGTCTCGTGGCCTGGAACCCCTGCAGATTTTATTTTTTTCTCCAGCCGTCTGGAGTTTTTTTTTCTGTTTTTTCTGTCCACCCTGGCCATCGTACCTTACTCCTTTTCTATGTTAACGAATGTTGTCTTATTTTAATTTCTTATTTTGTCTTTTATTTTCCTTTTCCTCATTATGTAAAGCACTTTGAGCTACTTTTTGTATGAAAATGTGTTATATAAATGAATGTTGTTGTTGTTGTAGACAGCTTTGTATGAAAACTTCAGTTGCATGGTAGTCCGTCACATGAAATAACAGCCATTCTGCAAAACAGTAATAGACTGACATGTTTCTTGAAAAAGCCGTTTCATTTGGGCCATTTTTCAACTCCTGTGGCATGGTGGTAGTGCTGTTGCCTCACAGTAAGGAGACCAGGGTTTGCATCCCAGGTAACTTCCTGCATGGAGTTTGCATGTTCTGCCTGTGTCTCCGTAGGTTTGTTCTGTGTGCTCCGGTACTTCCAGCACACAGCAGCCACTTGCAACAGCAGCTTCCCTCTGATATCAGGCAATTCAGTGCTTCCAGCCAATGTACTCGTTACTGATTGGCTGTGTTGTTTGTCCCATTAATCCCCCAGGATTCATAAGGTTTATCTAATCTAATCAAATCTAATTCTCGTAAGTCATGCTGGTAAGGTGAATTGTTGATGCTAAATTGGCCCTAGTGTGTGTTTGGTGTGTATGTGTGTTGTGGAATGAGCCTCAGACACAGACGGGCAGACATGTTTAAATGCACCGCCACACGTTTATTTACACTACTATTTACAATTATAAGTGCACACAATACCCTTCAAGACTCCCCAAAGTCCAGGCCTCACACTCAATGCCTTTAGTCTTCAGGCCGCCTCCACTCCTCTCCACCAAGCTCGACTCCAGCCATCGAATGGAGATAGGCAGCCACTTTTATACACACCAGGTGCTTCCCGGCAATCTTCCACTGGCACTCCCCAGTGTGGCAGACGTGCCAGCTGCGTACCCGGAAGAATTCCAGGTGTCTCCGATCCTCTTCCCCCCAGCACTTCCGTCTGTGGCATGGGAGTGTAGGCATGGGGGCGCCCCCCTGGCGGTGACCACGTGCCCCTACAGGGCTGAGCTTCAAAGTTCTCTACCCGTGGTCCCCATAGCCACCAGGGCGGTCACCACCTCATGGTCTGGAGGAGGCGCAAGCCCTCCTTCCGGTCCTCCTGGGAGTCCCGGTTGGGTTCCACCCCCAGCCGCATGCCACAGTGTTCACCCTGTAATGAACTGTCACCCATTAGCTGGGAAAGGCTCCAACCAAATGTCCCTGTTCCCCTCCGTGGCCCTGTTCTTCATTAAGTGGGTTAGAAAATGACATGACATTTTTGAGCCCAGAACTGAACTTTAGGAATGCCAGCAAATTGCAAACCAAGTGAACAGAATTAGAGGTTTCAGCAGTGCTAATGTAATTACAGAGGTTTCTCTAATAACCAATTAGCATTTAAAATGACAAATTAGAAACAAGATTATGGAGTTGACTATTAGGACACTGAATTAATAGATTCTGAAAACAAATGAAATGTGAATAATAAATTAAAAATCCGCCATTTCATGCAATAATAATCTTTAGCAACAAATGCAATGACTTGGCGGTATTTTTAAATCATTTTAATGGTTTCTTGATAAAAACAATGTTTCAAAAACATGATGATTCTAACTGGAGCCTTTCCCAGGCCTGGTGCCTCCTCCCGACCACGAGGGGGCGACCGCCTTGGTTTTGTTGGTGGCCTCGGGTAAGGGGCTTGGAAGCCCAACCCCGTAGGGGCCCGTGGCCACTGCCAGGCGGCACCCCGGTGCCTGAAGAAACCTGGAGCCCAGCACTTCCGCCACACCAGGAAGTGCTGGGGGGAAGAAGACAGGGGACACCCGGAGGGCTTCCGGGTGCGCAGCCGGCACTTCCGCCACACTGGGGCGTGCCCGCGGAGGAATGCCGGGAAGCAGCTGGAGCCCATCCGGGGTGTGATAAAAGGGGCCGCCTCCCTGCATTCGAGAGCGGAAGTCGGGTGGAAGAGGACGGAGCTGGAGAGAGGACTGGAGGTGGCCAGAAGGAAGGCACTGGTGACTGTGAGGCCCGGACTTTGGGGGATCGGTGCTGGAGGCACTGGGTTGTGCACTAATTTGTAAATATTGTAAATATAATAAATGGGTGTGTTGGGTGAGAAACCGTTGTCCGCCTGTCTGTGTCTGGGTCCCGTTCCACAAGGGCAAGGCTTGAGGATTTCACTACAGACATTGTCTATCTGGAGGTATTTTCTCCAGACAAAGATTAACAGGACTCGCATGCCAGGGATACGGCTAAGATGTGGCATTGCCAGTGTCTTCTTACAAAAGCCAGTGGGGCTGCAAGCACAGGTGGGTCCACGTAAGAGTGAGCTGACACCTCTCCAAGTTCACGATTATATAGTAAAACTGCTAGGGAGTCTTCAGGTTGTTTTTTACCCCGAAGACCACATTAAGGTAGCTTCTTCATATTTTGGATCTTTATTGCATAACCACAAGGGGCAGACACAGAGCCCCAAACCACAGAGTAATGTCCAAGCACAATTGTGGCTTTAAATAAAGGATTTCTATTTGTTTCCAACACCTTTTACAAGAACACCAGCCAAAATGCATCAGCACAAAATTCTCCAAGAGTGTTGCCCACTGCCTATGTAACTCTAACTCAAGTAAGTGATGTGGCAAGTTCTCTTTGAAATTCGACTCTGGAACCACTTCTGGTCTCATGTCCAGGTTGTCTGGAGCATTTCTGGGTCTTGTGGAAACCAGGGCAGACCTTCAAAGAGTCCTATACAAAGACCCTGGCGGGGTCGTGTTTCCTGATGCCAGCACCCAAGCCACCCTCAAGGTATCTTAATCTGATTCAACCTTGAGAAACACTGCCACCTGTGGTGTGGAAGAATGTACTACTCCTGGTAAACAGTCCCACCATTATGGTCTCCTGGTCAGGATAAAGGATGGATTCATACCCGGCCTGTCCTTCCTCCCTGGCACCTACATTTGTTACCCAACTATACTCAAGCCTCTCATTTGAGTTCATCGCACCATCAAATTCTGCATCAGTTTTACAATAGCAGGTCCAGCAAAGATGTCCTCTTAATTTGGCCTTAGACAAACCTGAGAACTTTCGACATAAACCTATCAAACAGGCTTCAACTTTTGGTAGGGATTTGACAAACTGCTTCATTAAACCAATCTTAATTTGAACCGATGGTGGCAGCATATCTTATCTGGATCCACCAGGCTCTGTCTGGTGAAGTGTTTGGCACCAAGTTGTAGCTTTTCTCCAGCTGGCCGTTCCTTCTGAATGTAATTCTTGGCTCTGCTGTCCCGCTCACACACTAAAGCAGGACTTTGAATAGCTTCACAAACTGCCACCTGATGAGGTAACTCATCATTGTGTTCGGCTCCAGCTGTACTCTAAACTTTTTATCGAATAAAATAGCTGTTTTTCTTTAAACATAGATTTCAGTATTCCAAATTAGTAAGTTCAATCAAATTATCATTAGAGTATTGTTAATTATAGTGTGAAAACAATAAAAAAAGATCGGGCAGCTAAAACTGCGTTTTGTGAAGAAAATGTTAAAGGATAGAGAATACTGATTTTCATTTTTGAATTTAATCAGGTCAGGTGAGGTTGGGGGGCATACACTGGTACATCACGTTGACGAACCCACAACACGACGAAACAGCTTGGGATCCCGGTTGGCAACCCACAAGCAGACACACGGTCCAGTCCTACCCTCTGGAAATGACCCTCTATCTGCCACAGCCAGGTGTCACGTGGGCATCCCTTTGGCCTGGTCCACCCCCTCTAGTCCTCAACAATGAGGGTCCTGCAACCCGGATCACCGTCAGGGGGAATCGCGCCACATGGCTGTAGTGCCGTAACTGACGCTCCCTCACAATGCAGGTCATGTGCCTCATTTAGGACCCCATGAACAACACAAAGTCAAACCAGCGGTACCCAAGGATTCTCCGAAGAGATACAACACCGAAGGAGTCCAGTCCAGTCTTCATCTCAGGTCACTGGATAGCGTCCATGTCTCGCAATCATATAGCAAGACAGGAAGCACCAGGACTGTAAAGACTTGAACCTTCGTACTTTTTACAGATGTTGGGAGAGCCACACACCACTTTATCAATGACCTCATGACCCCCCCATGTCACCAGTGCCCAGAAATATATGAAAATCACATGAAATAATCAAAACAATTTTTTAGAGTGTGCCTGTGATTACTACCTCCAGTGAAATATTCAAATGATTTCAAAATATCATTTAAGAACATCTGTTTTTTTTGTTTTTTTTATAAATTATTGCCACTTTAACTGACCAACTACCTGCAGAAGAGGAGAGGACTCGGCTGTCAGAGAAAGTCTCACTCTGCTGGACTATAAAACTGCAGCTGGACGTGCTGGTAGTGAAGAAACTTCAAAAATCATATCGGGTAAGCATACGCATTTTTATTTGAATACTTTTACCAATTTTTAAACATAGTTAGGTCCATAAATATTTGGACAGAGGCAACTTTTGTCTAATTTTGGTTCTGTACATTACCACAATGAATTTTAAGTGAAACAACTCAGATGCAGTTGAAGTGCAGACTTTCAGCTTTAATTCAGTTTGTTGAACAAAACGATTGCATAAAAATGTGAGGCAACTAAAGCATTTTTTTAACACAATCCCTTCATTTCAGGGGCTCAAAAGTAACTGGACAAATTAAATAACTGGAAATAAAATGTTCATTTCTAATACTTGGTTGAAAACCCTTTGCTGGCAATGCCAGCCTGAAGTCTTGAACTTGTGGACATCGCCAGATGCTGGGTTTCCTCCTTTTTAATGCTCTGCCAGGCCTTTACTGTAGTGGCTTTACTTTCAGTTGCTGTTTGTTTGTGGGCCTTTCTGTCCGAAGTTTAGTCTTCAACAAGTGAAATGCACGCTCAGTTGGGTTAAGATCAGGTGACTGACTTGGCCATTCAAGAATTTTCCACTTCTTTGCTTTAATAAACTCCTGGGTTGCTTTGGCTGTATGTTTTGGGTCATTGTCCATCTGTATCATGAAACGCCGCCCATTCGATTTGACGGCATTTAGTTGGATTTGAGCAGACAGTATGTCTCTGAACACCTCACAATTCATTCGGCTGCTTCTGTCCTGTGTCACATCATCAATAAACACGAGTGTCCCAGTGCCACTGGCAGCCATGCATGCCCAAGCCATCACACTGCCTCCCTCCACCGTGTTTTACAGATGATGTGGTGTGCTTTGGATAATGAGCTGTTCCACGCCTTCTCCATACTTTTTTCTTGCCATCATTCTGGTAGAGGTTGATCTTGGTTTCATCTGTCCAAAGAGTGTTTTTCCAGAACTGTGCTGGCTTTTTTAGACGTTCTTTAGCAAAGTCCAATCTAGCCTTTCTATTCTTGAGGCTTATGAGTGGCTGGCACCTTGCAGTGCACCCTCTGGATTTACTTTCATGCAGTCTTCTCTTTATGGTAGACTTGGATATCGATACGCCGACCCCCTGGAGAGTGTTGTTCACTTGGTTGACTGTTGTGAAGGGGTTTCTCTTCACCATTGAAATGATTCTGCGATCATCCACCACTGTTGTCTTCCGTGGACGTCCAGGTCTTTTTGCGTTGCTGAGTTCACCAGTGCTTGCTTTCTTTCTCAGGATGTACCAAACTGTAGATTTTGCCACTCGTAATATTGTAGCGATTTCTCAGGTGGGTTTTTTCTGTTTTCGCAGCTTAAGGATGGCTTCTTTCACCTGCATGGAGAGCTCCTTTGACCGCATGTTGTCTGTTCACAGCAAAATCCTCCACATGCAAGCACCACACCTCAGATCAACTCCAGGCCTTTTATCTGCTTAATTTATAATGAAATAACGACGGACTTGAACACACCTGACCATGAAATAGCCTTTGAGTCAATTGTCCAATTACTTTTGAGCTCCTGAAATGAAGGGATTGTGTTCAAAAAATGCTTTAGTTGCCTCACATTTTTATGCAATCGTTTTGTTCAACCCACTGAATTAAAGCTGAAAGTCTGCACTTCAACTGCATCTGAGTTGTTTCACTTAAAATTCATTGTGGTGATGTACAGAACCAAAATGAGACAAAAGTTGTCTCTGTCCAAATCGACTCCAGGCCTTTTATCTGCTTAACTGTGTGGAGAATAAACGTCACAAAGTACAAAATAAAGATTTGGGGACCGTCCCCGTATATTGTCGTCAGACAATAAGAAAGTGAAATGATTCAGAGTCTTGAGAAAGTACAATGAACAATGAACTGTTTTCAAAATGGCGGTTATATAGAAAGCAAAAACATGTGACAGGAAATGGTTGGCAAGGTGGTGACGTTGCAACAGGATCCGGAAACAACGTTTTTCTGATGAGCCGGAAGTGAGGTGGTGGTTTTTTGTTTTTTTTTTGTGGGTGCCGGAAGTGACGTCATCAGCAGTGGCCGGAAGTGACGTCATCGCGGCCATTTTGGAACCCGGAAGTTGCGGTATTATTTTTCTTCTTGCTTTCTGTTGATGAGAGAAAACAGTTCAGGTAAGTTCCACGTGACAACCCCTCATCTCGCGATGTTTTACTCACCTTTAGGCTCTTTGACTGCCTCCTAATCGCCCATGTGTGACAACTGACAATGACGTAACGACGGACGTGAACACACCTACTCATGAAATAGCCTTTGAGTCAATTGTCCAATTACTTTTGAGCCCCTGAAATGAAGGGATTGTGTTAAAAAATGCTTTAGTGGCCTCACATTTTTATGCAATCGTTTTGTTCAACAAACTGAATTAAAGCTGAAAGTCTGCACTTCAACTGCATCTGAGTTGTTTCATTTAAAATTCATTGTGGTAATGTACAGAACCAAAATTAGAAAAAGTTGTCTCTGTCCAAATATTTATGGACCTAACTGTATAAAAATATTTAAATGCAGCCATGACTTGTGATATGTACATAAAATTGTCACATTTTGTGCGGCTGGTTAGGTTTAACTCAATAAGACAAACAGTTTTATACACTGTGTGACCTTTACCTGTTTTTTTAACAGTGTTACATAAGCATCTGCAAAATGAATACGCTCATAAGCACATAATCTAATGCCCTTTCCCACACAAGGAAGGAGTAATTTATGTTATCCATGCTAATGTGCACATTCTGCCTTTGATAGGAGGTGTTCTTTATGGCTCTCTTACAAATTTTTATGACTCGAGTGTAAATAATAATGATATGTTTATTTCGTGACGAATGCTGAATTGGCCTTTGATTTATCGGTGCTCCTACACTACACTGTAAGAACAATTTCAAGGTGAACATAAGATAAAGTAAGCAATCTTCCTGAGCTTCAAGGGCTGAGTCATCCATAAAATGTCTATTCACACTTTCATTAGGCAAAACGTTGGCACGTGCAAATGGTATGAAGAAGCAGGAGAAGGCTGTCCGATTAGACAGGAGACATTAATTGACTTTGTCCTGTGGTGCAGGGAGAACCATCTGCAGCTCAACATCAGCAGCACAAAAGAGTGGAGGGTGGACTTCTGCTGTGTCTGGGAGGCCCAGAGTCCAGTCACCATCCAGGGGGAGGAAACGGAGGAAGTCCAGAGCTATAAGTATCGATTAACTTCTGAGCAGTCAGCATGGGTTCAGAAGAGGGAGGTCGTGTCTATGAGGAAGCAACGGAAGGGTATGAGCAGAGTGGAGCATGTGAGGTTATTTATGGTGACTTTCAGAAAGCATTTGATTAGGTGCCACCTGAGAGGTTGGGCATGAAACTAAAAGAAGTGGCAGTTCAGGGTGTGGTGTGTAGATGGGGGAAGAATTGGCTCAGACACAGGAAGAAGGGGATTATGGTGACAAGAGCCGTATCAGAATTGGCTGTTGTTAAGAGTGGTGTCCAGCAGGGGTCAGTGATGGGGCCGCTGCAATTTTTAATATATGGAATTGAAGAAATTCCAGGCATACCCGGAGTGCTTCTGGGTGCTCATGCAGCATGTCCGCCACACCAGGAAGTGCCGCCGGAAGATCATTGCGAAGCACCTGGAGCACATCCGGGGCATTATAAAAGGGGCCGCCTGACTTCATTAGTCGAGCGGGAGTCAGGAGGAAGAAGACGGAGCTTGTGAGAGGAGGAGTGAAGGCGACAGAAGAGTAGAAGAAGAGAGGAAGAAGGGACTGAATATTTGTCTGAATCGAGCATCGTCAGGTGTTGTACATTCAAGAAAAGTATTAAACGTGTGTGTTTTTGGACATCTGGTGTATGTCTGTCTGTGTTAGGTAGATTGCCCAGAGGGGACTGGGTGGTCTCATGGCCTTGGGACCCCTGCAGATTTTATTTTTTTTCTCCAGCCGTCTGGAGTTTTTTTTTTGTTTTTTCTGTCCACCCTGGCCATTGGACCTTACTCTTATTCTATGTTAATTAATGTTGACTTATTTTATTTTCTTACTGTGTCTTTTATTTTTCTATTCTTCATTTTGTAAAGCACTTTGAGCGACATTTTTTTTGTATGAAAACGTACTATATAAATAAATGTCGTTGTTGTTGTTGTTGTTGTGTTTGGGGCTGAATAGAATAGAATAGATAGATAGATAGATAGATAGATAGAGTGAAAGGCACTATATAATAGATAGATAGATAGATAGATAGATAGAGTGAAAGGCACTATATAATAGATAGATAGATAGATAGATATATAGATAGATAGATAGATAGATAGATAGATAGATAGCGAGACAAAGATAGAGGGCGTAGCAGCCACTCATCCCGACACAGACAGATGCAGGAGGCGCACTAATAAACCACAAAAGTTTTATTTTTCTTCACCTCGTGGTAAAGGCCTTCCTCGTTTCCCACAGGCACAACACAGTCCAAAGCACTTAAGACACAACCTTTTTTTCTTCTTCTTGTCTTTTCTCCTCCACTCCTCCTCCTCCCGACTCTGGCTCACCGAGTACTCTCTGCTGGCCCCTTATATAAGTCACCCAGAAGTGCTCCAGGTGCTTGTTGACCTGATTCTGGCTGCACTTCCAGGTGTGGTGGAAGAACCACCCACACGGGCTCAGGAACAGCTACAGCACCCCCTGGCAGTGCCTCCGGATCCCAACAGGGTTGTATCCAACTCCATCTCTCATGAAGCCATGCGGGAGTCCGAGGCACCGCTGCCACCCAGGGGGTATGCCATCTAGCGTTCTGGGGGTGGTAATGTTCTGTCCATGCTTGTTCCCCCGGACTATACAAGGAAGAGGCATCCTGGCTGGGCAAGGGCCCTGGCTGTTGGCCACAATAGATATATAGTGCCTTTCACATTTATCTAATAAAGGGGTCCTCAATCCCAGTCCTGGGGGGCCGCAGTGGCTGCAGGTTTTTGTTCTCACCCGGTTGCTTAATTAGAAAGCAATTCTTGCCAATAATTTAATTGCGTGGCTTGTTAGTGCTTTAAATCTGCTCTCAGGTCATTCTCATATCCTAGATTTTCTTCACCTTTCTAAGGATATCACACAAATGATTTGAAGGCTAAAGTGGAGGAGTACTTCTCAGTCCTTCACTTTTTTCTCTTCACTTTTCTTCCAAGTATTTAATTAAACCCAATAGTGCATAATAAATACACATACAGGTGTAAATGGTAACAAGTTAAATGGAGAAATGCTGGTCTCTTTTGTCATTTGCATGTTATTGCTAATTAGGAGCCATTAAAAACCAAGACTTCACCTGTTTAAGACTAAAATAAGCAAAAGGGTTCAAAATCTTAATGAGCAAGACAACTAAAGTGAAGCAGAAGTGTTACTTGAGCAATACGTGCTTCTTATTAAGCAACTCGGTTAGAACAAAAACTTGCAGCCACTGCGGCCCTCTAGGACTGGGATTGAGGACCCCTGATCTAATAGATACAGTAGATAGATGGATAGCTGTGACAGGCACTATATGATAGATAGATAGATAGATAGATAGATAGATAGATAGATAGATAGAT
>JANRMT010062861.1:14797036-14861251 GCA_026402145.1 Polypterus bichir lapradei | reverse complement strand
GATAGATAGATAGATAGATAGATAGATAGATAGATAGATAGATAGATAGATAGATAGATAGATAGATAGATAGAGAGAAAGTTATTTGTCTCCGGGAGATATTTTGACATACTTAGTCAGATTTTATTGGTAAGGCTGGAGATTAAATATTATATTCAAGGCTACTTATGAGAGCAGCACACAGAAGAATAATACAGACAAAACTGGCATCTGACTGAAACAGCTGTAGCAAAAAAGAAAAAACCCTATTTGAATGAACTGAAGTAAACCCGTTTACTGCCATCTATCTTCAGAGCCTGAGAGAACAGCACCCAGATTGACTTTGATCTTCAGACAGCTTACATACCGCACATGCTTTGAAATATTTGATTATAAAGCAGTTCAGTACGGAGAGCAATGATAATTTATAGATTATTCAAACAGCTTCCTATAAGGTGCCAGGTTTACTCCTGGGGGCCCAGTGGCTGCAGGCTTTTGTTCCCAACTCGTCTAAAATCAGTAAGTCATTTAAATTTATTAACTGATCTCTTTGGTTCATTTGCTAATCGTTTTTCCTTTTCTTAATTTGTCTTATTTGCGATTTATATTTTTGAGAAATGAATAAATATTTGTAATTTTTTTGCCATGTCTTTGAATGCTTTCCTTTTTGATTCTTTGAATTTATTATTCGGTATTACAATAACAATTAAGAGAAAAATTCAAGCAAAATGACCCCTTTTATTGGCTAACTAGAAAGATTACAATATGCAAGCTTTCAAGGCAACTCAGGCCCCTTCTTCAGGCAAGATGTAATCAACCCTAACCCTAACCCTAACCCAGTGGTTCTCAACCTGTGGGGCGGGGCCCCCTAGGGGGATGCAAAGTAACAAAAAGGGGGGTGCAAAGATGTGAAAAAAAGAAAACAAGAATCAAAAATATGAAAAAAAATCTGTTGAAACCAAAACAAATTAACTTAAACTACATTCTGATACTAGAACAATAAATATAGAGTTAGATAAATGTTGATAAAAGTTAAGTAGTGTGACAGATTAGGGGGCGCTACCCCTGTCCAAGACTCCAGACACCAGATAAAAGTCCAATAATTGACTTTATTCTCATAGTACAGTGCACAAAGCATCCTCTCCTCCATAATACTCATAAACAATCACAATAATAATAACAATAATACTCTCCACCACTCCCAGACACGTTGCCCTCCTACCACCCAGCTCAGCTCGCCGTCTGGGAGCTCCCACAGTAATTTTATCCTCCCTGACCCGGAAGTGTTCCCAATCCCCAGTCCACGTGATTCTCTATCACTTCCGGGTCAGGTACGAGTCCTTCTTCTCACCCCGAAAGCATGTCGCTCTTCCTTTGATGTACTTCCGGGTTATAGGGCACAAATGAGTCTTTGGTCCTCCCTGCAGCTCCCCCTTGCGGCCCCTGTGGTATCCAGCAGGGTTGTGTATAAAAACTACACAGTCCATGACTCCAGTCTTCAGGGCACCTGCATACTGCAGGGAGGGCTCCATCTGGTGGCCTGGGGGTATTGGCCGTGATGACAAGCCGGCCAAAGACCACAGTAGGTATAATAAAATATGCATCTACATGTCAAAAAAATGTTAGGGGGGGGCGCGATTAAAACTGTTATGAAAACTCGGGTCGCAAATACTTAAAGGTTGAGAAATGCTGCCGTAACCCATTACATCTGGACTGAAGAAGGGGCCTGAGTTGCCTCGAAAGCTGACATATTGTAATCTTTTAGTTAGCCAATAAAAGGGGTCATTTTGCTTGGCTTTTCTCTACATTCATAATGGCTAACACGGTACAACACCCTAGTACTAATAACAATTAATAAAGACTGGAGTATACACAGAAAAGGCGATGAGTGCCTGAGTAGCTGCTTCATGTTTGTTTCACCATATCTGACCCTCAGCATTCCGCAGCTTAATAAAAACAGTTCTGGAAAAACGTATTCCTCATCATGCTCAAAGAAAACAAATGGAAGAAAAGCCTGACGCCTGAGGTCACCCTGTACCAAAGTTGATATACAACATAAGAGCATACGAAATTTAACAAATAAGAGGAGACCATTCAGTCCGTCATGCACGTTTGTTTAGCTCCCCCAATACCTCATCCAGATTCTTCTTAAAGGTGCTCAAGGTTTCTGCTTCAACTCCATGAATTGGTAGTTTGGTCCACAGTCCCACAACTCTTTGTATAAAGAAGAGCTTCCCCTTCACGTCCACTGGTGGCCTCAAGTATGTGATTCACCCTTAAGCTAAAAGAATGTCGCTTCATCGATTCCTCTGAGAATTTTAAACACCTGCATTAGGTCCCCATGCGAGTCTGTCACAGTACGACATGTCCACCAAGTCCTGGGATGCACTTGGATGCTCTCCTCTGCACAGCCTTAGCTGCTGCTATGTCTTTCTTGTAGCGAGGTGACCAGAACTGCACACAATCCTCCAGATGTGGTCTCACAAGTGCCGTGTGTAGTCTGAGTGTAACGTCCCTTGACTTAAATTCAGTAGCAAGATACAGCAACATGGGGTACTCTGCTCTTCAGAGATAGGGTTTGGTAGCTTTCAAGTGAGTTTTCTCCTCACAGTCATGTTAAATATTAATTTGCTGCGTGAAATTGTGTTCCAAAGTGAAGCGTTTTTTATAAATTTTAATTTTTAATTAGTTATTCACATAATACTACAAAGCTGCAAGTGAAACCTGCTGCAATTCACCAAAGGTCTGTGCAGATCAGTGCAAACACTTTGGGGTACCCCAAGTCAGTCAGTCAGTCAGTCATTATCTAACCCGCTATATCCCAACTACAGGGTCATGGGGGTCTGCCGGAGCCAATCCCAGCCAACACAGGGCACAAGGCAGGAAACAAACCCGGGGCAGGGCGCCAGCCCACCACAGAACACATAACTTGTTCTTGTGTTTTGAGATGGAGCTCGAGGGTCTTGAGTCCAGACATTTAAGCAAACACCATAAATCTGACAAAAAGCATCCACTTTGAAGCGGCAAAGGTTTTGCTTTAGCAAAATAAGCCCTCTGTGGTGACTCTAAGGCACGCTTGTGACAAAAAAAATAAATAAAAGGACATTGAAAGCGAGACATTTTATTGGCCCAGTTTTCTGTTTCGTGTTCGCATGTCTGCTCGCAGCGGCCCTCGTTTTTCTACCCGTGCAGGACTAATTAAGCCAGCAGCCTCGCCGTCGCTTCAGGTTGCGGATTTTCCTCCTTTAGTTTAGTTTATCCACTCCTGTTTCATTAATGGTCATGTTCTGCCATAGCTTGTAACTGATAATGCTCTGCACAGAAGCGTGCCAAGCATCTGATATAACAGTATTGTTATGAATGGCACGTAAATGAATTAAAAATTAATTTTGACATCTTTCCAGACACACAAATTTTAATGGTGCACTTTATGAACTGATCACAGGCTTCTCTGAAAAGTTTACAATTATCTAATGGTGTTTTCAGTTGGATAGTTGTTGCTATGGCAATCTTTCCCATGATGCACTGGGAGTGCCTGTCAGGTGACGTCATCAGCGCAACTCTATAAAGATCACTGCGTGAATTCCCAGATTATCTGAGACTGATCTGAATGGTGATTCTTATTTTTGTGACTTCTGGCAATAGAAGTTATCTCTGAACTTTTGACTTTGATTTTTAGTTAGCAATTTAGCTTTGTAGACTTTACTTGTGACATCTGGTATTGACTTTTAATAATAGTAATAATAATAAATCTTTACATTTATATAGCACTTTTCTCACCATTCACAGTGCTTATCTGTTACTTCAGCCTCCACCAGGATGATGCGACGACAGCTGTTTTTGTGCCAGTATGCTTGCCACACATTCTCTGTTAGGTGGTGAGACGGATAGCCAGTTAGAGGGAGGGGATGATTAGGGAGCCAGAATGACTAGGCCGTGGTGGGCAGTTTAGCCAGGTCATCATGACAACTCCTGCTCTTTACGAAGGACACCCAGGGATCTTTTATGACCACAGAGAGTCAGGACCTCGTTTTTACGTCTCATCCAAAGGACGACATCCCCTTTCTGCAGAACGATGTCCCCTTCACTGCTCTGTGGCATTGGGATCCACATTCAGATGCCCCCTGCTGGCCTTGCCAACTCCTCTTTCATCCTTTTTTTTTTAATAAATGTTTTCTACTGGTGAGTTTTTTTTTTTGTTTTTTTTTAATGCAAAAGGTCTAAAGCAGAAACTGGCATTTCTGTACGCTTTCATTGCACAATCCCTTTCATGTTGGTGTACTGTTAGAAAAATAAAAGAGAGTATCTGCACTCAATCAGCAGTCCAGAACTCGCCTCTTCTGCTCCTGACAGAAGATCACATCATAAATGAAGTATTATTAGTGCAGCATCTCGGTGCAAATCAGTTGGCAAAAGCCCGGCCTGATCCACTTCCAGGCTTATTCCACGCTGAAAAACTAAAGTGCACCTGCCTGACAACACAGTCCTGTCGCAACACTAACTAAAATCACAAGTCTGGGTCAATTGTCCTTACCAAAAAGATCTTAGATAAGTGGGCAACTAATGCAGACATTCTTTACCGGAGATTAAGGATGGCAAGAGTGATGGCACAGACAGGATTTCCAAGCAAAACGTTAACCTTTGATCCCTGATCCCTGTTCTTATCTCAGGCTCTATAAAATGACTGTCACCTTGAAGAAGTGAAGCTCTCACTTTGGCTCCCTGTGCTTCAACATGACCGCTCCAACAATCGTAGTCATCGGTGTAGCTCTCTTGGGCCTCCTCTCAGAAGGCCGACCCTTGCCAGCCGGCAACAAGAGGAGCAGTTTCAACAAGCTGCTGATGATTTCCTTTGATGGCTTTCGGTGGAACTACGACCAAGATGTGGACACTCCAAATCTGGACCTCTTGGTGAAGGAGGGGGTGAAGGCTGAATTTATCACCCCTCCAGCTATCACAATGACCTCGCCGTCTCACTTTACAACAATCACAGGTACTCTTTTCATAATTTGTAGGTTTGTGTGCATTTTAGTATTGCGACAATGTTGAATTTATTATTATAAATGACCACATGATAATAAGGATAAGATCAACTACTGGTGAGGAATGCCATTTTTTTTTGCAGTACAGAAGGCTCTCACTTTAACCCTTTGAAATTTCTTTAGAATTATTTTGTAGCTATGAAATATTGGCCAAATTATTAAAACTCCGTTATTAAAATCATCTTATAATCAGGCTTTGGATTATTTTAGGTGGTTAACGCTGCCGTCTCACAGCTCCATGAGACCATGTCTGAATCTTAGGCTCCATGACTATCTGGGTGTAGTTTGTACATTCAAGGCTGCCAGGATTTCTTCCCTGGATACTCGACTTTTCTTCAAATATGCAAACATCAGTAAATTGGGGACTTTAAGTTCGGTCAGTGTAAGGCTGGACTGGCGACCCATCAGGAGTTGGTCGTTGCCTTATGGCCAATGCTGATGAAGAAGCTGTGGTCCCACAACTCTGAGCTCTCCAGAGCAGCACAGATAATGGCTGTGTGTGTGTGTGTGTGCGTGCGTGTATCTATACTGTACGTTATACACTACCACTCAACAGTCTCGACACACCCAGAAATTGTCATGGTTTTGATAGAAATGGATACTTTTTTATCAAGATAACATTAAATTGAGTTTCAAATCTAGCTGATCTAGTGTTGTTAATGGTTATTACTACTTGGAACGGCAGATTTTTAATTAGTTATTCACATAATACTACAAAGCTGCAAGTGAAACCTGCTGCAATTCACCAAAGGTCTGTGCAGATCAGTGCAAACACTTTGGGGTACCCCAAGTCAGTCAGTCAATCAGCCATTATCCAACCCGCTACATCCTAACACAGGGTCACGGGGGGTCCCGCTGGAGCCAATCCCAGCCAACACAGGGCGCAAGGCAGGAAACAAATCCCGGGCAGGGCGCCAGCCCACCGCAGGGCACACCCCCACACACACCCACAAGTCATCATGCGCTATGACACGTGCAGATCCATGGCTGATGTCCAAATGTGCAGGGCCAGCTGGCATTCGCAGGTCGATATGGCCTTGTGTGCGCGATGCTGAAGGTCGACCAGACTGAGCTTCATCGGTTGCGCTTGTTCTTTCCGCTTTAAACCTTTCGACCAACTCATAAGCCTTTTGCGAGTCCTGCTGTTGTCACTTCCGTATGCAGCCAAAATCCTTCAGTGAAATTCAGCAGGTTTCAACTATTGTGCTTTCCGACAATAGTGTGGAGTGTCTATATTGATTTGATCTTGGCTTCAACTAGTTCAGGGGTCCTCAGTCCCAATCCTGGAGGGCCACAGTGGCTGCAGGTTCTTGCCAATAATTTAATTTCATGGCTTGTTAGTGCTTTAAATCTGTCATGTCAGGTCATTCTCATATCGTAGATTTTCTTCTCCTAAGGATATCATCCAAATGGCTAAAATGGAGGAGTAATTCTCAGTCCTTCACTTTTTTCTCTTCACTTTCCTTCCAAGTATTTAATTAAACCAAATAGTGCGTGATCAATACACACAGGAGTAAATGGTAACAAGCTAAATGGAGAACTGCGGCTCTCTTTTGTCATTTGCATGTTATTGCTAATTAGGAGCCATTAAAAACCAAGAATACAGCTGTTTAAGACTAAAATAAGCAATAAGGGTTCAAAGTCTTAACGAGCGAGACCACTAAAGTGAAGCAGAAGTGTTACTTGAGCAATACGTGCTTCTTATTAAGCAACTGGGTTGGAGCAAAAACCTGCAGCCTCCCAGGACTGTGATTGAGGACCCCTGAACTAGACTAACAGCAGTGTGTGCTCAGACTACCCATAAGCCATTGTAATTGTGTATTGCATCACATGACTCTGTTCTGGATACCATGCAATTTTCAAATTGCTATTACTTTTTGATTTATCCTCACACACACACACACACATATATATATATATATATATATACACATATGATGTATATGTGTGTTTCTTTTGGTTTTCCAATTGGAGCACAGGCAGGTCAAGTCTCTTGCTCAGGGTCACACAGTGTCAATAGTGGGGTTTGAACGCACACCCTCAGGGTTTGAAGTCCAAAGCCTTAACCACTACACCATGCTGCCTGGCGACTAGCTATGGTACACATCTGAGATTAGTTCAAATCTAAGCAATCAACACAGACCTCAATGATAACGTTTGCAAAGCAACATGTATTGGAATGTATTTTGTAATACACGTAGCAATGAAATGCATTGTATTCGTCATTCCAACAGATTGTAATTCACAAACAATTTTCTTTTGTTTTTACATACTTTGTTAATCCCTAATCCTTTTTCGGGGTCAGAACACAGCCATTGTACATCGCCCCTGAAGAACTTTTCAGGTTAAGGGCTTTTCTCAAGGGCCCAACAAGAGTTATGATTCCCTTCTGACAGTAACAGGACTTGAACTGGCAACTTTCCAAATACCAGCGCAGTGCCTTAGCCACAGAGCCACCACTCCTCACTTAAATGTTCAGAGTGCAGATGTTTGTGATGTGCCATCTGTTGGAATGACAAGTGCAATGTATATGTCTTCGTTATATGCCGTTTAGTATGGAATTGATAAAAGCAGTGTTCTTGTTTGTGATGTGCCATCTGTTGGAATGAAATGTGCAATGTACAGTATATGTCCTTGTTATATGAAATTTTGTATAGAATTGATAAAAGCAGTGTTCTTGTTTGTGATGTGCCATCTGTTGGAAAGACGGAGACACTGCAACCAGTTGGACACACAGAGAGATGCACAGACACTTCTCCTTTTTTTAAGGTGGACCCGCTGTGTTTCCCGTCTAAGTCTTATCCTGTTGTTTAGGTGGGTACATACTGTATGTATATAGATTAATTAGAAAGTGTTTTTTATAAACTTCATGTAATTATTTTGACTTCATTTTCATATCCCCTTAAATAATAGTTATTTACAATAATTACCAATTTATAAAAAAATACTTAAAGTACTGTAGATATTTGCATAACCATGACTAAATATATTCAGGATTCAAAATGAATTTAATGGAATTTAGCCACAGCAAGGTACATTTTATTTTGAACAGCGAAGATGGCAATATATAGTGTTTAGCTTTGACATTGATTTTTGACCAGCACCAAGGTCTAACATTATTATCTTATACTGAAGGAGTGAAGCATCCATTTCAAAGCTGCAACTTTAAATGGGTTGTACAGCAAAGTGGTGACTCGTCTTTTTCTTAATTGAACAGAAGAAGTTTGCGTTAGTTCTAAAAATGCACCTTGCTCTATGACTGTGCCATTAGTTAACTAATAAGTCTGAATCCACAACAGGCCTTGGAAACGGGCACATCTAAAACCTACTGAAAAACTGCTTATAAATAAGAAAAATTGCACACTTAACCAGCAGTCTGCCTCATGATTACAGTTTAAAGTCTACCATGCGGCAGACGGCCAAGCTGAGGTCAATAGCCACCAGAGTCTTTGCTCCACCTGTTGGAACGCTGGCAGTTCAGCAAATAACCAGCCTATTTACGCAACTTCCAGGGTGTATGAAAAGGTTGAGATCAGTTACCTGGCATGTCCAAGATGTATTATTCTCTTGTCCTGACTGTTGTGGCTGGGTGAGGGAATGACAGGTCTCGAATCAGCAAGGAAATTTTGGGGTGGTGCCAACCAGGTCGTCTCTTTTTATTGTCCTTGGAGAACAAAAAACAGACAAAGCAAATACAATTCTTTGGCATTCATCTGGTATGCAGGATTTTAAGGAAACAAAGAGCAGAGGGGCTGCAGTCATTCCTAGCGGAGCTCTGTCCGTCAGGTTGCTCTGGCCAGTAATGATACCTTCTTATGGCACACCTGGGGTCTTGTGGGAGCTAGACCGGAAGGGGCGGAGTCAACTGTCAACTGGGTGGCTTCTCGGCTCTGCGAGGAAAGAAGGAAATAACAGTGTTAGTGGCAGAGCCCCCTGTCTTCTCGGTGGGTTACTACATACCTCAACTGAGCCTGCAGGGAGGTCCTCCGACAAGCTTACATGATAATATGCTGTTTTTCAGTCAATATTGCATACCACTGTGTTAAATTTGCGGTTACAGAAGCCATTAACAGCCTGCAGCTAACAGAACCTTACACAGCTTATAGCAGGACTCAGATAGTAGTGAAGACATAATTGCAGTTCTAACCCTCAAACACCTTGTAACTGATCAGGGAAGGCATTTTTCCATCCACACCTTGCAACAAAATGACCTTGACTCGGCACAGAGAGTGAATTACCCAACCTTAAACCCATCAAACTGTCACAATCCAGGCCCTTATGTAGCTTGGAAAATACCAAATAACGGATGTGAGGCTGAAAGGAAAAAAGCTTCAAACAGAGGTCTCTGTATTTGGACTCCAGTACGCATAATCCAGTTTCACAAATATATTGTAGGCATGAACAAATTCAGAACTTTGTCCGAAAGGTCAGAATACATTGGCCTAATATAGGGTGGTCCAGATCTAATTATGCCATTTTCATTATGCTATAACTTATTAAGTTTATTACATAGAAAATCGCCCGAAAAATCCTGGACCATCGAGAAGTGTGTGAACTGTAAAAAAATCGTCTTCGCGCCAAACTGGAATCGTCCCCGCATAAGTCAAAGTCATCCAGACGATCTGGATCTGCATAATTAGATCTGGACCACCATGTATATCCATGGACCCATATGCTCACACTTAATATATGTCTTTATGCAAAAGCACACTACAAGACATTGACTCTTTATTGTAAAAAAATAATAACGATTTTATGTAGGCATCTGAAATCCTCCCCTCAGACCCTGCCCTGGTACAGAATAAGTTGATAATTCTTGTAATCAGATACTGACGTTGCCATCAGAGCTCAGACACAACTGGGAATTGCCCTGTTCAGGAGAGAAAATCAGCTTGTAAGAATCTCTCCTTTCCTCCGTGGCAGAGGGCCAGTCATGGAAGTCGCTATCAAAAACAAACTTGTCACAAACTGTAGGAGAACAAAAGAGTTGGATATTATATGGCATTGTTTTGTTGGAACGGAACAGAGACAGAGAAGCAGTAGACAGCTATGGCACCTTCTTAGTGCTGCATCCCAAGTACGCATTCACACGTGTTATGGTGTATAAAATCTGTACATTTTGGTTTCCATTATATTTTGTTCAAGCCAAGACAACAGATGAACTAAGACAAATTAAAGCAGGTTTTCTTCCCTTACACCTTACTTTTTGTTCATAGCTTAGTGCTAATTTGGTTTACAGCCTGGGAAAGAATGCTGAGCTGATACCTCAGGCTATTGATTACTTTATGGATGGACATCTGGAACAATAGTTTGGTTTACAGCCTGGGACAGGAAGAACTACTGACACCTCAAACTACATCAAAGGTTTTGTTGTTTGGGAAAATGGACAGTGAATGAATTCATCGATCATTTTGACAGCCAGCCAATCAGGTGCATGTGTTGTGAAACCAAGGCATGACATTTCATAATAAATATGCCTTGGTTTGAGAAAGAAGCAAGGAGAAGAAGAGAAGAAGCAAAGAAGAAGAAGGAGAAGAAGAAGAGGAACGGATGAAGACGGCCCTGGTCGTCAGAAAGTCATCATGAACATCGATTGCTAAATTAAACGCCTCCCTGGGACATTCATCCTTGTCATCTGTGAGCTTTTTCTAAAGACTATATATTCAGACTTTCCTATCAGTACCTATTTTCTAGTATTCTTTGTTCTTGTGGTATTATTATTATTCTTGTAATAAATACCATGCTGCTTTTAACTTTCAATGCTTTGTCTTAATGTCTAGAGTGATTGAAGTAATAAGTTAGATTTCTTTGAGCACCTGGTGACAGCCGGATTTTTGCTATTATTTCTGTGCTGCGAGGTTTATAAGGCTGAGAGTGAGAGCGCTACTCAATAGAAGGGACAATACGATAAAGAAGGTGTTCTTGGCTGATGAATGGCCTATAGTCAAGAGTGCTGAGTCTTTGTATGTTTAAATGTATTCCTGTAGACCAAAAATAATATTTAGGTCTGAGATATCACTAAAACATCGTATTGATGTTCGTGCTGAAAATAAGTAAGTCTCTTGAAGTGCTGAATGACAGGCTGTTATTCCTATAGCACTTGTGTGGTTTAAAGTGCTAAGGGTTAATCAGCGTGTGTGTGTCATTCATGGGGCACTGTTGTGGTTAGGGTCTGTGTGTGTGTTTATCTATCTGTGTGTGTGTGTGTGTGTTCATCTTAAAGTGCAACAGTAGACCAACCCGATAACAAACTTGACAAGAACACTTACCCTTGAGGAAACAGGTAAAGGGCAAGTAGAGGGAAATACCACGATAACACAACACGTCAGGATCACATCAGCTCAGTTTTACATTAAACACAACTCTCCATGGGCAGACAGGCAGACTTCAGCAAGGATCAGCAGGTAAGAGGAAAGTGTCCTTTTGACGTGACGTGCTTTACTTCGAGCTCCTCACCCAATATCTAAGGCTGAGCTCAGACACCGTATGAAGGGAGCCCATTTGCCCCACTTGTGCCCGTGATCGAGTTCTTTCAGTCACTACCTAAAGGTTGTGGCCATAGGTGAGGGTTGGAAAGCAGATTGCTCAGTAAATCAGGGGCTTTGCTCTTTCTTCTTCACCACTGACCAATAAAACATCCACATAACAGCTGACGCCGTTCTAATCCATTTGTCGATCTCTGGGTTCCCTTCTTCTGTCACTTGTGAACGACGCTCTGAGATACAGTCGACCCTTGACATACAACCGGCCTGACATGCGAACAACTTGATTTACGACCAAAATTTTTGTTTTGATTTACGACCAACATCTTGCGTTACGACCCGAATGCGGTCACGTGTATCCACTTGTGCGATTGTAAACAAACAGCGAGAGCGTTCGTAAGCGTCAGTCCGAGCCCAGATACATATGTTTGTGGACGTAATTTCGGTCAGTGCAGTGATTTATCTATATATATAATTCACCAAGACCATGCAAGCAAGATGCATAATTGCTAAGGAAGGAAGAGAAGGTAACGAAGGTAAAGAAAGCGATTGTTAAGGGATGTTAGCTAGCGGGCTGGCGTGGCACATGATGATGTCATCAGGCTGAGTCAGCACCGGCTTGCTTTGGAGTGTATTATTACAGCAGTTCACAACACGACCAGTTTTGAACTCAGTGCTCTTCTACTGTCATTATTAACTTGAGAAACAGCGATCACAATCGAAACGAAGAAGGAAATTGTGCGGAAATATGAGAGTGGTGTTCGTGTGACCGATCTCGCTAATATGTACAGCATGTCGAAATCCACCATCTCGACAATTTTACAAAGAAAAGATTTGCATAAGGAGGCTCCTTCTAAACGATAACCACCTTCCGTTTCATTCTCCTCCTCCTCCTCCCTTCCTGCAGCCCAAAGATGTCAAATTAAATGGTGAGTACAGTATGAAATTGTTGTTTCTGGTAGGCTAGGCACTTTTTATAACTTTTTGGTTAGTACATTAGAAAAATTATTGGTGTTTTGGTAAATTATGCACATTATACAACCCTTTTTTATTGTGAAAAGGTTAAGTTAGTGTTGCTGTGGGAGGTTCGGAGCGCATTATGGGTATTTCCATTATTTCTTATGGGAAAAATAGTCTTTACTTAACAACCAACTTGAGTTACAACCAGCCCTCGCGAACGAATTGAGTTTGTAAGTCAAGGGTCCACTGTACTTAAACTCTTCCAACCTGGTGATGGAACTCCATCCTTTCCCGGCTGAGAACCAGGACCTCCAACTTAGGGGTGCTAATCTTTATCCTGACAACTTCACATTCAGCCACAAAATACTCAAATCACACAAAGTACACTTGAGGAACATCATCTGATGGAGCCAACAGGACCACATCATCTGCAGAAATCAAAAGATGTGATTCTGAAGTTATTGAACTGGACCTCCTCCACCCTTTGGCTGCACCTAGAAATTCTGTAAAAACAGGATTGGTGACAAATGGCAACTGTGGCAGAATCCCACACCCACCGGGAACAAACCTGACTTACTGTCAAATGCAAACCAAGCTCTTGCTCTGGATGTATGGGGTGGAATAGCCTGTTAACAGCAGACCCGGTACTCCATATGACACCTCCAAGGGATACGGTCATATCCCTTTTCCAAGTCCACAAAACACATGTGGACTAGTTGGGCATACTCCCATGAACCCTCCAGAATTCTTGTGAAGGTAAAGAGCTGATTCAGTGTTCCACAACTGTGAGAAAATCCACATTGTTCCTCCAGGATCAGAGATTCGACCACCAGATGATCCCCATTCTAGCGTCCTGATTCCAATCACCATTTTATTTGAGCTAAATTTACTTCAGGATGTGGAGGGGTGGGAGATAACAATTCATATCGTAATGGTGCGTGTGAAAATGAAATCAGGACCAGACCCCCATGTTACTTTGTCCCGCCAGACTCTCCTCTATATCTTCTTCTATAATACGCAACTGTGGCTGTGCGTTTGTCTGTCTGGGATGTTAAATCTCCTGTAGCTCGCAAACCGTTTGTCCAATTGACCTGAAATTTGGTAAACATATACTATGTGATGTCTACTGTCCGCTTTCAGGGTGATGATTGACCTCCAAGGTTATTCCTCTTTGTATTTTATTTTATTGTAGAATAAGCTCTCGGCAGCAGGGCAGCAATGCGGTGCATGCGTATGGGCACCGTTCTCATCCCTACCACTTTCGCCATCACCTCCCCTATCTCTTAATATCTTAAATCATTCTTGAGGCAGATTGAAGACTTAAGTGCCAGTTTAAGTGAAAAATTAAAGAAAAGTAATTGCAACACAAACACTGACTTCATCAGTTTTAACGTGAAAAGATGCCGATGAAAGAAGAGAAGAAGCGGGCCGCTAGGGTGAAGAAAAGAAGAGCTGCTCAGGAAGCAGCAAGCGCATCAACCTCTGAGCAAACGAATGCTAAACGTACAGAGAAAGAGGATGAAAACTAGGAATACTCAAGTCAAGTGTATTCACTGTACATTACCGTCCAGTCCGCCATTACTTTTAATATTATAATCCACAGAAAAAATTTGACCAAAGGTAGACGAACTGAAATACTTGGGTTCAACAGTCCAAAGCAACAGAGAAGTGCGGCAGAAAGGTGAAGAAGAGGCTGCAGGATGGGTGAACTGGGTGTAGAAGAGTGGCAGGAGTGATTTGTGAGAGAGAGGAGCACCTGCAAGAGTGAAAGGGAGGGTCTATAAAATGGTAGTGAGACCACCAACGTTGTATGGTTTGGAAACAGAAAGATAGAGTTGAAGATGCAACGATTTTTGCTCGGAGTAACGAAACGAGGGCAGACGTGACTACGAATGAGGACATTAGAGAAACAAGAGGGGGCCGGGTGGTCTCATGGCCTTGGGACCCCTGCAGATTTTATTTTTTCTCTCCAGCCGTCTGGAGTTTTTTTTTTGTTTTTTCTATCCTCCCTGGCCATCGGACCTTACCTTTCTTTACTCTATGTTAATTAGTGTTGTCTTATTTTAATTTTTACTTTGCCTTTTTTTCTCCTTCTTCATCATGTAAAGCACTTTGAGTTACATTATTTGTATGAAAATGTGCTATAGAAATAAATGTTGTTGTCGATCACATCAAACACCAAACAGCGCAGGTATGACAGTCTGGTGACCAAGTGACAGAGGCTCGATGGAGATGGTCTGGGCACGTGCTGAGGAGTGACCTAAACAGGCAGGAGGAAGTTGAAATCATAACCATTTACGGCATTCTCTCCTCTCACAGGACGCTGTAAGTCGACACACACAGCATTCTTCTGTCACAAGATGCACACCTCTTCTGCTAGATGACGTCTTTTTTATACACAAGCAAAAGGTGCAGAATTAGATTACATGGTACAAAGTTTCTTGTCATCATTGACTGCTTCCAGTTGCTAGCTGGACACACGGCAAAATGAACCGTACTCAATTATAAGTAAACACGGCCAGCAAAAACACGTAGATCACTAATGTCGAGCATCGCGTGTTTGCTTTGCCATTTTCAGCTCCTTTCTTTATTAGCACAGAAGCTGAAGGCAGATGTCTTCCTCAAACCGCAAATAAACAGATCGTTTCCTGCTGACAGCCCAGCGTAGTCTGCTTGCATCCCGTCTCAGCTTCCCTAAGTTACCCGGAAACGCTTTTACATTATATAGTGCACTGTGCTTAATTACACTTAAGATATAAAATCCAGTCCTCACAACTATAAATTAATTTGTCTTGTTTATGATATTTTTTACCACACTGTACATCGGGAAAAGAATGATGAGGATGGAAACCGCCAGGCAAGAGGAAAAGAGGAAGGCCAAAGAGGAGGTTTATGGATGCGGGTGAGGGAGGACATGAAGGTACAAGATGATGTAAAAGCCAGGGGTAGATGGAGGCGGATGATCTGCTGTGGTGACTCCTAACTGGCAAACTCTCCTCTATATAATATTACAATCCACAGGAAAAAAAAAATGGACCAAATCTGTGCAGTAAAGCATCCATCCATTTTCCAACCCGCTGAATCCGAACACAGGGTCACGGGGGTCTGCTGGAGCCGATCCCGGCCAACACAAGGCAGGAACCAATCCCGGGCAGGGTGCCAACCCACCGCAGGACACACACCAACACACCAAGCACACACCAGGGCCAATTTAGAATCTCCAATCCACCTAACCGGCATGTCTTTGGACTGTGGGAGGAAACCGGAGTGCCCGGAGGAAACCCACGCAGACACAGGCAGAACATACAAACTCCAGACAGGGAAGCGAACCAGGGTCTCCTAACTGCGAGGCAGCAGCGCCACCATGCCACCCCGTGCAGTAAAGCAGACAATAGGAATACAGGACAAATACTTCATCACAGCACAGGATATAATAGCATAAAAAAACAAAACAAAAGTACTGTGGGATATGGCGGGCCTTTCGTCTCGGCCAATAACCCCAGGCCGCCAGGTGGAGCCCTCCCTGCAGTATGGAGGTGCCCCGAATACCAGCAGATAATTATGGACGTTGGAGTTTTCATCCGCAGCCCTGCTGGATACCACAGGGGCCCCTATTAGGCGCTGCAGGGAGGAGCAGCGAGACTTTCACATACCACCCGGAAGTGCGTCATAGTCACGTGAACAAAAAGGCCGACGTACTTCCGGGATGAAAAGAAGACTTTTGGATCTGACCCGGAAGTACAAAGAAGTCACATGGACAGGGGTTCAGGAGCACTTCTGGGTCACGGACTATACAAAGGACTCTGGGAAATCCCAGAGTTGAGCTGAGCTGGGTGGAAGGGTGGCAACGCGTCTGGGAGAGTGGAGGATTGATTTATTGATTATATTGTGTTATTTGTGAGTATTGTGGAGAGGAGGGTGCTTTGTGCACTGTTTATTAATAAAAAGTCATTATTTTGGACTTTTGTCTGGTGTCTGGAGTATTGTCCGAGGGTTCAAGGGAGCGATAGCGCCCCCTATCTGTCACAGTGCGTATAAATGAATTACAAAATGGCAACCTTTTAGAGCAGGGGTCCTCAATCCCAGTCCTGGAGAGCCGCAGTGGCTGCAGGTTTTTGTTCTGACCTGGTTGCTTAATTAGAAAGCAATTCTTGCCAATAAAGCACTAACAAGCTAGGAAATTAAATTAACTCTGCTATGTCGGGTCATTCTCATATCCTAGATTTTCTTTCCCTTTCTATCATGCAAATGATTTGAAGGCTAAAATGGACGAGTAATTCTCAGTCCTTCACTTTTTTCTCTTCATTTTTCTTCCAAGTATTTAATTAAACCCAATAGTGCAGATAAATACACACAGGTGTAAATGTAAATAAGCTAAATGGAGAAATGCTGCTCTCTCTTGTCATTTGCATGTTATTGATAATAAGGAGCAATTAAAATAGCTGTTTAAGACAAAATTAAGCAATAAGGGCTCAAAATCACTAAAGTGAAGCAGAAGTGTTACTTTAGCAATAAGTGCTTTTTATTAAGCAACTGGGTTGGAGCAAAAACCTGCAGCCACTGCGGCCCTCCAGGACCGTGATTGAGGAGCCCTGTTTTAGAGCCATTCTGTCCTGAGTAACACGTTCACACAGCTCACATATGCAGGATTCCCCCACTGCTCACCCCGTATTGGTATATCAGTGTACTTACTACAAGTTAGACGCAGAAGACCGCGGTGCACTTAATTGCCATCCCCTACAGATCACTGAGAAATTGCGCCTGTTAGAATGATAAGAAACTCTAATAACAGCCTCTTGCTGAGTTGGCTTAATTGCTTGTGCTGGGTAAGCACACTGTGTGCTGTAACATTTGCGCTGAGACAACGAGAAATAGTTGCCATATCTATCTTATGCTATCTAAACAGAATTAAAAAAGAGAGAAAAAAAAAAAACAAGTAGGCTGCTTTCCTGGATCTTTTGCACAGGAAGAATGAAAGTAATCTGCAGTGTTTAACTGTGAATAAATGGAGGACCTAAACTGGCAAACGGGTAACCTGAGGGTTAGACGTTCAGAAAGCGGCCTTGGGCTCAGTCTTTTCACTTGTGTATCTCTCTGACTGTATTTGTAGGATGCATGGTGTCACAAGAACGAGACATGGACAGATAAAGGTTTGGGGCAGCCACCCGTATAATGTGGTATCCTGGCTGCAAAAGTCGTTTATGCAAAATATACGGCACTGAAGTGCATATAACTGAGTCCAAAACAAGACTGAGGAAAAAGGGAAAAGGGGCAGGTTTTAAAGGGGGAGACAGGAAGTGAGGTCATATGGATCAAGCACGTGGTCTTCCACCATTGGATCATAGCCGGACGTGACATCAGGGGGACTGGAGCTGGTGTGGCCGACTTCCATTGGCTCGGTCCCGGAAGTGATGTCAGGAGAGCCAGGTGGAATCCCCCGGGAATGGTCTACAGGCAAGGGAGAAAAAGAGTCAGGGCACTCTGCCACACCCCGGCATGCCTCCGAACTGCCTTCACTCAAGCCCTTTAGCTGCCTCCCATGCACACGTGTGTGACAATGGAAACAGAGTCGGTCAAACCATTAGGCCAGTGGTCCTCAATCTGTGGGGCGCGAAGTAACAAAAAGGGGGGCGTGAAGATGTGAGAAAAAGAAAACGAATCGAAAATATGAAAAATACATCTATTGAAACCAGAACAAATTAATTTAAACTACATTCTGATACAGAAAAATAAAAATATAGAGTTAGATAAATGTTGATGAAAGTTAAGTAGGTATAATAAAATATGCATCTATGATATATGATTAATTAAAAAAGAACAAATTGGGATTAGTGGGCTTCTTTCAAAAAAACATTAGGGGGGTGCGATTAAAACTGTCATGAAAACTCGGGTCGCAAATACGTAAAGGCTGAGAAACACTGAATTAGGCGATGTAGGCGTCCGCCTAGGTCACCGTCACCTGAGGGGCGCCATTTATGAAAGGGGTGTGAGCTCCAGACCCTCTCCCGCTGGGTCCGTATTACATACTGAAAGGGGCGCCCATGTTGTGTTTCTGCAGGTGCACGCGTTCCAGATATTGAGGGGGGGGGCCTTCTCCTCCACCTGGTCCTTGATAATACTAAGTGGACACCAGGCTCCTGACTCTCTGTGGTCATAAAGGCGTCCTTTATAAAGTGTAGGGTGTATCCCGATGTCCGCACTTAATGGTCATTCTGGCCATCTGAACAACCCCAGTCTCTAACTGGCTCTCTCACTCTCTCTCTCTCTCGCCACTTCACCATCTTAACAGCAAATAATGTGGTGAGTGTACTGGCCAAAGGTGTCTGCCATCGCATCATTTAGGTGGGTGCTGCACATTGGTGGTGGTTGAAGGGGTTACCCACGCACTACAGTACTTTGAGCAGTGAGAAAAGCGCTCCATAAATGTAAGGAATTATCCATCCATCCATTATCCAACCCGCTATATCCTAACTACAGGGTCACGGAGGTCTGCTGGAGCCAATCCCAGCCAACACAGGGCGCAAGACAGGAAACAAACCCTGGGCGGGGTGCCAGTCCACAACAGGGCACACACACCCACACACCAAGCACACACTAGGGACAATTTAGGATCGCCAATGCACCTAACCTGCATGTCTTTGGACTGTGGGAGGAAAACCACGCAGACACGGGGAGAACATGCAAACTCCACGCAGGGAGGACCCGGGAAGCGAACCCACAGGTCTCCTTTTTGTGTGGCAGCAGCGCTACCCACTGCACCACCAAGCCACCCATAAGGAATTATTATTATTATTATTATTATTACGATCCTTTTAGCTTTATAGATCGCCTCTGCCTCTGCACACTGTCTGGATGTGTTTTCCCAGCATCTGTCCAGGTGTTCTTCAGGGTATTCCAGTACTTCTTTCCTATCCCCAGAGCTGTACTGGTTGGGCTGACTGTTAAGTACATTTGGGTGTTTGTGTGGTTGTCTCCTGCTTTGTTCCAAGTGCTGCTAGGCTAGGCCCCGGTCCCTCTTGACCGTGAAATGGTCTAAGCAGATTTGAGTAAGTTATGTAACAATCCCAGACTCTCTTGGAAGCTCTGCACTCCTTTTTTTCTCACAGTTTTTGCTTTTCTTGATCACATTAAATGCCTAATATGTTCTGTACTTGAAAAGATTAATCTCCAGAAATTAAAGCTTAATGTGTTATTGGTTATTATATACTAAACACAAAAGGACATAAGCTAGTAATGCTGACTATGGTGTGTTACTGAGGGGGTTCTACTCACCTGTGCGCTGCCGTAGAATCGGCTCTTCAAATCCTTTGGACTTCTACCAGCTAATAGAAAAATGTGACAGTGAATTCGGATTACAATGCACCATCTAGTGGCCAAAATTATATTTACAATCTCTTGTCTTCTGTTGCCACCATGTGGTGTCATACGGTATTGCAGGTGTAACTTCTCGGTACACACTTTAAAGCAGCGCTTCCCGATTGGGGGCGCGAGCAGCTGTTCTGGGGGTGCCAGAATCCATCGAGGAAGAAAAATAAAAAACATTATTTGTACAAAATCTTAATTTATCTATCCATTCCTAAATAATTAAATGGGCAGGCTATTTCGTATAAGTGCAATACGCTGCTTGTTAAAACGGATGACTTCCGTTCCGTTCTTCCGTTATGCGTTCTTCTGCGTGGGTATTATGAACTATCGTATCTGTTCAAGTTCTATTTAAATTTTAAATATAAGTAAGTTTTATTTAGTCGACAGAAATATCTTTGGTAGGAATGCAAGTTAAATTTAGTCATCATTGCATAAATTTTTCTTCACCATAGAAATTTAAAGACTAAATTCAACTTACATTCCTGCCAAAGATATTTCTGTCGACTAAACAGAACCTACTTATATCCAAATACAACTTGAAAAGTTATATTTTTCGAATGTGACCGCGCATTTTAGATCGACTTGACGGGCACTACATCGAGCCCGCGTGCTATTGTGCTCTCGCCCGCCTGCCTCAGTAAATCACCGTCACTTCGCTCTTACTTTTTTTACCGTTCATTTAATGGCTAGTCGCGATAAAATTCGAAAATGGAAGGAGGATTACACTGAGTATGGCTTTACCAAAACAATTATTGATGGAGAATAAAGTATCCATTATTCATAAAGCTTCAATTGGTGATCTGCGTTAACCTCATATTTTTTCATACTTCTTCTCAAACCAAGGGGGTGCGAAATCGGCCTCGTCCGTCACAGGGGGTGCGAGTGTAAAATGAATCGGGAAGCGCTGCTTTAAAGCCTAATGCTGTAGAATTACGCTCCGGTGTCATTAAGGTTTAAGGTTTCTTTATTTAGTCCTGTTTACACAAGAAAACATGAAATTTGCCTTCTCAGTTGCATCTAATAACAGACAGAATGAAATAAAACAGACAAATAGAAACAAGAAAGGTTAAGGTAAGGCAGTTAGATAATACATATTTGTACCAAACAAAAAAGAAAAAGGTTACAGGATATATATCAAAACCTTAATCATTCATCCATCCATCCATTATCCAATCCTCTATATCCTAACTATAGGGTCACGGGGGTCTGCTGGAGCCAACACAGGGCGCAAGGCAGGAAATAAAATATCTCCGATATCTCTTATTGAAAAGTCGCACGGCACTAGGAAGAAAGGAGTTTCTGGAGCGATTTGTGTGGGTTTTCAAAGCGACTATCCTCCCTGATTTACTGAACTTCAGTTCTACATGTAATGGATGACTGTCATCACTTGAGATGATTTCCAGTTTCTTTAACATTGCCTGCCCTCTGACACACACACACGCAAGTCAAATCATCTCCATCAGCCCCAATAACTTTAGCTGCATACTTCGTAATCTGCTGGAGCGATTTTGAGTTTTGGTTTGTCAGACTATTAAACCAGGCAACGAAACTGACTGGATCAGACTGCGATAAAAGGACAACATGAGGTCCTTGTCTACCTGAAATAGTTTGAGTTGCCATCATTGTCATTGTTGCCATCCCAGATTTTGTTCAGGGTGAGAGCAAAGTAACAAGAAATCCTTATTATCTGCTGCAGTTTAGTTGTGACCTTGAGCTTTACATGGGACAATAAACGAGGAGACTTTTACCCCCAAGTTGATAAATGCAGATCTTTTTCGTGATTAGGGAAAAAGGATTGTGACCAAACAACACGCAATTAGAGTGTGCCTTTAAGTCATTGTCACCTGGACCCACACATTGATTGTGGGGATAAAAATGGAAAATATCAGCAAATCATAACAGCACCATTCCCATTTAAAAAGATAAAAGGCCCCATGTAGCACATATATCAAGTGCAGTGCAATGCAGAGACACTTTAATCAACTGTGTGTGAGCGAGTGCAGCAGAAGACTAACCAAACATGAATGCTTTTTTCCATTAAAAAATCATTTTTATCATTTTATGATCTTGATCACACGTATAAAAAACAAATTTTAGGAAACGAAACATCTGAGCTGATGTTGTTAAAAATAAGCGCTTACTGACAAATATTTCTCAGATGATTACTTGCAAGAACATCAGAAATGTGACAAGTGAGAGGAGACCATTCAGTCCATCAGGCCCATTTGTTGAGCTCATAGCTAGGATGTCCCTGATATCTCATCCAGATTCTTCTTCAAGGTCCTCAAGGTTTGTGCTTCCACTCCATGTCCCAGAGTCCCACAACTCTTTGCGTAAAGAAGGGCTTCCTGGCTTCGGTCCCCTTAATTTCCACTGATGTCCGTGATTCACCGTTAACTTGAAAGAATTCTTCTTTCAATGTCTTTGAGGATTTTAAATATGTGGGTTAGGTTACTACACAGTCTTCTCTGCTCAACACTAAACAGGTTTAATTCTCTGGGTCTGTCACAGTAGGACTCGTCCTCAAGTCCCATGATACACTTGGTTGCTCTCCTCTGCACAGCTTCAAGTGCTGCAATGTCTTTCATGTAGCGTGGTGACCAGAACTGCGCACAATACTGCAGACACAGTCTCTTTATAGTGTTATAAATCAAACTCTATATATATATATATATATATACAGTGTACAGTGGTGTGAAAAACTATTTGCCCCCTTCCTGATTTCTTATTCTTTTGCATGTTTGTCACACAAAATGTTTCTGATCATCAAACACATGTAACCATTAGTCAAATATAACACAAGTAAACACAAAATGCAGTTTTTAAATGATGGTTTTTATTATTTAGGGAGGAAAAAAAATCCAAACCTACATGGGCCTGTGTGAAAAAGTAATTGCCCCCTGAACCTAATAACTGGTTGGGCCACCCTTAGCAGAAATAACTGCAATCAAGCGTTTGCGATAACTTGCAATGAGTCTTTTACAGCGCTCTGGAGGAATTTTGGCCCACTCATCTTTGCAGAATTGTTGTAATTCAGCTTTATTTGAGGGTTTTCTAGCATGAACCGCCTTTTTAAGGTCATGCCATAGCATCTCAATTGGATTCAGGTCAGGACTTTGACTAGGCCACTCCAAAGTCTTCATTTTGTTTTTCTTCAGCCATTCAGAGGTGAATTTGCTGGTGTGTTTTGGGTCATTGTCCTGTTGAAACACCCAAGATCGCTTCAGCTTGAGTTGACGAACAGATGGCCGGACATTCTCCTTCAGGATTTTTTGGTAGACAGTAGAATTCATGGTTCCATCTATCACAGCAAGCCTTCCAGGTCCTGAAGCAGCAAAACAACCCCAGACCATCACACTACCACCACCATATTTTACTGTTGGTATGATGTTCTTTTTCTGAAATGCTGTGTTCCTTTTACGCCAGATGTAACGGGACATTTGCCTTCCAAAAAGTTCAACTTTTGTCTCATCAGTCCACAAGGTATTTTCCCAAAAGTCTTGGCAATCATTGAGATGTTTCTTAGCAAAATTGAGACGAGCCCTAATGTTCTTTTTGCTTAACAGTGGTTTGCGTCTTGGAAATCTGCCATGCAGGCCGTTTTTGCCCAGTCTCTTTCTTATGGTCGTGAACACTGACCTTAATTGAGGCAAGTGAGGCCTGCAGTTCTTTAGACGTTGTCCTGGGGTCTTTTGTGACCTCTCGGATGAGTCGTCTCTGCGCTCTTGGGGTAATTTTGGTCGGCTGGCCACTCCTGGGAAGGTTCACCACTGTTCCATGTTTTTGCCATTTGTGGATAATGGCTCTCACTGTGGTTCGCTGGAGTCCCCAAGCTTTAGAACTGGCTTTATAACCTTTACCAGCCTGATAGATCTCAATTACTTCTGTTCTCATTTGTTCCTGAATTTCTTTGGATCTTGGCATGATGTCTAGCTTTTGAGGTGCTTTTGGTCTACTTCTCTGTGTCAGGCAGCTCCTATTTAAGTGATTTCTTGATTGAAACAGGTGTGGCAGTAATCAGGCCTGGGGGTGGCTACGGAAATTGAACTCAGGTGTGATACACCACAGTTAGGTTATTTTTTAACAAGGGGGCAATTACTTTTTCACACAGGGCCATGTAGGTTTGGATTTTTTTCTCCCTAAATAATAAAAACCATCATTTAAAAACTGCATTTTGTGTTTACTTGTGTTTTATTTGACTAATGGTTATATGGTTGTATGACAAACATGCAAAAGAATAAGAAATCAGGAAGGGGGCAAATAGTTTTTCACACCACTGTATATATACTGTATATTGTTTTGCCTGTCTAAGGTAAAGTCATCCCTGATGGAGGATCGCAGGAATCATGGGGTAGAGGGGTCCTTTCATCAGACTGGCTGGGCCAGCACTGTTTCAGCCGTGGAATGGCCAAATGGGGGAGGCAGCTTGATGGCTGATGTCTCCAGGACTCTAAACAAATCCAAATCATGTATGTGATATCATCTACTGTTAAATTCTGCTCTGTACTTGTAATATTTTTATACTGTATTGAGGATTATTTGTGGTCTGTTCTGTGTATTGTATTGTATTGACCTCCTTCTTTTTGAAACCCACTGCACACCCAACTTACCTGATAAGGGGTCTCTCTTTCAACTGCCTTTCCCGAGGTTTCTTCCATTTTTTTCCCTGCAAGGGTTTTTTTGGGAGTTTTTCCTTGTCTTCTTAGAGAGTCAAGGCTGGGGGGCTGTCAAGAGGCAGGGCCTGTTAAAGACCATTGTGGCACTTGCGTGATTTTGGGCTATGCAAAAATAAATTATATTGTATTGTATAGTATTCATAAATAATAACAATATGCAAAGTACATTTGAATATTGGCAACCATACAACCTGATAAATGTTGATGTGTAGTTTCAGGCGGCACACAGACTTATTAGTTACTTAAAATGTCTCGAGTTAAGTCCTCATGTTTGGTCAGCTTTCTTCAGAACAGGCCGCATGCCTGT
Source organism: Polypterus bichir lapradei (assembly GCA_026402145.1). Lineage (NCBI taxonomy): Eukaryota > Metazoa > Chordata > Cladistia > Polypteriformes > Polypteridae > Polypterus > Polypterus bichir. Next base: position 14,836,440 of record JANRMT010062861.1, on the reverse strand, counting down.
CTCAATATGGCTGCTGAGCTGTGCTCTTCATTGTGTTGTCCATTTCAGTTCATGGGGTGTGAGATGGTAAGTTTGGTAAGAGAGATAGAGAGTGTGGTAAAGCAAACAAATTTATAGGTCTTCTGTCCAACCCCTACAGCCAATAGGGCGTCATGGTACTTAAAAGCTTCTGACACAAGCCAATTCCAAACAGCCATACTTCAGACCAAAGGGAGGACAGAATACCTTCACACCTGCCCTCCAAACCAGGGGGTTAAGGTAAAGCTTGGCAGTTTGGCAGCCTGGCTTTCCTGTGGGGGTTGAGAGACTTCAGAGAAACATTAACCCAACTTGCTCGAGGGACTTCGCTCCAACTCTATCGTAAAATTACAAAGAGACTCATTCCTAAAGGAGGGAAGGGGCTCTTAAACCATTGCTGTTATTATCAATACTATAACACTAGTACTCCATTGCTTTGTCTAAGTTACAAATAAAGAATACAAAATATTCATCAACTTGTATGCAAAATGTCACAACACAACAGCAGTAAATAGTGTGGCATATGGCCGGCCATTCATCCCGGCCAATACCCCCAGGCTGCCAGATGGAGCCCTCCCTGCAACATGGAGATGCCACGAGTTCCAGCCGGGCCTCATGGACATTGAAGTTTTAATGCACAGCCCTACTGGATACCATGGTGGCCGCCAGGGGTCGCTGCATTGAGTCCCAAGGACTGCTATTTGCCGTAAAACCCGGAAGTACGTCTTAGTCACAGCGACAGAGGAAATGACGTACTTCCGGGACAAAGAAAAGGAGTTTTCACCTGACCCGGAAGTGTTAAGAATCACATGGACTGAGGGATCAGAAACACTTCCGGGTCAAGGACTATAAAAAGGACTGTGGGAGATCCCAGGGTTGAGCTGAGTCGGGTGGCAGGGTGACAACGCGTCTGGGAGTGGAGGATTATTGTATTATAGTAATTATTGTAATTGTTTATGAGTATTGTGGAGTGTAGGGTGCTTTGTGCACTTTATTATTATAATAAATTCATTCTTGGACTTTTATCTGGTGTCTGACGCATTGTCTGAGGGTTCAAGGGGACGACAGCGCCCCTATCTGTCACAATAGTTTGTTGGTCCACATCCTACCTTTTAAAACCAAAGTATCTCCAGACAACAGACACGGCTCCTTTTTTCGGCAAAAGTTCTTCTGTGTCATCATGTTCAACTTTATCGCCTGCTACAGCTTTAGTTTCAGCTTCGGAATGTTCTCTGTCCATTTTCACCGCTCAGTACCTCCGCTAACATATGTACTCCGTTGCATGTGTGTTTAGCGGTGTAGCAGTGAAAAAGGTCCCCCCTTAAACAGTTTACTGCTACGCCACGTTCCGAGCGTTGTTTAGGCAATTTAAACCGGTGTTACATTATAAGAAAAATCCACATCATAACAAAAATAAAAACCGGTTTTCGGTGTGAACCGGTGTACCTCCCAGCACCACACTGTGCCATTCCTTTGAGTTAACAAAGCTATTCTAATAAGCATAACCTGCATGTTTTTTTCCAGGCTAACCACTGCACTTTTGCCCACCCCTGTATATTTATGTGTATTTATTTATTTGTAAATCTAGGCAGGTGGATTGAAGACCACGGAGTTGTACACAACATGATGTTCAACCCCAAGACTCTTCTCAAACTGACCCACAAAGCAACTCAGAACAGATCAGAGTGGTGGGACAACGGAGTGCTGCCCTTGTGGATTACAGCGCAAAACCAAGTAAAGCCAATTTATCACTTGTAGCTTTTCAGAGAGAACATTTAGGGGAAAAATAAAGAGCGAGTGTACTGAAATGTTCCATTTTCTAATTTAGGGTTTGAAAACGGCATCATTTCACTATCCTGGTGGTGGTGCCAACTACAGTGGTCAGTCCGTCACCCGATCTTTGGTGGAGTCTTACAACCATCCAGATTCCAACGAAACAGAGTGGAGGGAGAACATTGATATCGTTATGGGTTGGTTTACAAAGGAGAATTTTGACTTTGTGACATTGTATTATGGAGAACCTGATGCTGTTGGACACGCAAAGGGTCCGGAGACTAAAGAAAGGCGTTTAATCATCCAGCAAATTGACAGGACCATAGGCTATCTCCTGAAAGCCATAGAAAAGCACAATCTGAAAAACAAGCTGAACGTTATCATTACGTCTGACCATGGTATGACCACAGTCAAGAAGGCCCCAGCAGTCGAGGAGATCAAGCTGTCTAACTACATCAAATTCAATCAGCTTGTCCACTTTGACCTCTTAGATTATGGTGGGTATGGGATGATTTTACCAAAGGAAGGCAAAGTGGAAGAGGTTTATCAGGCCTTAAAGAATGCTCACCCTCATCTCAAAGTCTTTAAGAAAGAAGAAATTCCAGAGAGTTTCCACATTGCCAAACAGGACAGAATCCTTCCCATTGTCCTCTATGGGGATTTGGGCTACAACCTCAACTCGGTAAGAGACCTTTTTTTTTTTTTTTTTTTAATTCTGTTTGGCCTTCAGTACCTTGTCGCCAAGTAACATTTTAAACAATATCTTTTCAACTCAGCTCAGTTACGTAAGACTTCCGAGTACTGCATATCAGATGTTTAAGAAGCCACCTCAACTGAGCTTCACCGGGGGTTTCAAATGATAACCTGATCTGGCAGCTTAGACAGTGAGGGCCGTCAGTGATCACAACAGCAAAGGGTTAGTGGGGATATGAGGGGATGGGAGCCTCGCCGATGAGCTCCTTATAGGGTTGTTGATCAACGTGAACTTGTTCAGTCGGCAGGAACACAACAGAACCATTTTGATCCTTAATTTGATGGAGACCAGCAACCCCATTCGGGCACTTTATGCTAAAATGATACTTTAATAAAAGTGTCAATGTCTGTGCATCTGTGTCTGTCTGGTTGCTGTGTCTCATTCATACCTACAGATTGCACATCATTAACACTGCTTTTATAAATCCCATACTGAATGGTTTATAACAGAGACATATGCATTGCCAGGTGGTGCAGTGGGTAGCGCTGCTGCCTCGCAGTAAGGAGACCCGGGTTCGCTTCCCAGGTCCTCTCTGCGTGGAGTTTGCATGTTCTCCCCGTGTCTGCGTGAGTTTCCTCCCACAGTCCAAAGGCATGCAGGTTATGTGCATTGGCTTTCCTAAATTATCCTTTGTGTGTGTGTGTGCACCCTACCTGGGGTTTGTTTCCTGCCTTGCTGTGTTGGCTGGGATTGGCTCCAGCAGACCCCTGTGACCCTTTAGGTAGGATATAGCGGGTTGGGTAATGACTGACAATATCCCATAGAATATCTATAACCTTTAACACCATCTGGTCTTCCATCAGCCGAATTACTGTTGAAAGAAGGATGTATCGTAATGTTATTGTGTAATTTATGTATGAGTGATGTGCTATGCAATAGGACAAGATTAGTGTAGAAATACATACGTACATACATATATATATACAAACCGGATTCCAAAAAAGTTGGGACACTAAACAAATTGTGAATAAAAACTGAATGCAATGATGTGGAGATGGCAAATGTCAATATTTTATTTGTAATAGAACATAGATGACAGATCAAACGTTTAATCCGAGTAAATGTATCATTTTAAAGGAAAAATATGTTGATTCAAAATTTCACGGTGTCAACAAATCCCAAAAAAGTTGGGACAAGTAGCAATAAGAGGCTGGAAAAAGTAAATTTGAGCATAACGAAGAGCTGGAAGACCAATAAACACTAATTAGGTCAATTGGCAACATGATTGGGTATAAAAAGAGCTTCTCTGAGTGGCAGTGTCTCTTAGAAGCCAAGATGGGTAGAGGATCACCAATTCCCACAATGTTGCGCAGAAAGATAGTGGATCAATATCAGAAAGGTGTTACCCAGCAAAAAATTGCAAAGACTTTGCATCTATCATCATCAACTGTGCATAACATCATCCGAAGATTCAGAGAATCTGGAACAATCTCTGTGCGTAAGGGTCAAGGCCGTAAAACCATACTGGATGCCCGTGATCGCCGGGCCCTTAAACGACACTGCACCACAAACAGGAATGCTACTGTAAAGGAAATCACAGAATGGGCTCAGGAATACTTCCAGAAACCATTGTCAGTGAAAACAATCCACCGTGCCATCCGCCGTTGCCAGCTGAAACTCTACAGTGCAAAGAAGAAGCCATTTCTAAGCAAGATCCACAAGCTCAGGCATTGTCACTGGGCCAGGGATCATTTAAAATGGAGTGTGGCAAAATGGAAGACTGTTCTGTGGTCAGACGAGTCACGATTCGAAGTTCTTTTTGGAAATCTGGGACGCCATGTCATCCGGACCAAAGAGGACAAGGACAACCCAAGTTGTTATCAACGCTCAGTTCAGAAGCCTGCATCTCTGATGGTATGGGGTTGCATGAGTGCGTGTGGCATGGGCAGCTTGCATGTCTGGAAAGGCACCATCAATGCAGAAAAATATATTCAGGTTCTAGAACAACATATGCTCCCATCCAGACGTCATCTCTTTCAGGGAAGACCCTGCATTTTTCAACAAGATAATGCCAGACCACATTCTGCATCAATCACAACATCATGGCTGCGTAGGAGAAGGAACCGGGTACTGAAATGGCCAGTCTGCAGTCCAGATCTTTCACCTATAGAGAACATTTGGCGCATCATAAAGAGGAAGGTGCGACAAAGAAGGCCCAAGACGATTGAACAGTTAGAGGCCTGTATTAGACAAGAATGGGAGAGCATTCCTATTTCTAAACTTGAGAAACTGGTCTCATCGGTCCCCAGACGTCTGTTGAGTGTTGTAAGAAGGGGAGATGCCACACAGTGGTGAAAATGGCCTTGTCCCAACTTTTTTGGGATTTGTTGACACCATGAAATTCTGAATCAACATATTTTTCCCTTAAAATGATACATTTTCTCAGTTTAAACATTTGTTCCGTGATTTATGTTCTATTCTGAATAAAATATTAGAAGTTGGCACCTCCACATCATTGCGTTCAGTTTTTATTCACGATTTGTATAGTGTCCCAACTTTTTTGGAATCCGGTTTGTACATATACATACATATATACACACAACACACACACATATATATATATACATATATACTGTATAAATATACACACACACAACACACACACACCTATATATATATATATATACACACACACACACGCACACACACACCTATATATATATATATATATATGTATATATACACACAACACACACATATATATACATATATACTGTATAAATATACACACACACAACACACACACACCTATATATATATATATATATATATATACACACACACACGCACACACACACCTATATATATATATATATATATATATATATATATATATATACGTATATATACACACAACACACACATATATATACATATATACTGTATAAATATACACACACACAACACACACATATATATGCATATATACTGTATATATATATACACACACGCACACACACACACACACACATATATATATACACATACATATATACATACATACATGCCGGTAAATCAAAAAGTAAAAGCAATTTGAAAATGGCATATAGCAGAGACATATGCAATGCTTTTGCCATTCCAACAGATGGTGCCTCACAAATATTTGCAGTAATAAAATTTTATTTCTGTAACACATTTTTAAACAAAGAATGTACCTCGAAGTGTTTTCCAAGATGTCAAAGAGAAAATTTCAAGAAAAGAAAAACATAAAATTAGGTACAACAGTAATGAATAAGTAACAGATCCATATGAGCTTATATAACATAGACATATAATTATTAGAAAAGTAGTATCCATATATAAAATATCATATTGTAAGTCAAATGCACTTTATTACTAAAGATGTTTGTGATGCGCCATTTGTTGGAATGACAAATGCAGTGCATTTTATTAATACATGCATTACAAAATACCTTTTACAGTTAACGCCGAGGTCTATGCCGATTATTTCGAATTTCAACTTGTCTTAGACGGGTAGCACAGCTAGTTATAAAAAGGAAATGACAACTGTGTCACACAGTAAAAAACGCTGACTGCCAAGCAGCACAGTCAGGGCATACCATACTTTAAACCTTCGTCCTGTTATGTTGCTAGCAGTTTGTTTTTTGGTACTTAGTCTAGCAGCATCAATAGTTACTAAGAATACTGTAGTGGTTTCTGGGTTGGGAAGCAATAGGGGCACAAAACACTGAGAATGTTCATTTTGAGAATGGGATGTTGATCAATGGGCGGCACGGTGGCGCAGTAGTAGCGCTGCTGCCTCGCAGTTAGGCGACCCGGGTTCGCTTCCCGGGTCCTCCCTGCGTGGGGTTTGCATGTTCTCCCCGTGTCTGCGTGGGGTTCCTCCGGGTGCTCCAGTTTCCTCCCACAGTCCAAAGACATGCAGGTTAGGTGGATTGGCGATTCTATATTGGCCCTAGTGGGTGCTTGGTGTGTGTCCTGTGATGGGTTGGCATCCTGCCCAGGATTAGTTCCTGTGTTGGCTGGAATTGGCTCCAGCAGACCCCCAAGACCCTGTGTTTGGATTCAGTGGGTTGGATAATGGATGGATGGATGTTGATCAATAGTTGCCCAGCAACTAGAAAGCATTTTTGAGACAATTGTGAGGAGATGACGATGAGATCATTTCAAGTCCTTGTCTTGACACTTCATAACCTGACACAGGTCTCCAGTTTCCTTCCCCAGTCCAAAGACATACAGGTTAGTTGAATTGCTGTTGCTACATTGGTCCTTGATGTGTGTGTGTGTGTGTGTGTGATGGGCTGGCGCCCTCTCCAGGGACTGTTCCTGCCTTGCATCCATTGACTGCTAGGTAAGTGGGTTTGGAAGACAGATGGGTGGTTGGATGGACCTGCTGTGGTGCATCTCCAGGTCAGCACTCACCACCTGTTTTGATCTTTTTTTGTGGACATAATAATAATAATAATAATAATAATAATAATAATAACAATAAAAGCATTCCATGTTCTAACTCATTCAGTTCAGCATCCCGTTATTACTGCACAGAAACTGAAACCAAAACCTGGAATGGATGTCAGCTTATGGTGGGAAATACAATTCAATGAGAATTAAAGTTACATAATGTAACCCTATTTTTGTCAAATATCCAAAATGCTGTTATGGTGAGATAGATATTAGGATGGAGGAGCCTTTGCACTTTCACATTTCTTTTGCCTTTGTTCGGGCTCCTTACCTGCTAATTTGTATTCCCAGACAATCCCAACAGTGTTTCAATGTGTTTTTCCAACAGAGAATTTTACTTTATGTCAACAAGGGAGATCACAGCTTTACTAACGAGCACATGGACATGAAAACCATCTTCCGAGCCTTTGGCCCCGACTTCAAGAAGAACTTCCTGGCTGCTCCCTTTGACAGCATCAACATCTACCCTCTGATGTGTAAACTTCTAGGGGTCTCCCCCGCCCCTCACAATGGCTCCCTGGCCTACACGCAAGACATGCTGCTGGATGACATTCAAGTGCAACCGACGGAGGAGCCAACAGGTAAGAAAGCCAAAGCGAGTGGAAGAAGAGGGCTTAAAGTGCAGCCTTTTGGTTACGGGTTGGCTTTGGGGTATCCTGTGTTTACCGAAAGCTGATCATCTTGAAGGCGAGAATGCGTGACAGTTTATTTACTGGAAGACCTACAGTACAAGCTATTTACAAAAGCATTAAGAGCCAACCAGAAAATCAATTCTGCAAAAAAAAACAAAAAAAAGTGTTTGTGGTGACATTGAAAATGCATCTGCACAGTTAATAATGACGAGATGTTATCGTGTGCTCAAGTATTTGTTACAGTAGACAGAATCAGAACATTTATTATTCCTGCAACTGCTCCGAGTAAAGAAGTACCTGGCAGGTAGTTCAACTTCTCCAGGATGGCAGGCACATCAATACGTGGCAGTGCCAGAAGGTTTGGTGTGCCTCCCAGCACAGTCTCAAGGGCATGGAGGAGATTCCAGGAGAAGGCAGTTACTCTAGGAGAGCTGGACAGGGCCCCTCGTAGAAGGTCCTTAACCCATCAGCAGGACTGACCAGTATCTATTCCTTTGGGCCAGGAGGAACAGGATGAGCACTGGCAGAGCCTTCAAAATGACCTCCAGCAGGCAGGCAGGCCACTGGTGTGAATGTCTCTGACCAAACAATCAGAAACACACTTCATGAGGGTGGCCTGAGGGCCCAGCGTCCTCTAGTGGGCCCTGTGCTTACTGCCTGCCCAGCACCGTGGAGCTCGATTGGCATTTGCCTTAGAATACCAGAATTGGCAGCTCCACCACTGGCGCCCTGTGCTTTTCACAGATGACAGCAGGTTCACCCTGAGCACATGTGACAGACGTGAAAGGGTCTGGAGAAGCTGTGGAAAACGTTATGCTGCCTGTGACATCATTCAGCGTAACCGGTTTGGTGGTGGGTCATTGATGGTATATCTGGGGAGACATATCCACGGGGGGACGCACAGACCTCTACAGGCTAGACAATGGCACCTTGACTGCCATTAGGTATCCATTAGGACCCATTGTCAGACCCCATACTGGTGCAGTGGGTCCTGAGTTCCTCCTGGTGCACGACAATGCCCGGCCTCATGTGTTTGTGAGAGTATGCAGGCAGTTCCTGGAGGATGAAGGAATTGATACCATTGACTGGCCCCCACGCTCACTCGCCTGACCTCAATCCAATAGAACACCTCTGGGTTGGACATTATGTTTCAGTCCATCCGACACCTCAGACTGTCCAGGAGCTCAGTGATGCCCTGGTCCAGATCTGGGAGGAGATCCCCCAGGACAGCATCCGTCTTCTCATTAGGACGTTGTCAGGCATACAAGCACGTGGGATTGAGGAGGGCATACAAACTACTGAGTACGATTTGGAGTTGCTGCAATGAAATTTAGGCCAAATGGACTCACCTGCCTGCCGCCTCATTTGATTTTCGGGGTGTCTTTGAATTCAGCCCTCTGTTCGTTGACCATTTTCATTTTCATCCTTTCGTTCCTAACACATCACCATATCAGTCCATAGCAGTAGAGAGAGCCAGCAGGATTTCTTTTCCCATTGAGATCTGATGTGTTTTCAATGTGGTCCTTTCATTTTTTTGAGCAGTGTTATATATATATATAAAAAAATATATATATATATATATATTTTGTTTTTCTTCTCAAGCTTCTGTAAAATTTTAATTTCCCCTTTGGACAAATAAAGTATATCTAATCTAATCTAAATGATGAGATTCAAAGTTTAAATTTCATTTAATTATTCACTTGCAATATTCATAAACTTGTCCATTTTTACAACCAGGAGAAGCTGGCAGGGTGCTGGGGTTGTGCAAAGGATTTGGGCCAAGATAGAAACCCCCACCCTACAGAGGGTGTGGGACCAGCCGGCACACACACACACACACACACACACACGGCCCATATAGAGTAGCCAGTCACCCTGACCTGCATGGTCTAACAATGTGGTATTTTTGGTGGGCCGTTTTCAAAATTTAATTTTCAAGAGCTTCCAGTTGTCACGGGCCCAGTGGAGAACTTCTCTCCTGTCGTGTGATCATGCATTTTATTTACGGCCTGCATTAAGCTGTGGTCCAGTGGAGTTGATTTTGGGTCACAGCACTGAGACCCTCATCTGACAGGCTTCAGCCCCACCGTCTTCCAGGTCCTGGGGGGCATGTGCTCCAGTGCGCTCTGAGCTGTCAGTATTAGTGAATGGGCTGCTTGAAGACATTTACACATAAAGTCATTTTGGACATCCTGGTGCTCCCTAATTTTTCTTTTTCTTTTGACACAATCTTGGAATCCACGGCTAAAGCACATCACGCTATTTCTAGTCATAGGATGTGTCAGACTTGCTGATCTCCTCATTTGACCGAGTCGATTGGCGTGATTGAAAATCGCTGGCCATGTTGTATTTAGTGGCTGCATGACCTCCTTCCAGTACAGTTGTGCCCACCCCTTTTTCTGACAGCCAATAGCGTGCTGCCTGATGGAGAGGGTGCTGTACAAAGGGTTAACAGGAGTTCTGCCGCAGTCTCTGCCCTTTTGTCTCTTTTTTCCATTCTGCTGTGGTACTTAAAACATGACACATCAGACTGACGAGCTTCTCTTCTGTCTCCGAGGTCCCAAAGAGCCACATTTCTTATTCCTTGTCACTTTATTCTCTGTATTGACTACCAACAACATTAAACCCGGTTGATGTTACTGGAGTGAGCCACGGACTAGTTGGAGCAGGTGTATCGCATCAAGTGACTGTGAACTGCCACTGACTGGATGTGACACGTGACGCATGCAAACATAGGGACAGGCCAGCACTGGGCAGCCATAGTGGCTAAGCAGCCACGTCAAAAGAAGCCACAAGGATTTTATTCCAGACGGACTTTTTGCTCTCAAAAATCAGAGTTAAAAGAAATATTGAATGAATTATTAAGAACAAAGGGGGGAAAATGTTAATAAGACAAATCTTTGTTTCAAAAAGCTGCGACAGCAGAGTGTGCTAAGCCAAACTAAAATATTTAGTCGCTGCATATCATTGAAATTAATTCTAAACAAGACAACCCACTCGCTTGTACTTGGGCCGCGGTTTAAATGAGACGTCAGAGCACAGCTGTCCGCCACACCTGGGATCATGCGGAGACCTGATCGGACTTTAAATTACAGCCATCAAGTGAAATGAGCGTCTTCTTGAGAACTCGATTAAACATTTACAAGAGAAGTTCTCTTTTCTTTTTTTTTTTACTTCAGGGTAGAATTGATTTAGTAGTAGAGGGCGATATCAAAAGGTGGAGAGCCTGTTATTTGTGACTTGTTTTCCATTAAAATATCATTTTGTGGCTAATGGAATGTTCAGATGACAAAACGATTGTGCCGATGGTTAATATTTCATCACACTATGTCGGAAATGGGATGCAAGAACAAAAGAAAAATGGGTGGGTGGGGGGGGGGGGGATAAATAAATAAATAAAAGCCCCTCGGCTTATAGAAGCTCACGAGAAGGTGCACCACGTTAATGAGGCAATGCAGATCATGTGCACTTCATCTGGGACTAATTACACAATCATTTACATAAATCACTAATTATGTGTGGTGGTGGGCACAACAAAGGGGGGCAGCACGTGAGCATGCGGGCTCACTGTGTGCCAAAGAAAGAGGGGAGATGAAGCAACATGTTAATTGAAAGAGTGCCTTTCCCATGTCTGTTATATAGTGCCTTTTGCTTATCTATTATTATATAGTGCCTTTCCTATCTATCAATCAATCATATAGAGTTTTATAGTGTAATATAGTGTCTTTTGATTATCAATAAATCGATCATATGGTGCCTTTTGCTTAACTATTACTATATAGCACCTTTCCTATTTATCTATTATATAGTGCCTTTCATATCTATCTATTTATCCATTATATAGTACCTTTTGATATCTATGTATCTATTTATCATATACTGCCTTTCATATCTATTTATCTATCATATACTGCCTTTCATATCTATCTATCTATTAAATAGTACCTTTTGATATCTACCTATTTATCTATCATATACTGCCTTTCATATCTATCTATCTATTAAATAGTACCTTTTGATATCTACCTATTTATCTATCATATACTGCCTTTCATATCTATCTATCTATCTATCTATTAAATAGTACCTTTTGATATCTATCTATTTATCTATCATATACTGCCTTTCATATCTATCTATCTATTAAATAGTACCTTTTGATATCTATCTATCTATTATATAGTGCCTTTCATATCTATCTATCTATCTATTATATAGTACCTTTTGATATCTATCTATCTATCATATAGTGCCTTTCATATCTATCTATCTGTCTGTCTATCTTATGTAATGCCTTTCCTCTGTCTTCCTTATATTGTGCCTTTCATTAGCTATCTATCTGTTATATAGTGCCTTTCATCTCTAGCCATCTTTCTTACCCTTATGTTGTACATTTCCTGTCAATCCTTGAGCATGGGAAAGGCGCTATACAAATTGAGTGTGCTGTTGTTGTTATTATTATCATCTATGATATACCGGTAGTATATTTCGCTATCTGTTCTATCATTACGTTGTACCCGTCATATCTATTACATCGTACCTTTTACGTCTATCACTATAAATGCTTCATCCTACATAAGAACTGTCTTATGTAGTTATCCAAGTAGACCTTAAACCCCTTTAATTCTTAGAAGAAATGTGTGCCCCCGACCAATAAAAGGGTGGGCGCTCTCCCGGACGATGGCGGTACGGCGTCGCTCTTGTTTTGCCGGTCCTGCAGCGCTAGCTTGTTTACACCTTCCAGCTCCGCCGTCCTGCCTGCTGCCTTCTTGCACTGTCCTTGAGTGACTTAAACGGTGTCTCTTTGTTCGTGGTCCTCTCAGTATTAAGCAATGAATAATAATGAGCTCAATTAACATGTCCTCTGTATAAATTGGGGCAGGTCCTCTTTATCAATGACTTTCTCCCAGGGGTCTTCCTCATGAATATACCGTACGTTAATAAAGGCGCTTTCTTTGCACTTTTATCTCTCGTAGCGGTCGGTCACTCGAAATAAGAACGGCTGCCGTCAAAGTTATCTGAGTGTCCTCCGATGTTCTGCGCCGTCCAGTCCGTCAATCGCAGTCCCTGGAGTGGTGTGGGCGGGAGGCTTCCTGCTAGTGATGTGGGGACGAGCGTTTTGGACACACATCAGGCTTTCTGACGTGGCTCAGCGGCTCGTGTGTTTCTTTTCTTTTTTCATGATCACGGCGGCCTCTCGGAGAACGTTTACACGCACTCACAAAACGGGGTAAAGCGACTCACCCGGTTACGGCAAAAACCGCCTTGTGTATAAAAATAAAACACGTGTGTGTTCACGTACGGAGTTCTCCTTTGGGAAAACGCATCAACAGGGGGCTGCTTTTTATAGCCAGTATTCCTACCCTCCTGAAAGACGTGACCAAGAATTCTACAATATTTATAAAAAAAGAAAATGACCAAAAGTAGCTGTGTATTTCATGAGGGTTCATGGATTTAATAACATGCAGTTTTTCATAATTTTCAAAATTAACGCCCCGTATGTAGCGCATTGCATTTTATAATAAGTGACTACGTTGTCCCTGTAGTTAGGATATAGCGGGTTGGATAATGGATGGATGGATGACTGCGTTGTAACAGTGCTACTGTGGGAAGAACTCCATTTCCCAGCAGCTTAAAAGGGGTGGGGGGTGGGGATTTGGGTGTAATTACCAGCATAGGATGACTGGAACGGAAATATGGGCTGCTGGGGACGAAAGAGGCCAGCGGGAACGTTTAAAAGGGGGCCTGACAGAGCAACAGATCCGTGTTTTGTTTTGTATCCTGTCAGAATTGGCTTAGACACAGGAAGAAGGGGGTGATCGGGTGAGGAGTCCAATCAGAATTGGCCGATGTTAAGAGTGGCGTCCAGCAAGGGTCAGTGCTGAGGCCTGTGTTATTTTTAATATGTATGAATGATTTAGATAGGAATATATGTAACAAGATGGTGAAGTTTGCAGATGATACCAAGATAGGTGGATTAGCAGATAATTTGGAATCCGTTATATGATTACAGAAGGATCTGGACAGCAGACAGGCTTGCGCAGATTTGTGAAAAATGAAATGTAATGTCAGTAAATGAAAAGAATTACACATAGGAAGTAGAAATGTGAGGTTTGAATACACAATGGGCGGTCAGGAACTCGAGAGTCCACCTTATGAGAAGGATTTAGGAGTCATAGTGGACTTTAAGCTGTCGACTTCCTAACAGTGTTTTAAAGCCATTAAGAAAACTAACAGACTGTCAGGTTATATAGCGCCTTGATATGTGGAGTACAAGTCCATGGAGGTTCTGCTCAAGCTTTATAACACACTGGTGAGGCCTCATCTGGAGTACTGGGTGCAGTTTTGGTCTCCAGGCTACAAAAAGGACATAGCAGCACTAGAAAAGGTCCAGAGAAGAGCGACTAGGCTGATTCAGGGCTACAGGGGATGAGTTATGAGGAGCTTATAAGAGCTGAGCCTTTAGAGTTTAAACAAAAGGAGATTAAGAGGAGACCTGACTGAAGTGTTTAAAACTATAAAGGGAATTAGTCCAGTGGATCGAGATGGTGACTTTAAAATGAGTTCATCAAGAACACTGGGACACAGTCAGAAACTTGTTAGGGGTAAATTTCGCACAAACATTAGGAAGTTTTTCTTTATACAAAGAACGATAGACACTTGGAATAAGCGACCAAGTAGTGTGGTAGACAGTAAGACTTTAGAGACTTTCAAAACTCGACTTGATGTTTTTTTGGAAGAAATAAGTGAAGAGGACTGGCGAGCTTTGTTATGGCTGAATGGCCTGTTCTTGTCCAGAGTGTTCTAATGTTCTGGTGGCATCTCCTTTGCTTTGTCCAGACCCCCCGCATTCAGTATCTCATAGGACCCACTGAACAGCCTGCTTTTTCTTTCTGTTTTCGCAGCTTTGGGCATCGCAGTAATGTCCGTCTTATGTGCTCTGGTTGGCATCCTGGTTTTGATATTCATTACCTACGTGGGACACACGGCTTACAGACGGAGCAGAAGGTAAGCAAAGGGGAAGATTTAGCAAGCTGTTTTTTTATAACATCCACCTTATTCATAGAAAATCTGCTCATTTTATTAGATAAGACAAAGTTCAGGTAGTCCTCATTATCATAAAATCTCTTGAGGTTGATGGTGCAACGGTTTTATGTCCAAAACATCAATTAGCTTAATTTTAGAGGAGTCTTATGAAGCAGGGAGCCCACCCAGTCAGTGCTACAGGACACGACAGCCGTGTTCTTTGGAGAATTAGAGGGGGGAGGCAAGGAGTGGGTACAGCGGGGAGCAGGTAGCCGGCGTGTCCATCCAGGTAGGCGACTTCAAACTACTCCTTACATCATTTCATTTAAATATGGCTGCAGTTACTTGCTCTACGGACTTTGGGTTCAAGTCCAGTGGTGCTCGCTATCTGTGTGGAGTCTGCATGTTCTCCCTTGGGTCATGGTGGGCTTTCCACCTCATCACAAAGATGGTTGTGTTTGGTGACAGGCAAGTCGGGATTGGCCCTGTGATGAACCAGTTGGTTCCTGCCTTGCCCTCAATGCTGCCATGGTTGGCACTGGCTCCTGGAACAGCGAGCTTAAGAAGCTGTTTAAATAATGATGGCTAGTTGCCTGGCTGGATGGACAGACGGATATCTGTTTAACATTCATGAACCCGCTCATGCTTCCTGGCCACATTGGTGCCAACTCCAAACCTGAGCACAACAACTACAACCAAACATCCATTTTTCTGGACCTACCTACTCTACTACACGGTCATGCCAAGGCAAAAACAATCCTGGAAACGTCAGGTGCTTTGGGGGTCAAACCCACATGGGAGACCATTCACTTGTGTCAGGCTGTCTTAGAAGAGGAGCCACTGGCCATGGGCAGAACAAATTGAACTCCCATCTCTAGAGGTGGGGGCCACCTTTCTACCCTAATATATATCCTGTGTGTACAGACGTGGACCTTCTTACAGCTCATTGGCAAAGTGCTGTGTGCCTCCATAAAACTGATGAAACAACAAGCAACTGTCCCCTGTGTACCTGGACGCCTTTGATATGTCATCGAGTAGACCCAAGCAAGTGTGACAAGACCTCAAATATGGCCTACTCTACGGAGACCTTCTAAAATGGCCAGGACACTTTAGTTGGGACCCCTAGAAAAGATCTTAAGTAATCGGATTCGAGTGATTTTGTTTTTTTATACTTGCTGCACACACATCTCCAATCATGCAGTCAGTCATTCAGCCGATTGAAATGTGAGCCACTCTGCTGTTTGGTGTCATTGTGTGTCCCTCGCTGAACTTGGACCAGAGAAAGCAAAGGTAGAGAGTCGTCTGGGGGAAATCAGAGAGAAAATGACAGACCAGCATGTTAAAGGCAAAGGCTGGAAAACCACCTCCAAGCAGCTTGATGTTCCTGTGACAACAGATGTACATGTTAGTAAGAAGCTGAAGGTCCACAGGACTGTAGCAGACCCCACCCCCCCCCCCCCCCCCGGGACCCACAGTGGGCAGAAGGATGGAGAGAATGGTAGACAAAAGGCCAGGGACAACGTCCTAAGACACACAAGCTGAACCCCAAGGTCAAGGTCCATCAGTGCCTGATCGATTGAGTGACGGTGGGCTTAATGGAAGACCACCCAGCAGGACCCCACTGTTGAAAGAAAAACATAACAAAGCAAGACTGGGATTTTACTCAAATACGTAAGGAAGAAGCCACAATGCTTCTGGGAGAGAAGATGAGACAAAACTGGAGGTCTTTGAAAAGTCGCATCAGCTCAACGTCCACAAAAATGAAGCAAAAACATGAGACGGACCGTGAGGCGCGGAGGGGGCCTGCTTAATGTTTTGGGGCGGATTTGCTGTGACTGGCATGGGGTGCCTTCAGTCAAGACCATCAAGACATTCTGGAGTGAAATATCATGCTGTGGACCAGCGAGGTGTGTATGGCCATCCTAACCCGACAAAGACAGGAAGAGACACGAGTTCAGCACACAACTCTCTTCATTCCACTGCTGCAGAACTTTTTTCTTTGCTCCCACAGCACAGTAGAACAAAGCACCACCAAGTCCCCTTTCTTTTTCTTTCTCTTTAACTTGTTCTCTCCTTTTTGATCTTTCTTTCTTTCTAACTTCCATTCTCTCCTTTCTGATTTTTTTCTTTCTTTCTTTAACTTCCATTATCTCCTTTTTGATCTTTCTCTTCCTTTCTTTCTCTAACTTCTGTTCTCTCTTTTTTGATCTTTCTTTCTCTTTCTCTTTAACTTCCATTCTCTCTTTTTGGATCTTTCTCTTTAAATTCCATTCCCTCCTTTTTGATCTTTCTTTCTCTTTAACTTGTTCTCTCCTTTTTGATCTTTCTCTTCCTTTCTTTCTCTTTAACTTCCATTCTCTCCTTTTTGATCTTTCTCTTTTGTTCCCTCTTTTTTGATCTTTCTTTCTTTCACTTCCATTCTCTCCTTTTTGATCTTTCTTTCTCTTCTGTTCTCTCCTTTTTGATCTTTCTCTTTCACTTCCGTTCTCTCCTTTTTGATCTTTCTTTCTTTCGACTCTGGCTCCCCGAATGGAGTGCTCCAGGTGGCTCATCAGTGTTACTTGGAGTCACTCCCAAATGTGGTGAAAGTCCTCTATAGGGCTCTGCACCTCAAAAAGCCCCCCACTCACCCCCCCCCCCCCGGCAGCCCCCACAGACACCCAACAGGTATTGCCTCACCGATGCTCCCTCCTCCCGTTGGCGTCCCGGACAGATAATTGGCTGTGGTCACCCCACATCACCGGGGTCTCTCCCAAGCAGGCAGGCTTTTCCAGATGTGCTGTCCAAGCTCTTCTGCAGAAGCACAAACCAACGGGCAAAGCAGAGGACTGGAAATGCAGAGCCTGACTACAGTGTGGCAAGTAAAAATCACATCAAGCTTACTTCCTTTTAAAATCAGAAGATGTCCAGCATTACGATCAGCTCAGAAATGGCAGAAATTACTAGGAACCTGGTACACAGTCAGGAGACGTCTCACCAGAAGTGGTCTTCAGGGAGTAACTGGAACCAAGAAGTCATTCCTCTGAGGTGGTGATGAAGCCACACAACTTGCCTACACATGGAAACACAAGGACTGCAGTGCTGAAGAATGACAGCAGGTGTCCTATACGAACGAGTCAAAATTTGACATTACGGTACACGGATGAATGTCTGCAGGCGAAAGTAAGGCACCGTGGGGTCTCCCTGCAGGTTTGATGGCCTGCTCACTGCTCAGAAGTGCAGGCAGATGCTTAAGACATCATACAGGTGGTGTTTGCAGCATCTGATCGGTCTCACCTTTTTACTGTAGTATGACAATGACCCCCAAACAAATGGCCAAAATCATAAAACGAGGAGCAGGGAATCATCAAGGAGATGACAAGGGGTGAAGACCTTTAGACATGGCATGACAGTTGGGCTGAGAGAAGGCAAAGGGTGGGCACAGCGCCTCATTCGAGCTGAAGTTTTTAATTTTACTGCACTTTTGGGAAGTTTATCGATTATTAAAAAATACTCCATGGCATTCCTTTTGAAAGAAGTCCTGCTTTACAGCATTTTTACATACCCAGTACTCTCTGTGTGTGTGTATATATATATAATTTTTTTTCCCCCATTTTATTTTTTATGACTTTCAGGTCCATCACCCAAGAGCAGCCAAAGAATGAACAGATCCATAATTCAAAATTCTGAGATTTCCACAATAAAAAAAAAATATCCTTATTTAAAACAACAGTGTTCTGGTTTTGTAAAGAGTCCTGGAGGACCACCGTGGCTTCAGGTTTTCATTCTAACCCTTTTCTTAATGAGTGACCGGTTTGTGCCACTAATTGATCAGACTAGACTAACCCGTTAAGACTCCCGTCCCGTAACCAAAATGTCCTGCTCCCTGTAAATCGATCAGAAAGTCAACGACGGTCAATCTCAGGTGTCACAGCCAACCTCAAGAGAAGTGTGGATGATCAGTACGGCAAGTCGGAGAACAAAATGGCGTCAGCCAAGCAAAGGTTGAAAGTGTCTTTATTAAAAAATGAAAGAAGAAGAGGAAAGAAAGAAAGAAAGAAAACAGCCCAGCAGAGGCCATTTTACAGCGTAGTCGGCGTTCATTTCTCTCACCGACTTGAATAAGATGGCTATTTACAGCACAAATGATAACTAATATTGAGTCCTATGACAAAAAAATGACAAATCTGTATCAGTAGCAAAGGCCCGTCCCCACTGAAGGAAAAAAGAAAAGGAAAGCTGGAGGAGGAGGATGACGACTCCGTTTAGGGAGGAAAGCCATCCATGACACAGAACTGCATGAGCATAAAAGTCCTTGAAAGATGAGAATGATGCACCGGTAAGCAGAGTCCGGTCAGTTCGAGTGTTTGGCGGGTACCCCCTGGGCTTTGTTACCCTCCAGCTGTAATTAAATTTGCGCAGGATGCTGTAGGCTGGTGGTTTCGAGCCAAGCCGCGCCAGATGACAATTAACTTTCTGGACAAAACGTTTAAAAGTTTGAACCTTGTCACAGTTTACTGTACATAACGGGGTAAATGTCATTACCTCGGTAAAACAAACATGAAGTGGAACAATTTCACTTCAAACCAGCAGGCTAAAGGCCCGTTTCCAAAGCCACATCTAGTGCCCTGAGCCTCCCTGGGGGACCGACTGGCGATTTCTTTTTGAGATATCGTGTCCACGGACTCTCACTCACAGACATCACGTGGCCAAGCTGCGTCCGTTTGCTGGACACATTTCGACCCCAATCCCAATAATTTCCCCCAATTCTGTAGATACTGCATAAACATTTGGCACATGCAGGAAAAGATACAAGCACACAGACCCCATTTTAGGCAACCACATCTAACTAAAAAATAAAAAAGAGAGAAGTGAAAGAAGAGCTGGGAAGGATGTCCTTATCTGACAACGCAGGGCACAGCTGGGCAAGTCCAAAAACCGGAAAAGGTCTGAAAAACAAAACCATCAGGCTACACACCCCATAACCAAAGCAACTGGCATTTTAACTGGGCAGCCCCTGGAGTACCAAAAAGGGGTCTTCTTCATGATTTACTACTGAGAGGTGCTATGGATGACATAGGACAATGGAGGCGGCATCCCAAGATTTGTTATAAAGGTGGCACAACTGTTGTGATTTCACAGGGCTCTCATTTATAAGGGGCAAAGGTTTTGTGAATTCACTGACACAGGTGGCACAATGCATGGGGTGCAGGTGGCCAGGATCTATTGGCAGGAATGAAGCCTGTGTGATCAGTTTACACCTCACTTCCAAACTGGTGGCCGCTGGAACAGCCAGATAGGGAATACTGGGGGCTCCTACTGATGAAAATGGGGCAAGCCAAACTATTTTGTTTTCTCGCCTTTCCTTTTGTCCTAATGAGGTTTTTAATCTCTGAGACTCGGCTTCTCCTCAAGGCCTACAAATCTGACTGCAAAATGAAACAAAAAGGAAAACTGAAGATTCACATAGGATGGCAGGACCCCACGTGTCCACCAAAAGCTCTACTCATTCAGCTGAGTTTACCTTTCTACCCCATGTGCTGTACCCGCTTCTTAACTAAAAAGAGCAAATTCGCTGAGAGTTTCACAAACCAGAAGGTTTTTTCCATTTCTGTGACACGCCAGAAACACAGGAGCTGTGAGAGTCCGGATTTGTGGCAACAAGTAAAAGGGGGTTACGGGGCAAAACAATGTGTAACAGCCCTGGGTGGTATCACAAATAATGTCTCCTAAGATGGGCACCTGGGAAATGAAAATCTGCAGAATGTACATAAAGCGGGCAGGAGAGAGGAGGCACAGAGGATCAACTCGTCTGGAGTACAGGGTGGTGCCTTAAGTGAAAAGAGGTTTGGTGAACCTAAATAAAATATTCAAGCCCCTGTTTGTAAGAGACCCCCCAGTGGGGAACAACCCATTCTCATTGTCTGGCTGCTCTGATACTCCTTGATGATATGTGCTGGGTTGGCCATATACCGCGTTATATTCCACTCATCACCAGGACTACTATGACTGTAAAATTGCAGCATTAGACCCCATAAGAGTTGTCTGTGTAGCATGTTTATCTTTAGATTATGGGTTAATGATGCCAACCTGTGCACATAACCACAAACACCCACTTAACAAACCCAACACAATCTATCTGCACCCCAGACAGCTGATTTAACATGCAAGTTTGGTTTAATAGAAAAAGCATAGCGTGAAGCTGGTACTGCCCCCCCATAATGCACATTTGGTGGTCACCACACCTGGGTGCTTTTATAATACCTAACCCTAACCTGTGGCGCTCACCTCCGGTTAGCACAGCCTTGACATTATTATAGGCCGTGCTGAGAAGAACATGACTTGGCGATTATTAGAATACATTTGGGAATTTATACATTCAGGCATCGAGAAGAACCGGAGAAAAACAAGCAGGTGAGATGGCTTTTTAGATACTGGACACCTGGCTTTAAGCCAGCACGGATTTCTAAAGTTCATTTGCACAAATCAAGGAAGTTAAAAAAGATAAATATTTACAGTCTTCTATACACTCATTTTATCACTTTACCCTTCGAAACGTTCATAAATCACAGCCACACAATACCACGGGTTTGTGACAAAAGCAGAAAAAAAAAAATAAAAAAATGGATCACAGGTTTAGTTCACCCAAAACTGAAAATTTCATCAAAGCTTTCCTTCCTAGGGGCAGCATGGTGGCACAGTGGTAGCGCTGCTGCCTCGCAGTAAGGAGACCTGGGTTCGCGTGTCTGTGTGGGTTTCCTCCCACAGTCCAAAGACATGCAGCTTAGGTGCACCGGCGATCCTAAATTGTCCCTAGTGTGTGTGTGTGTGTGTGCCCTGCGGTGGGCTGGCGCCTTGCCCAGGGTTTGTTCTTGCCTTGCGCTCTGTGCTGGCTGGGATTGGCTCCAGCAGACCCCTGTGTTAGGATGTAGCGGATTAGATGATGACTGACTTTCCTTCCTTCTCAAAGAATACGTTAACAGGTGAGAAGAATATACGCTTTGAGTTTTGTTTTTTCCAGTATTCAGTAATAAATGTTATGTAATGGTGGCCACACTGTAAACAGAATCGGGACATTGTTGTAGCCTCCCAGCAGGCTTTCAGCAACGTAGCCTGTGGGAAGACTTGTGTGCCTTTACTGCCGATGCTGTTTCTGTTAGATTTCCGAAACAAAACTTCTAGTTGATCCCATTTACTGTATAAGCTGGGGACACTTGAGTGGTACTGTTAACCCACCCATGGCAGCCATGGTGGCAAAGTGTACATTTATATGAAGAGGAGTCGAGATGCTATGGAGGATGGAGATTACCTCTACCCATGAAGAACTGTACTAGAACATCAGAAATTTGACGAGAGGAGACCATTCAGTCCACCAGGCTTGTTTGTTTGGCTAATAGCTAGGCTGTTATAAAAATCTCATCCAGACACTTCTTATAGGTTATCAAGGTTTCCGTGTTCAGTTTAGTTGGGCTTTGCCAACGTGGCACTAGCTATCAGGATGACAAACATGACCAACAAAATCTGTCACTATGTACTGCCATCCCTGTCCCTGTTACTGAGTTCTTTAAGAACACAATGGAGTGAAGTGTGTGCATGTGGCAAACATCCACATTCTAACCCGCCTGTGTACCAGTTCATGCCTGCAGGGAGATGGAGTCAGTCCTGGCAGCACTGGTGGGAGCCAACCGTGATCAGTGTGGAATTCAAATGTACAGCAGGAAAAAGACATTCTTTTTTATTTCATTCATTAACGTTGGCAATTTCACCATCAAGAAGAATTTAACTGGCAGTAACAAAGCAAAGCTCTTTCATCTACACACCTATCCAAGTTTAAAACACTTTAAATCGTCTTATTATTTAATTAATCATATTTTACGATGGCGGCAGCTGCTTCAGGAGTGGCGAGAAGAAGCAGCTTTTCAGAGCGCCGCTACAGCCTTTTCTTTATATCGATTTTGTTTTGTGTTTTTATTTATTTGTTTCCTTTTCCACCCTCTTTGAATACGCTTTACGTCTGCTCTAGGAGTAACGCTTGTACCGAGGCGTTCGTTTGTGGCGGGGGTCCTCAATCACCATCCTAGAGGGCCGCAGTGGCTACAGGTTTTCATTCCAGCCCGTTTCCTAATTTAAACTCAGTCTTTGCTGATAATGAAACTTGCTATTTAACTCTGCGCCTTGTTAGTGCTTTCATTCATCAAAGACACATTTTAGGTACAGTGATCCCCCGCCTTTCACTGAAGTTACGTTCCAGACCCATCAGCGATAGGTGAAAATCCGCGATATAGAAAGACCATATAAATAAACATTTTTTAATAGTTTAAGCCTTAAAATACCCATCCCACACGCTTTAAACACATGTAAACTTAGTAAAACACACATGATATGTGGATGTCAGGCTAAGGATATGAATAACATAATAATAATAATAATGTCACGTACGGGCGGCACGGTGGTGCAGTGGGTAGTGCTGCTGCCTCGCAGTTAGGAGATCCGGGTTTGCTTCCCAGGTCCTCCCGTGGAGTTTGCATGTTCTCCCCCTGTTTGTGTGGGTTTCCTCCCACAGTTCAAAGACATGCAGGTTAGGTGCATTGGTGATTCTAAATTGTCCCTAGTGTGTGCTTGGCGTGTGTGTGTGCGTGCATGCCCTGCGGTAGGCTGGCACCCTGCCTGGGGTTTGTTTCCTGCCTTGTGCCCTGTGTTGGCTGGGAGTGGCTCCAGCAGACCCATGACCCTGTAGTTAGGACATAGCGGGTTGGATAATGGATGGATGTTGCGTACCATTGATTTATTCAAGCCATAATGACAAGCGACGTCCGCGTAACGCTTTCCTTCCCTTCTTAGAAGATGCTTGACACTTGGGAGCCATTGTAGGGCTTAAAACAAAACAAAGAGTTCACAAAAAGTTTGCTCACAAGCAAAGTACGTGATACGCAGAGAACTGAGACACGTCGGGAACCCACGCTCACTGTTCTTGCAAGATTACACGTTAGCAGCAGCCAATCAGAGCCCAAGAAAATGCAAATCCTGCTCTGACTGGTTGAGTCTCCTCTTTCAACCAATAACAGAGTACTGTAACATGAAACTCTTGGTCTACCATAGTGACTGCTGAAAACTGTACGCTTTGTTATAAATTGGCTGCAAAGTACACTACAGGTAGGATGTACTTATTGAATTTTTCGGTGATATAGCGGGGGCGCGATACAGCAGGGCATCACTGTACTTTGTAGATCTGAGGTCCTCCATTACAGTCCTGGAGGTCCGCAGTGGCTGCAGGTCTTCACTTCTTCCACTTTCTTAATTAGAACCCATTTATTTACTACTAGTGCAATATGCTTTTTAGGTTTAATTTGTTATCTTGCCTGTTACAATTCTGAAACACTAATTGTGAATTTGAGTTATTGGCAGCTGCATTTCAGTTTTAATTGTTGCCTGTTTTCTTAACCAGACAGTAGCTAATAATGAAATGCAGATAACCAATAAACCCGGAGCTCTGCAGTTCATGTGTTTCATTTTAAACCTGTGTATATTCACCATGAAGTATCTGTGTTAAAAAAATGTTTAGAAATAAATGAGTGATGAATTGAAAAGAGCGTTAAGTTTAAATCTGTTCTGGTCCACAAAACACATGGATAAGGAAACTCTACAGCAGGAGTGGCGAACTCCAGGCCTGGAATGCCGCAGTGGCTACAGGTTTTCATTCTTACCATCTTCTTAATTAGTGACCAGTTTTGCTGCTGATTACTTCTTTTAATTAACTTGACTCAGGCCCCATAGATGTTTCTTTTTCTTTAATTAGCAGCCAAACAATAATAAGACACAAAACAAGCCACCACCACCACATGACCAGCTCCCCTGTGCCCATCACACAATATCTGAAATTAAAGAGGTGATGGTCTTGGTAAGGTTGATCTCTTAGGTCACCAAAAACATCTTGACGGTGCTTTTAGAAAGAACAGAAAAACAACAGTTTTTGAAATGTGTGCTGTGGCAGAATGAGAGCAGCAACAAACCATGGAATTAAATAACGGGTTTAATTAAAAGCAAGAATTGGCTTCTCATTAAGAAAGTGATTGGAGTTTGAAGCCCCAGTTTAGCTGGTCATCTGTTAGCTCGTTTCACATCTCATTTCTGCTTGGATGTCATTTAATGAAGAAAGGAATCAATTCAGAGGGCTGAACTCTCCTAACAGGGCTATTAAAGTGATGGGGAAAAAGTTAATTAGCAGTGAAAACTGGTCACTGATTAGGAAAAGGGTTAGAATGAAAACCTGTAGCCACTGCGGCCCTCCAGGCCTGGAGTTCAACACCCCTGCTCTACAGTGTAATTAAACATTTCTCTTGGATGAATGAAAGCACTAACAAGCCAAATAGTTAAATACCAAGTTTCATTATCATTTCATTAACTAGCTGGAATGAAAACCTGTAGCCAATGCGGCCCTCCAGGACCGTGACTGAGGACCCCCTGATTTACTCCAAGGAAAATTGCTGGGAATTAAGCTGAATTTTCAATTTTTATAAACTTAAAAATAAAAGTGAAGTCATTCTCCACATGATTACATTCCGAACACGTGCGATGCTAACATGAATGATACTGTGGGACAATAACCTTTGAACAGAAGCTACGGCCACGCAAAGGACAGGATCTAATGACATCTCCGAGGCAGTCTTAAATATAAATTTGTTAACACCACCTCTCTCCCGTTACTAAGGGACTTCGTTTAGGGGATGCTTTGTGAAAATTCCACAGTCCTATTCACGGCATATTACTTCAGAGAACGCAGACCTCCAGGTCTTCCCACCCATTTCTAAGTCCAAGTGTTGATGGTTTGACATTTGGTTTATTTAATGTTAGGGATCTTGAAAGCATGGACTCCTCTCAGGATTCTGAAGTTTGGGAGACTGTGTTCTCTTAATGTTTCACCAGCATCAAGTCTTTTACTTTTCCCACTTTTCTTTTAGCTTCAAAAATACAAAAATCAGCGTAAAAGAAAATGATGTTGAAGTCCATACTGGCTGAATACTATTTGGGGAGCGTACATTCCCGCAGCTCTGGAAGAGTAAGTGTCTCAGGGGCCGACTTCTTGCGTGGTCTGTCTTTGGGTACATTGAGGAACTCGGGTGGATCTCCGTTTACGGGCGTGGAGGGTGTGCTTGTGGGGGCACTGCGGGTCGTCGATGGCTTGCTCACCTCGCTGATTGAAATAGTAGGGGTGACTAAGCCGATCTTTTCATTGGTGGCCTGCTGTGTATGTCTTTCATATTCCCGCACCTCTTCCATTGACATATCTGGAAAGAAACAAAAAAGCATAAAAGTCAGTTCCACGGGCCTCAGCAAGTAAACGTTGACTGAAAATAAAAACGTGAGCAGCAATCCAATGCAATCTGAAGCACTGGGTGGCATTTTGAACAAAGTGGAGTTAATAGCATTGTGTCTAAAAGCCGTACTGGTGACAGAAATTACCTAGAGTCATCCATCACAACAAACCTCTGCTACATAAATCATCGTGACGTGGGTAATTGATTCCTGCGGAGGGCTAGAATTTTGGCTTCATGCAGATAAGTAAGATTTCATTGGCTTTAAAAATTGGACAAGAGCTGTCTAAAGCATTTTACCGTGAAGACTAATGTTGTTTTCACACATAATGTTCTCCCGTTACTAAAGTTTATTTGGAAAGTCAACCCCACTGAGTGAAAACACCTCGCTTCCACTTCAGCACAGAAGAGGGAAAAGAAAAAAAAAAATCCCTTTCCACTTGATGTCACTGCATGTTAAAAGGCTGTTGATTACGTAGTGAAGTCATTTTCTAATAAACCTTCAAGACGTCCTTGTTAAACGATAGGTGTGGTATTTTTAGGTCAATCTTAGGTCATGGTACACATTTTCAAGTGAAGCATTTTTTATGAATAAAAAAACAAAACATACTGGGCATATTCTTGTGGTTTATAATGGCATCTACAGTAAGTAGTGACACCGGTTGAAACATGAAAGCAAAAAACCTTAAAAAAAACTTACCCAATGCATTGCTTTTCAAGTTTGTATTTTTCTCGTCCTATTCATCTCCATTTACAATTGCTCACATGTGGCAAAACTGCGCATCAAAGTTGCTTCCAGAAATGACATTTTTATAAGATGACGTCATTTTAAACGTTCTCCTGCTGTGCTCTTTATCTCTTTGCAGGTCTTCTGCCTCACTGCCCGGTTTCCTGTAGCTTGTTTTGTGAAGATACGAGGTGTGATCAAAAAAATATGGTGAATGTTTTAAAAAGCGCCCTGTGGTGGGCTGGTGCCCTGCCTGGGGTTTGTTTCCTGCCTTGTGCCCTGTGTTGGCTGGGATTAGCTCCAGCAGACCCCCATGACCCTGTAGTTAGGATATAGCGGGTTGGATAATGGATGGATGTTTTAAAAAGAGAAACGTTTCCTAGTCACCCTCAAAATACTCTCCTCCACTTCGAATGCACTTACCCCAACGCTCCTGCCACTTTGGCCAAGCAGTTCTGGAAGCTTTCTTTCGAGGGTCTTTATTTGGGCTGTTTGTGGCTGCCTGGATGTCCTCAATGGATTGAAATCGTTTGCCTTTCGTGACCATTTTCAATTTAGGGAACAGGCAGACGTCGCACAGTGCCAGATTCGGCAAATAAGGTGGATGTGGACACAGCGTAATGATTTTATTCGACAGAAATCATTGTACTAGAAAGGATGTGTGACAAGGAGCGTTGTCATGATGAAGAATTAAACCGTTTCAACATTTTCCTCGGTTATTGATGTCAGATCCATTATGAAATCGATCAAACCACTTGTAAACAGTCTTAATTGTCAGTGCAGTGTCACCATAAACCGATTTTAACATCTGATGGGTTTCCACAATTTGAAACAAAATTTCATGTTAATGCATTGCTCGATGTAAATTATTAAGGACAAACTTGAAAAACACACTTGAACTCAACAGTGGCTCACAAATGACTGACGGTGTCAAACTGGTCACAAACTCGGCCCTAGGATGGACATGTCAGAACCAGCATTGAATTGTTTTGCGTTGCTCTTGGATGGTGCTCTGCATCAACATTCACCATACTTTTTGATCACACCTTGTAGTAGTTGCCTTTGTCCTTCTGAAAATGACCTGAGCATGTAAGGTAAGATCGTCCTCAGGATTTAGATGTACTATACGAGCAGTCATGTTATACCAGCGGCTCGTCTGACAAGAAGTGCTTTCCCACTGTAGGAACCATTAAGTTCCTGTACGATGTAGGCCATGGGCCTCTTGTGGTCCTTGGCCACTTTCATGTGTTGCATTCCCACCACAGAACATGAACCTTTATGCCAAATATGTCATGTGCAAAGAACAGTGATGAGATATGAAGTAAGGCACGTTTGGCAGATCACCTGAGTGCTTCAAAGCAATCGTGATCTCGCAGAGGAAGATCAATGCTTTGACGCGGCCCACCAGGGAGGTGGCTATAAAGAGGGATGCGGTGTCGTTATCACCGTTAACCCTCCAAAGTCCAAACTGTACTAACAGGTTGGTGTAATACGTGTATATGTTTGATATGTCACTGTGCTCTGTACAAATATAATTTTATAAATAGACTTTTCTTTCTACTCACATGCACAGCTAATACAACGCCAGATTTAGCACACAGGAGTTCACCATATAAGAACTGCTAGGTATGCATTAGAAGACAAGACAGGGACAACTGCGAATATACTAGTTTTGTGTGTCAAAGTCAGCATGAAACTGTATCCTCTTTGCCTTGCGTGGAATGGTATGATTCACCCAAGTAGGGGGTCTGCACGTGAAGAAAGAGTATAACGCCTTGGAACATTGCCCGGCACACCTCTGAAGGTGATGGACGGATGGGAGATTACATCATCTGATCCAGAAACTCCTTCCAATGCAGCGACGAATATGGCAGACTCTACACATCGGGCTCCCACTCCCAAACTGGGTTCTTTGTCATGGCTTCCTTCGTCT
Source organism: Polypterus bichir lapradei (assembly GCA_026402145.1). Taxonomy (NCBI): domain Eukaryota; kingdom Metazoa; phylum Chordata; class Cladistia; order Polypteriformes; family Polypteridae; genus Polypterus; species Polypterus bichir. Next base: position 14,807,864 of record JANRMT010062861.1, on the reverse strand, counting down.
GTTATGCACCATAATCCGTCATTAAAGAAAGCTAAGTTATTTCTCCTATGCGATTTCTTAGCCCTGTATCACTAAGGGAGGGGTATCGCCTTTTAATATCATATCTATATAGATTCAGGTTATGTAACACGCCGCAATTACAAATGAACTCATTCCAACAAGGCAGCTAGCGCCCCCTGCTGGATACACATAGTGCCAGTGCTTGCTTTCAACCAATCAGCACAATCCATCGCCCAAGCCCTGCCCACTAGAGTTCCTGGTTGAACGAAAAGGACATACCAAAAAGTACCAGGAACTACAAATGGCTTGAGTTCTTGTGGCGGGAATGCTACAGAAGTTCCTGAGTTTATGAAAAGTCCCCGGTTTCTGAAAAAATGTGGAAAAGCACCCTATGAAAAAGTAGAAAGGCAATGTTGCATTAAAAGGCTTCTGACACGTGTGTGGTTTTGTGCTCGTTTACTTGCTTATACATAAGAAAAATTAAACTCGTGACAGTCGATGTGAACAGACAGGTGAACAGGAATGAATCCTACACTAGTAAAAAAGATCTGTGATTAAGTTAATCACTTTCAATTTTGTTTTGTCATAAAAAACGTATCTCAGAAATAGTTTCTGAAAGTGAAATATTTGACACTTCAAAGTGGACATTTTTTTTTTAAGCTTTTAGGTTGTCTATCCATCCATCAATTATCCAACCCGCTATATCCTAACTGCAGGGTCACGTGGGTCTGCTGGAGCCAATCCCAGCCAAAACAGGGCGCAAGGCAGGAAACAAACCCTAGGCAGGGCGCCAGCTCATCACAGGGCCTTTTAGGTTGTATTTCTTTTAAATTCATAACAAAAATTAGTAACACTTGGACCTCTGGTTCTTGAGGAAAGATGGTCTATGTGCCTCTCATCAAACAAAGCACCCCAGGTCATGGTTGTTGCAGTGCTCTTCAATGTCCTCCAGTGTCGCTTCACCTGGCAGACATTGCACATATGTGAGAGGAACCTGAAGTCCAATGGCCTGGCAGTGGAAACCACCACATCCAATTCATTGATTCCGTATGACTTGTTGTTGAACTTGAAGAGAAGGACTGGCATTTCCGATGAAAGCGATCAGTCGGCCAGTGCAAGATGCTTCACTGTCAGCAGAGGTCGCCACGGTTGCAGCAATGCTGTGTGCCCACGTTGCTATTATTTTCCTGTCAGCCACAGAACACCACTGCATGCTATGAGAACGATTCATAGCCTAATTTCGCGTCCAAGGTAGCCTGCACGACCAACTCATTGGTCCTGTCATGCATATCACAGGCTCTCGATTGAGACCCAAGATTAAGGCCCAGTGCTTTGCATGACATACATTACCATTTCATATACATATAGATGCTTCACTTCAGAACATAATTTCCCATGACAAAAGAATGTGTTGCCATTATTGTTAGAAACTAATGTAGACTTGAAATTACTGAACCTCTCACTTAAATGAGTTTACAGTGTCACTTTAAAATGTTATTTCGTCTTGTTATAGATTTCTATGCACTGCCATTCTCACCAAGAAAAGTACTCTAAAATGACGAGATGAGAGATTTTCTATTAGCAAGTGTGAATTTTTTTAATGGACGAGAGCTCTCTTTCAGGCTTTTGGAGTGTGCTATAATTTTCACTTAGGTTGAGGCCTCTGTGGAATCAGGAGATCGTACACAGGAGAGCCACAACCTAATAATGTGAGCCGCTCTTTAACCATCTTATTCACTGAGAGCGCATGAATCAACAGGCGTCTTCCTGGCATTTAAATGATTTCCGCCATCTATTTGAAAAAAATAGTATTGTGGACAGCTTCAGAATCATTTTCTGCTGTAATTCTCTCCCGTACAGAGTTTTGATTAACCAGAACACAGTATATCTCTGTTCAAATTGCAAAATGTCATCACAAGGATGGGAGCTACCATGATGACAAAGTGCATGGTCATATTCCACAGAAATCTTTAACAGGGAAAAGGCAGTCACGCTGGAATGGACAGAGAAACTCTTTTATGGTGGAAACTGGTTGGAACAAAGCCATCCATCTCGGACCTCCAGGACTGTAACCGAGTTCCCCTGGCCTAGATGAAAACCTGCCACATAAGTTCAAGATGCCGCAAGATGAGTTATCCACTAGGCACTGGGGATACCTGACTATGTACTCAAGAGATGAGAAGGGCTAAGGAAGGATGGCAAGAGTCATGTGGTTCTTCAATCTTTTAAATTATGATTTCTGTTTTAATTTGTGTAATGGAATGCACTTATGACATCATCAAGTGTTGCTGTTTGAAAGCCAACATGCATGCGACATCATTGGAGAAGGTTCATATGGCCTGAGTGACCATATTCTACCAGGGCATGCTGGACTCTCGGCTACTGTCTGCACTTTGTGAAAGTACAGGAAAGACTCACTGGAAAGAAAGAAAATCAGTTCCTTGAACAATAGCTTCCATTTTGTGCATGTCGTGTTGCTTAATTATTGCCCTTTTGTTTGGTTGCCCCATCTTTCAACTTCTGGTATAATTCCTACTTACATTTTGAACTGTGAAAGCCATTCGTCCTTTCTCTGACACAGACTACAAAGACAAAGTGACATTTTGATATCTTCTTTTCACTGAAAGAGCTTAAACAGCCTGATAACAAGAGGCTGAAGGTGGCATCATGTCACTGATGGGTTCCTCCTTTTTGAGGGAACATTAGAACATTAGAACATTCTAGACGAGAACAGGCCATTCAGCCCAACAAAGCTCGCCAGTCCTATCCACTTGTTTCCTCCAAGAAAACATCAAGTCGAGTTTTGAAAGTCCCTAACGTCTTACTGTCTACCACACTACTTGGTAGCTTATTCCAAGTGTCTATCGTTCTTTGTGTAAAGAAAAACTTCCTAATGTTTGTGCGAAATTTACCCTTAACAAGTTTCCAACTGTGTCCCCGTGTTCTTGATGAACTCATTTTAAAATACAAGTCTCGATCCACCGTACTAATTCCCTTCATAATTTTAAACACTTCAATCGTGTCACCTCTTAATCTTCTTTTGCTTAAACTGTAAAGGCTCAGCTCTTTTAATCTTTCCTCATAATTCAACCCCTGTAGTCCTGGAATCAGCCTAGTCGCTCTTCTCTGGACCTTTTCTAGTGCTGCTATGTCCTTTTTGTAGCCTGGAGACCAAAACTGCACACAATACTCAAGATGAGGCCTCACTAGTGCATTATAAAGGTTGAGCATAACCTCCTTGGACTTGTACTCCACACATCGTGCTATATAACCTAACATTCTGTTAGCCTTCTTAATGGCTTCTGAACACTGTCGGGAAGTTGATAGCTTAGAGTCCACTATGACTCCTAAATCCTTCTCATAAGGTGTGCTCTCGATTTTCCGACCGCCCATTGTGTATTCAAACCCAATATTTTTACTTCCTATGTGTAATACTTTACATTTACTGACATTAAATTTCATCTGCCACAAATCTGCCCAAGCCTGTATGCTATCCAAGTCCTTCTGTAATGATATAACGGATTCCAAATTATCTGCTAATCCACCTATCTTGGTATCATCTGCAAACTTAACCAGCTTGTTACTTGTATTCCTATCTAAATCATTTATATATATTAAAAATAGCAGCGGCCCTAGCACTGACCCCTGTGGAACACCACTCTTAACATCGGCCAGTTCTGATGAGGTTCCTCGCACCATTACCCTCTGCTTCCTGTGTCTGAGCCAATTCTGCACCCATCTAAAAACATCACCCTTAACTCCCACTTCTTTTAACTTGATGCCCAACCTCTCATGTGGCACCTTATCAAATGCTTTCTGAAAGTCCAGATAAATAATATCATATGCTCCACTTTGATCGTATGCTTTTGTTGCAACCTCATAGAATTCCAACATGTTAGTAAAGCACGACCTCCCTCTTTTGAACCCATGCTGACTGGTCAGAATAACTCCTGTCCTTGCTATGTGTTGCTCAATCTTATCCTTAATAATTCCTTCCATTAATTTTCCTGTGATGCATGTTAAGCTTACTGGCCTATAGTTGCTTGGACCTGCCCTGTCACCCTTTTTATATAATGGAATGATATTTGCCATTTTCCAGTCCTTCGGAATCTCTCCAGTGCGCAGTGACTTCCTAAAAATATGTGTCAAGGGTTTATATATGTACTCACTAGCCTCCTTAAGAACACGAGGATAAATATTATCTGGGCCTGGTGATTTGTTTGATTTCAGCCTATTTAATCTGAGCAGCACTTCTCCCTCTACAATTTCCAAATCCCTCAGTACCTCCTTAGTAGTTGCGTTTACCTCTGGGAGGTTATCCACTTGCTCACTTGTAAACACCTCCGAAAAATGTAAGTTTAGGGCATCTGCTATTTCATTGTCTGTATCTTTTAATTCCCCTTTACTATTCCTGATGAACTTGACCTCCTCCTTGACTGTTCTTTTACTACTAAAATACTGAAAGAATCTCTTGGGGTCTTCTTTCGCCTTATCTGCTATATTCCTCTCCAACTGTCTTTTAGCCTCCCTGATATCCTTCTTAATGGTTGCTCTCATATTTTCGTACGCTCTACGATTCACTTTGCAGTCATTAGTCTTATATGCCTTATACAGCAGTTTTTTCCTTTGCAACTTCTTTTTTAAATCTTTATTAATCCATCGTGGAGTTTTTTTTAGTTTTCTATTAATTCCAAATTTAGGTATGTATCTGTCCTGCATTACATGTAAAACATTTTTAAACCTGTTCCACTGCTCCTCGACTGTCTCCACACTTAAAAGCTTATCCCAGTCTATCCTACTTAGACTTTGTCGCATCTTCTCAAAATTAGCCCTACCAAAGTTCAACTTAACAATTTTAGTCTTTGCATCCGTACTATTACAAAATACTGAGAACTGTATTACATTATGGTCACTTGACCCTAGTGGTTCAATCACCTCTACACCCTCAATTCTATCCTGATTATTACAGAATACTAAATCCAGACAGGCTTCACCCCGTGTTGGTACTGTGTTAAAAAACAGTCGCTGATTACTTCTAAAAACTCCTGCTCTTGTGCTCCTCCATCTGTAAGGTTATCCCAGTTAATATTTGGATAATTAAAGTCCCCCATGATTATAATATCCCCCTGTAAACTTGCCTTTTTGATATTACTAAAAAGGGAGGGACCAAGTTGGTTGCTTAGAGAAGACACAGCTGGCATGGACCACTGGCAAGACCATCTGGCTATTAAAGGTCTTAAGTGGGAGTGGACATGCAGAATGAGGACTACCTGTGTGGTCTGGCATTTTATGGGTTATTAAAGGCTCAGAAGTTTAGGGGCTACTTAGAAACAGCTATAGCCTCATGCCCCTGTAGATGCAGTAGAGCTTCCCTGACCCCAGTGGCAGATGACAGCTGCCATGAGGTCGAATGGTCATTGGGCTCAGAGACTGGAGAAAATGTCAGGGCTGTGAGAAAGATGGGAGGTATGAAAGTGCCGTGAGCAGGCAGTGCCCACCTCCTGCACCACAAAGCTTCTCTAGTTTTAAAAGGCCTCCTGTAACAATTGTTATGTATCTCACAGCCATAACACATCTGATAAAAGTTAACCAATAGCAAGAAGAGTATATTTAATGCTTTAAATAATTACAGAACACCTACTGTTAGTAACCTATTGCATCTGTACACTAAACATCACTTGTAAAACAAACCACCAAAAACATTTACAAGAAACCCACAGTTATTCATAAATCAAATACACATAAATTAAACACTTTATTTGCCCTTATGAATCAAGCTTATAAATGTATTTATAAATTAAAGACCCTTACAAGGCAGGCTAGCTTTATTGCAGGATTTGGAGCTGTATGGAGAAGGTTGATGAAGCCATCAACCCCACATGGAAGTGTGAAAAAATGAAGAGGAAGAAGAACCTGAATGTTGCAAATGTCTAGCAAAATACTGCAAATGATGTAAATCAATTCAAATCCTAAAATGGAGTTTTGGCCAATCAGAATTTAATCCAACCACAAATTCCTTTAGAGCTTTCAGTTCACTTTTGTTTAAGAGCGTGGCTGCAATGAGAGTCTTCATCTACCAAGAGAGGGTCCACAATCCTTAATGTTTTGTGTCATTATAATTTAGGCAACATGTAACCCCCAGAAATGCTTCCACAATCCACTAGATGTCACTGTACTGCCATAAATGAAGTCTCCAGACTTCAAATAAACTTTGGAAAGCAAAGACTCAGAATCAGAATTCACTTTATTGACCAGGTACACTAATGTGATAATATTGGTGTAACATACAAGAAAAACACAGAATGCAAAAATGAATACAAGAAGATAAAATATAAGATGATAAAATATGATGCTGCATACAAGGGAAACACAAAGAATTAAGAGATAGTAATTAAAGTGTCTATGCAGTCTAGTGTGTAGGTATACATCCATCCATTATCCAACCCACTATATCCTAATTACAGGGTCACGGGGGTCTGCTGGAGCCAATCCCAGCCAACACAGGGCACAAGGCAGGAAACAAACCCCAGGCAGGGTGCCAGCCCACCACAGGGCGCGCGCACACACACACACCAACTAGGGACAATTTTTAGAATCGCCAATTCACCTAACCTGCATGTCTTTGGACTGTGGGAGGAAACCCACGCAGACACGGGGAGAACATGCAAACTCCACACAGGGAAGACCCGGGAAACGAACCCAGGTCTACCACTGCGGCACCATGCTGCCCTGTGTAGGTATACATACATACTAAATAGAATTTCAGATCTGATTAGCAAGAATAACTGCATGTGGAATAAAACTGTTTAGGTGACGTGTTGTGTTAGCTTTCACTACACAAAGACATTTGCCAGAGGGGAGTCTTTGGAATGGGTGATGCCCTGGGTGAGTCGGATCAGCAATGATCTTTTTGTATAGGACTTCAGTGTGCGGTAAGTTACAGCCTATGATCCGTTCACAGGCTTTGATGATGTGCTGTAGATTGGCCTTAGCTTGAACAGAGGCAGCACCAAACCAGACAGTTACAGACGAGGTCAGAATGGACTTGATGATGGCTGGGTAGAATTGGACCAGTATTGCTTGAGGGAGATTTAATTTCATCAGCTGACTTTCTTTGATGGGCTAATGTGATGTTATTGTCCCACTTGTTTTGTGACAGCCTAGTGCCCAGAAACTAAAATGATTTTGTCATCCCATCGGCTGAGCCATTTATAGCAAGTGATGGGTAAGCAGGTGACTGTTTCCTTAAATCCATGATTACCTCCGCGACTTTTTTGAATGTTAAGGTGCAGCTTATTATGGCTGCACATCAATGACAGAACAAACCATCCATGTTGTTAACCTGCTGTCAACTCAATGGGTGTCAGACAGGAACCAACCCTAGACAAGACAACAGACCAATGCTCACTTTAGAGCTGACAATTAACCACGTGGACATGCAGAGAATGTGCCAGAGACACCGAGCACACCAAGTCTATGAAGTTCTAGGAGAGTATCACTCTGGAAAAAAATATTTTTAATAATGAATGACTAAAAGAAAAAGTGAACAGTGTTAAAAGTATCTTCATTTTAAAGGGAGAAACAAGCTCAAATGTTGGAGAAAAAAGTGCAGTACATCTGGGCATAGTTCTATCCATCCATCCATTATCCAACCCACTATATCCTAACTGCTGGATCTGCTGGAGCCAATCCCAGCCAACACAGGGCACAAGGCAGGAAACAAACCCCAGGCAGGGTGCCAGCCCACCACAGGGTGCACGCACACCCACACACCAAGCACACACTAGGGACAATTTACAATCGCCAATGTACCTAACCTGCATGCCTTTGGACTGTGGGAGGAAACCGGAGCGCCCGGAGGAAACCCACGCAGACAAAGGGAGAACATGCAAACTCCACGCAGGGAGGACCCAGGAAGTGAACCCGGGTCTCCTAACTGCGAGCCAGCAGTGCTACCCACTGCGCCACCGTGCCGTGGCATAGTTCTAGTTTAGAAAATTAATCAAAAAGATATTAGCTGCTGGACTTACTTAAATGACAGAGCACTGATCAAGAGAACGTGACATGTAGACCTTGCCTGTGTACATATATAACTTCTAGTTTGACTGGCAGCTCTTCAATGCCTCACCATGAATTAGTGTGTGTACTTGAATGTGCTCTGCAAAGAGCTGGCAACCCAGTCACTTGTCATTCCATGTCACTGTGCTGAATGACAAATATTCAGAAAAATGAATCAATAATTGACTGATATGCATTGGTCTTATCAAAAATGACATCAAAAAAAGTTGCAAAACGACTGAAAAAAGAAAGCCATAAATGTATCAGGTGAAGAGAGCAAAATAAGGCTTTTGGGTCTCCTCACCATGGATTAATAAACAAAAGAAAAAGCATAAGAAGTTATTATCAGCTAACACCTCCTAAGTACCAAATGAATGTAATTGCAGTCACTATTATGTAAATGTGATGGCAGAGTTCGGCCATCTGACCTCTTTTTGCTGAGTACCTGAATAATAACAGGTTGTTTCCAATTGATTGTCTTGTTTCACTTCATTAGGTAATGTCCTTTAGACACTGTGCTGTGGCCTGCTGTGATTGAACTTTTGACTTTCCTGTTAACAACACCTTGTACCACTTTGTCACATTAGACAACTTTTACAGCCATTTTCAGTAGTAGCATTCATTTGCACAATCTTAGTAAGTAGGGGGCATGATCCTGTGAAGCTGATTGTCTACTGCAGTGGTGTCCAACTCTGGTCCTGGTGGGCTGCAGTGGCTGCAGGTTTTCATTCTAACCATTTTCTTAATTAGTAAGCAGTTTTTGCTGCTGATTAACTTGTTTTGCCTTCATTTTAACTGACGTGACTTAGACCCCTGAGTTGTTTTTTTTTCCTTAATGAGCAGCCAAACAATAATGAGACACAAAACAAGCTGCGACATGACCAGAACACCTGAAAATAAAGAAATGTGAAGGTCTCAGTCATGTTGGTCTACTCAGGACACCAAAACATCTTGACGGTGGTCTTAGAAAGAACAGAAAATCAAAAGTCTGCTGTGGCAGAACGAGACCAGCAACAAGTCCTGATATTCAATAATGGCTTTAATTAACAGCAAGAATTGGCTTCTCATTAAGAGATTGGTTGGAGTGAAATTGGTTGGAGTTTGAAACCCAGTTCAGCTTCTCATCTGTCTGCTCGTTTCACATCTCAGTTCAGTTGAAATTAATCAACTGAATCCTTAAAAACAGGGCTATTAAAATGAAGGGAAAAGGAGTTAATTAGCAGTGAAAACTGCTGGCTGATTAGGAAAAGGGTCAGAATGAAAACCTGCAGCCACTGTGGTCCTCCAGGACCAGAGTTGGACACCCTGGTCTACAGTGACATACCTAAAATCTGAGATCAAATAGTCTGCGACTGGCTAGGATAGAATCGAATTGACTAGATTTTCTTGTTAGTCGAGGGGTGGTCTGTGGCCGCAGGAGACTGACAACCAAATGAAGCACCAAATGAAGCAATGAATGGTCATCTGGAAGTACAATGCATAGAATGTAGTGACAAGTTAAGGAACAGGCATGTTTTATACCTCACAAACAAAAAAGAAGGTCTTCTGTCTGATGTCTCATATTTGACATACCATAACAGAATGTAAAAAAGAACTGAAGTGCAGAGATTCCTGCTGAACATTTGGTAAAGCACTGCTCTATCAGGCAATACATTACTAGCTGTCAGAAAAGGGGGCAAGCACAACTGCACTGGAAGATCAGAGCTCAGCCAGTGAATGTGACATGAACCATGACAAAAAGCTGAGCAGGCACATCATCATATAATATGCAATACCCTGTGCTATTCAGAGGAAATTGCATTCATTGGTTGATCAACATTCTTTCTAGTTTCGTAATAAAATAAAAAAAAAAAAAACAGAAAATTAATTCTGAAGCAGTAAGTTCTATGAAGCCACTAAAGGGACATGAGCATAAAAAGAAACCTATTTCTCGTGTGCACAAGATCTTTTTTGCATGCATGTTTTCAATGTTGCCATAACCCTTTCAGGGAAACAAGCCTATAGAGCTCAGAATTTACTTCAAATGTCGGGTTACAAGCATTCAAACGATGCCTTTATGGGAAAGAACCAGCTCAAAATACAGGGCTATGAATTCCATGTCAACTTTCTGATAGGCTACAAAATGAAACAGCTGTGGAAGTTACAGAAGCAGAACAGATGTCTATCAGAAATATACAGAGCCCCTAAAGGGACATGTGTATCCCAGGATCACTATCGTGGTCATTCGCAAAATGATCTTGTGATCTTATTTTTTTTTTGCTTGTTTAAGAGCTCTATAAAATTCAAACTATTTTAACATGGCTTAGCAAGAAATGAAGATCATGAAGCACATAAGAAGACACTTGAGTAAAAGTCTACTAAATTCATGTAGGCATTTTGAGTCCTGGTCATTGCAGAACACTGTGTTCCATTTCATTTTAGTTTTTAATCACATAATATTTGCTTTTACTGAAAAATAAACTTGCATGAATCAAAAAATGTGTTTTCTTTAATTTGGAATTTCAGATAATGACATCATGGCACTTAACGCTGAGATGATAGGGAGCTTTAGTTCATTTGTGTAAGTGATTGACTCCAATGCCACCCACAAAAATCATCCTTACTACAGCGTTAGCTGTTTTGTTTTCACTAGATAATTCCAGTGATATGAAATATTTCTCTGTTACTTCCTAGTCTGGCACTGCCAAATGAAGCAAATATATTCTTAACTGCCACATCTCATGTAAACTTGTAAAGATAAGCACAGAGCCAAAGTACTACTGTTCCATAT
>JANRMT010062861.1:14743453-14796636 GCA_026402145.1 Polypterus bichir lapradei | reverse complement strand
TTTACCTTCCAACAAGACAATGACCCTAAGCACACAGCTAAAATAACGAAGGAGTGGCTTCACAACAACTCTGTGACTGTTCTTGAATGGCCCAGCCAGAGCCCTGACATAAACCCAATTGAGCATCTCTGGAGAGACCTAAAAATGGCTGTCCACCAACGTTTACCATCCAACCTGACAGAACTGGAGAGGATCTGCAAGGAGGAATGGCAGAGGATCCCCAAATCCAGGTGTGAAAAACTTGTTGCATTTTTCCCCAAGAAGACTCATGGCTGTATTAGCTCAAAAGGCTGCTTCTACTAAATACTAAGCAAAGGGTCTGAATACTTAGGACCATGTGATATTTCAGTTTTTCTTTTTTAATAAATCTGCAACAAAATTAACAATTCTTTTTTTTGTCTGTCAATATGGGGTGCTGTGTGTACATTAATGAGGGAAAAAATTAATTTAAATGATTTTAGCAAATGGCTGCAATATAAGAAAGAGTGAAAAATTGAAGGGGTTCTGAATACTTTCCGTACCCACTGTATATATGTATGTAGGGCGGCACGGTGGTGCAGTTGGTAGCGCTGCTGCCTCGCAGTTAGGAGACCCGGGTTTGCTTCCCGGGTCCTCCCTGCATGGAATGTCTGCATGTTCTCCCCGTGTCTGCGTGGATTTCCTCCCACAGTCCAAAGACATGCAGGTTAGGTGCATTGGCGATTCCAAATTGTCCTTAATGTGTGCTTGGTGTGTGGGTGTGTGTGTGTATACAGTATACTGTGTGCATGTCATGTTTACACAAGAAAACATGGAATTTGCTTTGTCAGGTACATCCAACAAAAGAAAGAAATAAAACAAAAAAAATAGAAACAAAGCAGATTCAAAACTTACACAGAAATTCTAAAAAGTTTACATAATTAGAGAAAAACATTTTTTGTTAAAACCTACTTCTATCAGTTTTATAGTACATTTTACCTAAAATGGATACACGATACATATGGAAAAAAAAACTTTATGCTTTTGGAATTTTTTTGAATTGTTATCTCTCACGATCCATATTAAAAAAACGTATGGTACAGGGGAGAAGGGAATTTTGAGAGCAAACGGTGTGGATTTTCAAAGTGACTGTTCTCCCTCATTTACTGTAGTTAAGTTTGGCATGTATTGCATCTTTATCATCAGCTGAGATGATTTCCATTTTTTTTTTTTTTTTTTTAACATTGCCCTCTAGCACAAACTTACCAAATACATAACATAACATAAAACATAACATAACATGGGTAACACAATGTTGCAGTGAGTAGTGCTGCTGCTTCAGTATCCTCGGTTCAAGTCTTGCACCCAGCAATGGTCAATGTGGAGTTTTAATGGTGTTCTCATGTCTGCATAAGTTTTCTTTCAGGTAAGATAAATGGCACTGTGAGAGTGTGTTGCCACAAAACCGAATATCACTCTAAAACCTGATAAATTCCAATCAGGGTCATTTGGGGTTGCCATAATTGTCAGTCCATCACAGGGTCCACTCACATTGACAATCAACTCACAGTAACATGAGGCCAATGTAGAATTTCCATTTAATGTAACGCACATACTGTATCTATGGAGATGATGGGAGAAAACCCAGGCAGACTAGGGGAGAACATTCTAACTACTTAAGGAAAATGGCCAGGCACTTGACTATGCTGCCTTTTACATACATTATTATACTGTATATACTATACATGTATATCTTTACAATTGTAAAACAGAAAGGTTAAGTAAGTTATTCAGGGTTATGAAATAAGACAGAGATGGAGAATGAAAAGGCAATGTGAGGGTGTAAAGTGTAGTGCTGTAGCTAGTATACTACAATGCCAGTGCCTACCTTGAATCAGCTATTTGAAACAGATCAGTATAAATTTAAGTGATATATATATAAATAAATATATTAATCTAAATTGAATCGAGAGGAACCCATTGAGGAAGTTCAGGCATCTGATATGGATGCCTCCCTGTGGAGTTTTTACAGGCACAGCCAGCTGGGAGGAGACCCGAGGGAAGACCCACGGCTTTTTGGGAGGATTATATCTCCCCAATAGACTGGGAATATCTTGGGATCCCACAGTATGAGCTGGCAAGGAATATATGGGCCTCAATGCTAAGACTGGTATCCCTGCGACCCAGTTTTTAGATAAGCAGTGGAATATGAATGAATGAATTAATCTAAAATGATTAATAATAATTAACAATCTAAACTAAACAGTTCTAGTTTGCTTTTTCAGAACCAGGGCTTGATATGCTTCCATGAATTTGTTAGGGCTTAATGAGTTAAATAAGCTATCCAGCTCCATCACAGAGTTGAAGGAAACTAACAATCTTGTGCCCATGCTATGATGGTATGTCAATGTCTGTTACCAGACAGCATTGCATATTTTTACACTATGGGACTGAAAAAATCAACCACCATTGATAAGGGGGGAATGTGCACGCTTCACAAAGAAAACAACAACCCAGGCCCCTGCGGCTGTGATACAGAAGCACTAATCACTGCACCACAGTGCTGCCCCAACAAAGCCTAAAAAATGAAAACATTAATGATGGTAATAACAATTAATAATGAGTTAAATCAAACTTTAAAAAAAAACAATCAAACTGAAAAAGTGATTAAAAAATAGAAAAGCAAAACACAAACATACATTGTGGAGCAGGAAGGCAATGTCTCTTGGTATCCCAGTTTTTGGTTTGTTGCCACTTGCATCTGAATCTCAAATTTACGAGCATCTTCCAACGACATGTCTGTGAAAAAGTTGCATTAGAGGCCTACAACTGCTCTCTGGCTTTTTTTTTTTCTGGCAAAGAAGACAAAATAACCTAACCGGTGGTCAAGCCTTTGAAAAAAGGTTCTCTGGGCCAGCTAGCCAGCCACAGCCAGCACACCTACATTTAACATTTTTTCCTTAAAACTATTCTTCAGTCACGTTTAATGCAGACTGAGTGCCGCATAAAATCACTGCATGCTACAAATTAAAAATTTTCTATTCAGGGGGAAGGCTGCATAATAAGCCAGGTTTTATCAGACCAGACCAAATGTTTAGCTGAATCTTCCAAGCCCCTAATCATGTTCTTTGCACTGCAGAATACTAAATGTTCACGCAAACTGCAGGTACGTGACAGCTAATCTTCCCATCACAATCTTACACTACTGTATATTTGAGTTTTCTTCATGAAAGTATTACTGAGCTATACATCTGCCGAGGTCATGTTAACCTTCAGACTTTTGTCTTTTTTTTAACAAATGATCAAGAATTGATCTGTAGTGGCATTAAGTAATACATAAAATAATACTTGATGTCCACAAAAGGAAGCTTTAACAGCATGCCGTGTGAAGGTCCTTCATACTAGGGTAGGATGGTTCCTATGGCTGTTGCACTAAAGTTCATTTATTTACCCTAAAGGGGACTAGCCTGAGTCTAATTTAGTGGAGTAGAGAGTCTCACTTACTCCCTGGATGCGACAAAATAGACATTGGTGTATTTTGGAATGGCATCTGCACCTTTCGAGTGGTCAATCCAAAAGAGAAAAGGCAGGAATGACCCAGTGTTGGACTGTGGACTTACTTCACTGTCAGCTTGAAGGATCTGTGGCTGCCAAAGGCTGAAATGCTCATGGGTCCCTGGCAGTACAAAAGTGAACTATGAACCCTACATACAGTCCCAGTATAGGATATAAATGTCCTAAAGTTGACTTGGAAGTGGGAGGTAGAAGTCCAAAGGCTCACTGGCAAGTAGAAAATGCACCTGAGGAAATGGGGAAAGTGAGATCAGTGTTAAGAAAGTTTGGTATGGGGGGGGGGGGGGGGGGGGGTGGTTAGAAACAAAAACCCATAAAAATTTTTTACAGCACATACCAATAAAGGGCATACAGGAGTTGTGTTGTGGACTATTAGTGGTGCTCACAAGTCATCCCCACACCTAAAATACCTAAACAGGCCAAAAATATGTGTGGGATTTGTTAAGGGAAGGTTATGTTCACAAAGGAGAACACAAAGCTTAATAACAGAAAAAACTGTAAATGTACTCCTTTAGTGTTTATCTAAAGATTTAATTGTAACTTCTATGACAGATGGCCGGGGCCCATGCCCAGCCTGGATGCCCCTGCAGCATATGTTCCAGGGGAGCAAGCATGGGAAACACAATATCTCCCCCTGGACGCCAGATGGTAGCCTCCCTGGGTTACAGCGGTGCCTCGTACTCCAGCAGGGCTTAATGGGAGTTGGAGTTTGGTGCTGCCCTGTTGGGTACCGCAGGCGCCGCCATGGGGTGCTGCATCAGGAGCTGCTAGCCCCATTTGGGCAATAGTTTCGCCACACCCGGAAGTGCAGTCGGATGTTGGCAATCAAGCAACTGGAGCACTTCTGGGTACCTAATAAAAGGAGCCTGCAACCACCACTCATTGGCCAGAGTCGGGTGGGTGAGGACGAAGCTTAGAAGAGGAGAGGTGGTGCTGGAAGAGAGAAATGTGTGGTGTGTTTTGAAGTGCTTATTTGTACACTTGGGACTGTGTTGTGCCTGTGGGGATTACAGGGAAGACGTACCCCACAGGTGAAGAATAAAAAGTTTGTTCGTTTTTATACGTGCATCTGTGTCCATCTGTGTTGGGTCAGGCTCCTATATAGCGCTTTTGTTACAGTTCTTATAGGGTCACTGGTTGTACTGGTCATTTTAATAACCAAATTTACTTCCTTCTTACCTCCAGTAGCTTACCCTACTCTACTATCTGCTTTCTCTACCTCCAGCCAGCTGAGTCTGTGTCCAGCAGTCCTCAACTCCTAGCTCAATGGGATACAAGTGTGAATGGGGCTTTCTCGCCAGATCCCTCAACTACTTCCAGTACAGGGATCCACAGATCACATAAAAGCCTTGTTGCTGCCAATAAGAATCTCCTTCTATTGGCCCCAGGTGCTCTGCCACTACTGGGCTAAACTTACTATAGAAATGAATATGTTGTGCCACAAGGAGCCCAACTATGTTATGATGTGGTTCCACACTGTCATTGATCAACCTGGGTATTTACTAGGATTTTAAGAGGAGTTTGCCACTGACCTGGGGCATCAAAATGACCTTTTTCTGCTGGTAATATGTAGGGTCACCTTCTTCTTTCATTTTAAAATATGACAAACCAAAAGGCTTCAAATTACGAATACACTTGAGGCCCATATTTTTGATCTACTGTTTGCATTTACGTGTAACTTTATGAAATTTAAGAATGAAGGAGTGAAGAAAACACTAAAAGCAGAATTACCTGACCATACAGTAGGGGCTCCTTAAATCTATCTCTAATCTCTGGTTTACATAAAGTATGCGTTTGAAGTCATTAAAAATACCATTTTTACATTGAATTTAGCTTCACTTCCACCCTGTAAACGAAATATAAACATAAAGCAGGGCTGGGAATCATTTCCGCTCCTTTTGGTATTATGCAGATGACACTGAAGGACATACTGTATTTAATTATAGAAAATAAAGGCTTGACCACACTATTTTTAAAATAGAAATGTAGGAGAAGGAAAAAAAAAATCACTTGAGACCCCCCACCACAAGGTGATCTGACAGATACATTATAACTGTTGGCTATTTTAAACACTGACCTACATAAAGCTGCCAAATCACAACAGGCCTCATGTCACTGATCCAACCTGGGTCCAAATTCTTGGAAAAATTCCCACCCCTCCTCAATCCTTTCCCCATTCAAACCTGCTAAAGTGCATGATGACAGACTGAAAATCAATACTGCGGTGGTACTTTTTCCTGTGACATTTATTACCTCAGTCATGGGCAAAC
Organism: Polypterus bichir lapradei; assembly: GCA_026402145.1. Lineage (NCBI taxonomy): Eukaryota > Metazoa > Chordata > Cladistia > Polypteriformes > Polypteridae > Polypterus > Polypterus bichir. The sequence goes on along the minus strand of JANRMT010062861.1, from coordinate 14,790,835 downwards.
AGCAGATATCCTTTGGCTAAAGGAAGGCAGATTAAAAAAAAAATCTTTACAATCTTTACCGAAGACCACTCCACCTGACCACCACCTGAGAAATCTGAACTGGCTGCCAGCCGAGTGCCAACTTAGTATATGAAGTCACATACACATGCGGTTTGACCTATTTTAGAAAACATCCGATCCAACATGTCCCAACTAGACAGTCCACTCATTACTGCTAGTACATATAAGGTAACTAAGAAGGGCCTCCTTTATAGGGATCTGACCTAAGCTTAAAATGTTTATTCTCTACAGCAGTACAAAAGACGGAGAAACAAAAGATTGGGTAAGAGTTTTAAACTGTCGTACACTGTTTAAATCTTTCCTTTTGCTACCTTGTGCTATTGCTTTGTTGGGTTCATAAGAATTACTTCTGAATGCCTTCAATTTTCTTTGATCAGCTCATTCTGTCTCACCGGTACACAAGAAAATCCACACATATGATATACCGTTCGACTCGTCTTGATGTATAGTGTGCTCATGGAAGGTACTACACTGGATCCAGATGAATGTTTAAGCACCAACCGGGTCACCCTGTTTAATCGAGCAAGCAAAAACAAACTTAACACTAGAATTACTACGATCGGGTAGCATCAGATCGGGTGTGAATTTATACTGGCACTGTTAGTTAGAGTCAGATCGGGAGAGGGGGGTGGGCGATGGAGAGCGTGAACGTGACTGAGAGAATAAGAATGAAAACAAAAGCTAACTTTTAGAAATGCCATACATTTACAGCTGATCTGACGCTGTTCATTATCAAATAATATTGCATTAGGGCAACAATGTTTTCTAATTGGTACTATTCAGGTCATGAAATGATTTCTTCAAAATGTCACATATATTTGTCTCTTTCTTTTTTTTCTGGTGCTGCGCTGACATCATGCACCAGAAGGCGTGAGCTCATTCAGTGCGGCAGGAGCACGCAGGTGGTCGGTTGCTTGTGTTACAACAAGTTTGACTTGGCAGCGTTCAACGCACATGTACTGTGCAAGGCATGCACGGGGGCCATTGAGAAAAGAAGAGTGTTCATGGCTCACCTTGCAGAGGAGCTTCATCATCACTTCTTACAAGAAAAGGCGATGGATAAAGCAAAAGAGGATGCAACATCGACAAGCTTGTGTTCCAAGACTGCTGCTTCCCCAGCACCTTCAGTGTAATAGTAACCACAGCATAGAGAGAAGTGTGTACACTGCAACAGGTACACATGTCGTAAATATAGAAAGGACGGTCCTTGGGTGTGTGGGAACTGTTAACATTTGAATCTGATTATTGCATATAATGCGAAACTGACCACTCTGTACTATTCTTTCCTCTGCATGTCCTGGAGTACAAAAGAAACACTACTGTGCACCCAAAAGTGGACACTGGCAAGATCAAAAAAAAAAAAAAAACGAGGTCACTGATTACAAGCGCAAGGAGGAGTGCGAATGAATATGAATAATATGAATAATGTTGCATCAGTGCCACAATGTTTTCCGAAATGTACTATACAAGTCATAAAATGAGTTATTCCAAATATCTTATAAACATATGTCTCTGTTTTTTTGTCAGTGCAACTTTGACATCATTGACCATAAGGTGCATAATAATTCAGCGTGAGCAGAAACACTCAATAAAACAATAAAAAAAAATTCAAGTGACGGTGAGATATGAAGAAGGCAGATTCACCAGCGTTTATGTGTCAGCTTTTATCCGTCCAGATCAGAGAATCTCCAGTTCCACTGTCTCAAAACACCACTCACATTTACAGTTATTACCAGTTTCAGATAAAAAGTAACTGTGTCAGATCTGGGGGGTGGGTGTTGTATCTTGATCGTGACTGAAAGAATAAAAGTGAAAAAAAAAACCTTAACTTTTACAAGTACTATAAATTTACACTGACTGTTACAGACACAAATCAAATGTATGTTTTTATTGTATTATATTAACTATAAGAGCAGCTCACTATTCAAGACGGTAAATTTGCCGAGGAGCTGGTTTCGAACTCACCACCTCACGTTTATAAGTTGGCAGTTCTAACCACAGCACCACAGAAGCTATTGTATTCTACCTACACCTTTTGAGAAAGTGTTAATTTGATATTTGGCCATCAGCCTTCACACATTATACAGTTCATGTCTACATTTTGTTATTTATTACTAAAACATGAAAAATGTTACAATTCTGGGTAGTTCACTCTCAGATAATCAATCAAGGCAGGAACTGGGAGAACTTCTTGCCCGTTCTGAGGCGGTGGGGGGGATGGTATAACAGGCTGCTTGGGTGATTATCGACACATTTAGAAGACAAAAGATGCCGATGGAGAGGTGCGAAGGGATTTAAGGTGGGCCGGATTCACAAGTTTTTTCGTTGGCTCTTGTAATTCTAGTGTTAAACAGCATTCAATGGCGCATATAAATCAAATAAAGGGGCATTTCAACGATCTTGCAACGCCTTTCAGATTTGGACTGGAGCTCCGTCTCTCTCAAGTATCAGTCCATAATGAGACAACACCTTCGGTGAGTGTCTCATTGGCTGATCGTTATTGGTGGAGTCAGTTGCCCTCACTGGGCATCTTCTCTGTGCTGTGAGGACAGAAAGAGATGATACTGCTACTGATAGTTTTTGATCCTTTACTAGGGATCTGGGTGGCTCAGTGGTAGTACTGTTGCCTTACAGTAAGGAGACCGGGGTTTGCATCTCGGGTTCTCCCTTTGTGTAGTTTGTGTGTTCTCCCCATGTTGGCAGGCGTTTCCTTCCACAGTCCAAAGACATGCAGGTTAGTTGAATTGCGGTTACGTAAACTGGCCCTATTGGGTGGTTGGCGTGTGTGTGCGTGTGTGCAATGGACTGGCACCTTGTGCAGGTTGTGTTCCTGCCTTGTTCATTATGCTAGCTGGGAAAGGCTTCAGCAGTCCCCCGTGACCCTCTTTAGGACTAAGTGGGCTAGGAAATGACTGACTGCCTGACTATTAGAGATCTGGCCCTCTATTGACCTCTACCAGAGAGTGAAAAATGGCAAATTTCTATTACAATAAAGAATATTTTGACTGTAAACATTTCAATTGAAGTACACAATTCAAATTTCTGATGCAACAATTCTTCTTTATTTATCATAGCAAACACTGGAAACGGGTCAATTTAAAAGCCTAAAGTCATGTCTTTGTCTTTCATGTCATGTAGTAAATCTTAGCCTTCAAAAAAGCACTTGTGCATGTGGGGAGAATGCGTGAAGTCCACTGAGGAAGTTCAAATTTGTGTGGTGACAATACCACCCTTTGATAACTCCTAGAAAATACAAAACCAAAACCACATAATTCCAGATCATTCACTCACCGACTCTTTCTTTCTTTCTTTCTTTCTTTCTTTCTTTCTTTCTTTCTTTCTCTTCCACACTAGCATTTCAATGTGAATTCTAAACATCTTACTGCCAAGTCCAGATGTTAACTTGGCTGAGGCGTGATTTCCATTAAATCTGGTCTCATTCTTTTGGCAGTCAACATAAATCTTGCCCATGAAATCGCTATAACCAACAATATTCCGAATGGATCCAGGTGGCAAACAGAGCATTGTTGTATTGTGTTTTTGCTACATAGTTCTAGATATACAGGGTGGCACATTTGAAAGTAAGCCATATCCTGGCATATTGTTATCAGCTCATAGCTTTTATTAGTCAAGCAAAAAGACACCTTTTATTGGCTAACTTAACAGATTATAATATGCAAGCTTTTGAGGCAGCTCAGGCCCCTTCTTCAGGCAAACTGACTACTGCTGCTGCTTGACTTCTCATTGCATCCATAATGGCTAAAACTAAACTCATAGCTCTTGTAATACAAGTGTGCAGCCAGCAAACAAAAACATCCAAGTTAAAGAATAAGTTTGGTATTTTTCAAGTTGAAGTTATTTCTTCGTAAACACTCCATATACTGTATGCATTCAGGGCCAGATCAAGACCTTTAGAGGTCCTAAGCACTTAAAAGACTTTGGTGCCATCATATATATGAGCTGCATTCACTCTCAGTGGATGACTGAACGGGACAGCCAACATGATCAAGGCAAGAACGATACGTGAGCCTCGGACTGTGTGGCAGTTACTGGATTATAATTTTATTGTATTCCCAAGATTACAGTATATATCATTAATGTCTATTATTACTATTTTATTATCTATCTATCTATCTATATATATATTTTCTGTATTTTTTTAATTTAATCTTGGAGCCACTCTTTGTGGAACCTGGTTCAGCTACACCATTTGCAGTTTTGCACCATATTTTCCATGGAAAACGTCCGTGGTGCCCCCGTTCCCCCGATGCAATATGCACATGCTTTTTAATGGTTAATCCAGCCTTGTATGCATTTCCCATATACAGATAAACCTAAACTGATGGAGAACACATGCCAATATAGGCAGAATGTGCAAACTCCATGGATCAGCCTGCGATATGAACCCAGGTCCCTCACAACTTTTTTGCAGCCCAATCCTAACTGTTCCACCGGGCATTTGCTGTAAATTAAACCCTGCTAGTTACACATGAGAACTTTAAGATTTTCATCATGTAATTTTGTATAAAAATAATAATGTTTAAAACATCCTCACACAGAAAAGTAAGCATACATTACAGACATCTAAACATCCCACACAATACAAGACAGAAAATATGATTTGAAAAGAAAATCGCCAGCTTATTTGATGGCACCAACTGGCTCATGAATAACCGTATAATTCATTTGTAAATTTAATTGCAATGTCTGTATCATTTATGTTGCGAAGTATGTATGCTTCAATAAAACATGCGGTTCATTTAACATAAGCGGTGTAAAAATTCACAGCAGGAAACCTGGAGTTCATTTTAAATTTAAATGTATTTAAAAAGATCTGACTGACATTGATGGTGATCTAATTCGTATTCCTGTGATGATTGGATACAATGGTTCACTTTGGTGGTATATTTTTTTTACTGCGTAGATAAATAATTCTCCTTTTTACGGAAATATGTTTCAGGTTATGCAAGACAACTGATTAAGGCTAGGAAACTTACTTTCAGATGATTTTAAAATGTCTTTTTGAAAAGATAATGACTTTATTAATACAAAAAATCACTTTCCCCATCCAAAAATTTTTGCAATCCCACACCTTCATCAGTTTACAATGCTTTTTCTTTCAAGTATAATTTACAAGTTCCTTCTATTATACAAAACTAAGGAATGTTCTTTCATTTTACTTTTTTATGTCAATGACTTTTTAATAAGAACCAGGTTCCCCATCCAATAAAACAAGCATTTTCCAATTCTATACCTTCACTGGGTTACTGTAATTCTCTGCAATATGGTTCTTCTCACAAGTTATTAACAGACTCCAGCGGGAATATAATGCCGCTGCCAGAATCCTGACATGCATCAGTGCTGTAACCACATTCATCTACGGCTCAGTTCCCAGTTATTTCAAATAAGTCTTGAGTCCCTGCAATTCCAAAAGCCTCGTAATAAACAACTCCACTAACTGCCTTTGCAAAATGGGAAACAACTTTTCTTCTTCCCCTCAAAGATTTACTGTCCTACTCTTAGTAAACCCTTGACAAAGTGCCATCTCTGTATAGTACAACTCATTGCCAGTGCCTTACCATCAAGTGCCTATAATCCCATAATTCTCAATAATTCTGACTGAACAGCTTCCTGGCCTTATTTTTCTACCAGAAGGTGTGATTGTGGGTAAACACTTGCAGAATCATGAAAGAAGAGACTCTATAATGCACTCTGTGTTCTGTTCACATTCCTAATAAAAACATCCTTAACCTACTGTTGAAACATAAAGAAGACAATGGGTCTAAGCCAGGGGTTCCCAATATGGGGTGCAGAGATGGCATTTCTGAGGGTGCGACAAAGAGAAAGATTACACCACGATTTGCCAAAATTAAGTAAGCCTCATTGTCCAACTTTATCATGGTGCAATTGGTGTCTTGCAGTGTGTCGTCGTTTGTAGATCATTTATTAGTTAGCACTCTTGTTCTATGATATGAAAAGAATGAAGCACAGCGCGCATAATTGTCACTTGTGAACGAGCCAGCGAAATGCACATTCTCTTGGGTTTCTTGCTGTTCCTCGCTGCATGCAGAGCGTGCATAAAATCAACATTTTAAGGGAATGGAATTTGGACCTTGCAATGATCTGTGGAGAAGGGTGAGGTCTAGTATTGATTTCTGTGGCAAGCTCTTTTTGTGAAATGTCACTGTTAGGTTTTGCTGGTGGGTGGGCTCAAGGGGGACTGAAATGGAAGTCAAACAGACGTTTTTAGGGCCACTTAACCGCAATCAATGTAAACAGGCTAATTCCATTGCTCTGTCTCTCGCACCCCCTAGTATTAATGAGGGTCCTCCAAAGTGTCGGTGTCTGCAATCAGAGCATTAACACAGAGTGTGTGAGTTTCAGAGAGAGAGAGAGAGAATAAATTTATATTTTATCTGTTTATATTTTTTATATGTACTTTTATTTTAAATATTTTGCATTTTATTCTACTTCTCTTACAGGTCATTAAATGAAAGCAATATGTAACTGTTGAAAGAAAACATTACATTGCTGCATTACATTACATGGTTGCTCCTGTACTGAACATGTATAAATGTTTTTTCTTTTCTTGTTATTATTCCCTAAACAATACAGTATTGTACAACAACTATTCACATGGCATTTACATTGCATTAGGTATTATAAGCAGTCTAGAGACATTTTAACGCATATGGGAGGATGTGCATAGATTAAATGTAAATACTACGCAGTTTCATTTTATTTTATATAACAGACGAGCATCCACTGATTTTGAAATCCGCGGGTGGATCCTGAAACCAAACCCCTGCAGATACAGAAGGATGACTGTACAATAAACGTAAAGATAAGTGGTTGCTAGGAAAACATCATATAGTTGAATTCAGAAGATTACAGCTAGTTTACCTTATTTATTTTGTATTATAATCTACTGACACCTGTTTAAGCTGTGTGAGTGAATTATAAAAAAAAGAAAAATGTTAACATATTGGCATTAGAAAGTTAACAAACTTTGTTAATAATGAAAACATTTCACCACAGAAATGTTAGCGTTTCTCTAAATCTGAGGCTTTATTTTGTTTATCAGCAAGAATTGTTACATCAATAAAATACATTATTGGAAGTGAAAGGAGGGGGGTGGAATGAGCACAATCCAATGCTGGATAACCGCAAGTGGGGTCTTACATTTTGATGCATCGCTTTGAAATATTGCAATGTCATTTTATAACATCCATTCTAGCTTCTCTTCACTTGTTACCAGTACAAGCAAGAGCTGATTTTAAAGTTCTTTTAACGTATAATGTGTTACATGGACTTGAACCACCTTTATAAGCTGAGCTAATTACACCATACACTCCGGTGTGTCCTCTTTGCTCTCTTAATGCTGGTCTTTTGGTCATTCCATCAGTAAAGAAAAAAAACAATTACAGAGAGCATTTGCCTAACGTGCACCTTATCTTTGGAATGGCCTTCCATTATGTGTAAACGAAGCACACTTAGTTGATATTTTTAAATTAAGAGTAAAAACCTGCCTTTAATCCCTTCATTACAATGTGCCTTTGAATTCACTCAGGTCTATTATCCTTGAAAAATTCCTTAAATGCTTAAATTATTCTTATTATTACTTTTTGACATAATGTGTCATTTTTCTTTTTCCTTCAACACTGATTTTGCTTTATTTTATTTACTTTTAATTCCTCTTTTTATCCATCCATTACCCAACCTGCTATAACCTAACTACAGGGTCACGGGGGTCTGCTGGAGCCAATCCCAGCCAGCACAGGGCAAAAGGCAAGAACAAACTCAGGGCAGGGTACCAGCCCACCGCAGGACAAAAATACACACACACACACCACCTGCATGTCTTTGGACTGTGGGTGGAAACCCATGCAGACATGGGGAGAACATGCAAACTCCACACAGGGAGGACCCGGGAAGCGAACCTGGGTCTCCTAACTGCTAGGCAGCAGCGTTACCCACTGTGCCACCCTTCTCTTTTTACTTTGCTTACTTTTATATCTTCTCCCATGCATTCTTCTACTTTGTACAGTGCATTGGGACCATGCTGCATGGTGACTCTGCACTTTATATAAAACGATTGATTGTTTTTCTAACCTGCTTAATCCATACCAGGGTTATGGGGGTGCCAGGGCCTATACCAGCTAGCCCAAGATGTAAGGCAGGAACAAACCCTGGATAGGACGCCGGTTCATCGCAGTTTGAAATTTTGTGAAAAGGGCTACCATTTATCCTCATGTATAAGTCGGGTCTTGAAACCTGAAAAATCAATCATACAATCAGAGCCTGACTTAAACGCCCGTTCAAAAATGCGACAATTAATTTAATTTTTTTTTTTACATCTTTTTGTCTCCTCCAATCTGGCTTCAGTTTCTCAGACACATTGAATTTTGTTGCAGCAGCGCAGTTATCAATTTCTTTCGTTACCTCAACGATGTTTAATTTAAAACCAGCTTCATATTTTCTTCTGATCGAACGCTCCATCATGGATAAGGGATGCTCTTACGATACAGGTGTATGAGGGTGTGAGATACAAAAAATACAAAACAGTGCAACGTCACTTCGGAATAGTTTGGATGTTACTGTGTGGTCACGTAGGCACAATACAAGGTTAGGAGCACACGCTGATACCGCGCATTGCCGCACCCACATAGAAAATAAAGGCAATGTGCTTGGTGGTTACTCTCCCAGGTGGGTGTTAGTATATCATAATCCCTTGTACCAATAGTGTGAGTTTTCCGCAATCAACTTATACAACCAACATTATAAAATACTGGAAATTATATGGTAAAATCAAGTCCCGACTTGAGAGAGAACTGATCCGTGAGTATATACGGTAATTGCCATCTGAGACCACTACTATTTTAAACTGTGAGATATCTAACCTCTTTCTACTACACTGCCTTTCAGGTTTGTTGCCCTGCTGAATTTATTGGCTATGTGCATTTAATAAACTGTACCTTTTTTGATCTCTAATGTTAAAAGTTTCATAAAGCACTTTGATGAATTATTGATGAGCTAATGCCTTCTTCACAGAAAAACTATGAACTGGATATCATTGACTTTTCTTACTTGTCTACAATGGTGAACAAAAAAAAATGCAAGCCTGCAATATTATATGGCAATGGGTCAGTTGTTTTGATTATAAAAATATGTAAAACTGCTGCCTTGATTTGCTTAGGGACTGCTGTCTTCATGCAAAATGTGCAGTTTAATTAGATCTTGAGCTGTGAGCCCGCCTCTGTGATATTCTGAACCTCCTGAACAGATGGGAGGTCTCATGAAAATAAATTTGCAGCATTACTAATACAAAAAGTACCAAGAAGCTGGTCCTTTATCAGTGTTGCATCCTTTGCTGCATTAAGAAGATTCTTCTCCTCACGACTTGACCCCCCCCCCCCCCTCCACCTCACACTGTTAATTCTATGTGACTTTTAAGGTAAGCTAATATTGACACGGCAGGTAAATGTTTAGGATTTGCATAGGTAATTTATTCAGCCTGGATGTAATTTAGCACTGCTGTTTCCCAGGAAACTGCAGGCAGTTTGAGTGCTTGGAGATCAGCATCAATTCCCACACGTTTTCTAAGAGATGCACAGGTGAAATGTGAAACCAACCACCACTGAGTGTCTTTCTGTTAAAAGCCCGTCATGGTTGATAGCAAAACTGTACACACGACTGAGTTCAAAAGCAAACAGAAATCTTTCTATTTTTATTTTTAATTTGGGAAAGCTCAAAACCATCTGCAGATAATTACAGGCTGCTTTAGTAACACGACAGTTTAAAACAAATCTAGAAAAGTTGAAAAATTTGAAATGCTGCCTCAGTGAATCTTAAAAAAACAAAACAAAACAAAAAAACACAATATAACATCAAATGAGCAAAAGATGTAAAATTCCACCTAGTTAATCTCTCCTGAGGATAGTTTTAAAATATAGTGTCTTTCACAGTATGCTATCTCAAAGGTGTGTAATGTACAGCATTGAAAACAGTGTGACACATGTACGAACAAGCAGACGCAGACAGCAAAGTCCTCAGCATATTGTACGGCATCCAGGACACGAGGTTAATAGACAAAAATAAGCATTTCAGCTTCAACAATGCTGGTTTAATGCACTGCCACGTGCACAGAGTGTTTGGTTTGGAAGTTAAAAATCTGCCACCTGGCTTTCTACTAAATGTGTGCTGCCCGCCAACACTTATTACTGCTAAGAACAACTGAGATAGTTTTCCAAATGTAATGCATGAAAAAATTAGCATGTTTTATTGAAAGCCTTGACAAAAAAAAAAAAAAAGAGCTAATTTATGATTCATCTTTCCCCAAGAAAAATGTTTCTCATTTTACTGCAATCAATATGATTCACATTTTCAGATATCTACCCAATTATGTGTACAATGACCAAGTGTCTGCAACATTCACGGTTTGTGTTAGCTACCAAATTAAGTGCACCATGACCAGGGTCCTGCAGTATTTACTCTTTCAGATACGCTCCAAACAACTGTACAATGACCAAGTGTCTCCAACATTCACACTTTGTATTAACCACCATATTAAAACGTACAATGACCAAGTGTCTCCAACACCGAATCTGCTGCATGAAGATGAAACTAGCAAAAAATTAAAACTTGCCCACATGACTGAAGTAATGAGACCACAGGAAAGTGTCAAATTCAGAGGATACTTGCCTTTCCCAACAATCTGTCCTGCTAGGAGTTGAACCCAGGTCAGACTTTTCCTTCTGCTCAGTACCTAAACATTTCATTACTTAGGGATCAAGTTAGAAGCTTTTAAGAAGTGGGGTTGCTGGTAGGTTAAAAAGCAAAGTGTGGGTGTTTATTATGGAACTGAAAAGCACCATCTAAGCTGTGTTAGTTGATTAGTCATCTCCAAGGAAACAGCTACATGCAACCACCTTCAAGCTGTTGGAGAAGTGAAGAAACAGAAAGCTAAACCCATTATCAAAACAAATGTATGCATTCTAAAGAACAATCCAATATGTTTTATTTTAAGTATAATGTACACTTCTGCATTTAAATACTAATTAATGATGAACCATGAGGCCTAAAGGAAGAATTATCAGAAAATGTTGCCACTTATTAGGCAAGAATATACATTCACTGAGGATAATGATGCATTTTTAGTAGTATTTGATTCCATTACTCTAAGTGTACTAAGCACAAAAGAGCAATGTCCATTCTTCCATAATCAACTGAGACCACTCAGTATTTTACGAGGTTTTACATTATTCTGGACAAATGCAAAAATTCTCAACTATGGTAGGATAACTCTAGTGCTCCTTAGTGGTATACTGCATTATATAACATTAATAATAGCATACAAGCCTTTCTGGGATGCACAGTATATGAGGACGTGACAAGACAGAGAGATTCAAAGCTCACGCACATTGTGCTGTATATGAAAATCTAGGCAGTCAAGTTGGTGACCAGCGCAGTAAACCTCCTGGTCTATAATGTCATGTGCCATGTATTTTAGTTCTCACTAACATATGGACATAGCTTCTATTGTCAGAAAATTGCTCATGTAGCTTACACATAACTGCTCAAACTTATTTAATTAAAGTTACAAATAAACACCTTCTGTTTAGCTTAGTGTTGCTCAGACATAAAGCTTTAGTTGGCTTTAAGTTCCCATTGTGATTTTGACCCTTTTTTTACCTGCTTGTATTTATGAACCTTGAGTTTCCTCTAGTGATGAGGATTTGCCCTCTTTTAGGATGAATTTGTGTCATTTAGTGTGTCAGCACCCACACAACACTACAACATCTTGACTTTCCCAGCATAGTCTGTCTCTTTGTTGGATTCACATAAAAACCCAATGCTGTTGGTTAAAATTGGGGATGAGTAACTGAACAATCCATCTTAATAAAGGGATAGGTCTGTGTATGTGTGTGTATGTGTGTCCATTTGGTTGATATGTCTCGGTCATTCCAACAGATGGCGTATCACAAACATCTTAAGTAGTAAAATGCACTGCATTTGTCATTCCAAAAGATGGCGCATAACACCCTTTAACACTGCTTTTACGAATCCCATATCAAAATGCATATAGCGGGGACATATTCATTACATTTGTCATCTGAACAGATGACGCATCACAAACATTTATTGTAATGCATTTTATAAATATGAATGTGCTGCATCATCTGTTAGAATGACAAATGCAATTCATATTATTACTACATACAGTACAAAATACATTCCAATTCATATTAACACAGAGGTCTACATAGATTACTTAGATTTCAATCCATCTTAATACAGGTAGCAAAGCTACTTGAATATATTTTTATAAGATCAGTATTTGAGTAAAACTATAACTCTTCGTACTACAATTAATCTATATCTAATTTTCAGGGAAATAAACTAACATTCAGGAAAAAAAGTAAAGCAAAACATAGCCAAACACGTTATCCACAACAGAGGTGTCACTTGCATGGCTTATTAGAAGTGGTGACATGTAAGTACTGAGGAGTTTCTCTCTGAGATGCAATTAGTCATTCTTCTGCCACTTACAAGTAAAATAGCAAACCCCACCAGGTAGCAAATTAAAATGTTCTTAGAAAAGCTTTTATTTTAGGAATCTGATTAACCTGCAAATATTGTACTAGGATGTATGAATGCAGAATGACACAAAATATCCTTATTTACTGTGAAATTGTAGGCACCACTGTAGTTCATGGGTTAGCACTGCTACTTCACAGCTTCAGAGAACTGAGATCGGTTTCAAGCCCCGATCTGAAAAAAAAATCTGTTAGGTGAATTTGTATCCATAAATTTGATTTGCCTGGGTGCTTGAGATTATCTTGTGATTGATAAGGGTCCCATGCAACACTGGTTCACTGCCAGGATAGCCTTCAATTCCCCACATCAAAAATGTTTAATTAAAAAGATGGATGGATGATTGAATGAATGAATGGCCATTATCAGCATTCATTTCCAAATACACTGATATAAAAGCTCCTGCTTGTTCAGTGCTTAGATGTTAAATGATGTAATCTGGCGAGTGTTGTGTGTAGGTAGAACAGCAGTCCACCAGAAGTGGAAATTGTTCAAAGAGGGATACTTGGCATTACATTTTCTAGTTCTCTATTATCCCTCTATTATCCAACCCGCTATATCCGAACACAGGATCATGGGGGTCTGCTGGAGCTACATAGCTAACACAGGGCGCCAGGCAGAAACAAACCCCAGGTAGGGTACCAGCCCACCGCAGGGCACACACACCCACGACAATTTAGTCTCGCCAATGCACCTAACCTTCATGTCTTTGGACTGTGGGAGGAAACCAGATCACCCGGAGGAAACCCACGCAGACACGGGGAGAACATGCAAACTCCACGCAGGGAGGACCTGGGAAGCGAACCCAGATCTCCTTACTGCAAGGCAGCAATGCTACCCACTGTGCCACCCTACTTCTTTATTATTTGGGACAAAAATATACATGTGACTATGTAAAGTGTTATGTCATATATGCTCATTTACAGGGCTAGTTTTTAGGTTATTTTAAATAATTAGTTGAATATTTTAGGTCACCTTCATTTTACCAACTACTATTGCCATTAATAAGTCAAAATATTGCTTTAATATGTTGGCAGCAGAACTTTCTGGCAAGAATATTGTTATTGACCAATATCCGGTAAGGAAACACAGATGTAGTATTGGTAATCATCATTTTCGTAACTGTCATATCTGGCAGGTATGGTTTAATGATGAGCTTAAGCCACCTTGTCCAGATATGTGAAAGTCTGTTCCTGGAGGGATGCAGGCTCTGAAAGAATTAACCACTCAATGAGAGGCTTTATTGACAGATTTATCCGATAATCTTGCCTGATTAATGTATTTATCCTTCTACAGTATTTCCAAGCACAGAAGACAATTATTCAGACCCCTTTACTTTCTTCATGCTTTACTGTTTTGTATATTTAATTTTAAATAGATAGGTTTGCCGTTTTTGCCCATCAATCTACACTCAAGTGACCCACAAAACTGAAATCTACAACACAACAAAGTGTGCTTTAAGTAAAGGGGTTTGAATACTTTCTAAATCCGTTGTATATAAATACTCTTATTTGCAGGTATACTCAATTGTATAAGTTTTGCTTGGGTTTCCCTGTCTGTAAAGTTTTTTCCATCCAGGACATGCAGCTCCGATTGACAGCTGACTCTAAATTGACCTGTTATAAATGTAAAAGTGTGGATGTGTGCTTGTATGCACCCTGAGCCTTGTTACTGAATTAATGAATAATACATTAATTACATTTACTGTATATAGCACTTTTTTCTTTACTCAAAACACTTTACATAGACAGAGGAGAACCACTTCAACTATCACCAATGTGTAGCATCCAACTGGATGGTGTGACGGCAACCTTTCTTGCACTAGCATGCTCACCACACATTAGCTGTTAGATGGTGAAGGGGTGAGAGAGATAGCCTGTTAGAGACCGGGGGTGATTCGGGGCAGAATAACCAGGCCATGACAGGCAATTTTGTGAGGACATCAGGATTAACCCTACTCTTTTTGAAAGATATCAAGGAATCTTTATTGACCCCACAGTGTCAGGACTTCGGTTTTATGTCTAATCTGTAGGACAGCACCATATTCACAGCACAAAGTCCCCGTTACTGCACTGCGGGCATTGGGATCCACACACAGCCCACTGGGTAAGCAACGCCCTATTGGCCTCACCAACACCTCCTCCAGTAGCAACCCAAGCTTTTTCTAGATGGTCTCCCATCCAAGTACTGGCCAGGCCTGAACATGCTTAGTAGCTTCAGGTGTTTGACCTGTTCTGAAGTGCAGGTAGTATGGCTGCTGAATTGCCTTTAATGTTTCTGAGATAAGCTTTAGCTCTCTATGACTTTGAATGGGATTAAGCTGATTCAAAAATTGTATAAATACTGTAGAAAAAACAACATTAACAAACATTAAGCTAACATTTATGCGCATAGTCAGGACTGTAGTTCAGTTTCTTATGACTGGCTGATTAAGGGTGAATGCTTTAAACATACTGAAGCACTTTTAGAAAATCATGATAATCCCTGAAAAATAACACCATGCCAGATGTTGCCACCTAGCATGTTATGTTATGGTGAATGTGCTATGTCTACACTTGATCTATGCAACTAAAACAAAATGAGTATGAACAAAGCAATTTGACAACTAAAAGCCTCAGAAACACTTTGACAAGATGCCTAATTAAGCAAGGTGACAATCAGAAGGTACGATTAGCATCAAATTAATAGCTTGGGTGGAGTGAAAAACCATCCTGCTAGGAACATACAGAAATAAAATAACGAAGGACACCACAACTGGTTAGCTTGTCAAATGTATGCTTACTGTAACAAGCAGTTGTCACAAACGATGTAGGAATTACTATGCCTAAGGAACTGGTCAAGCAGATATAAAAATGGCAGAAAAATCATATTGCTGAATGATATTGGCTTACTTAACTAAAAAAAAAATAAGCAGCATAGATGACATGGCTCATTATTAGTGCTGTGAAAAAATACTAGCCATAGTTTCAAAGACAAAACACAGGATTTTAAAACTCTCTTTAAGGCTCAAAGACATCTGCCTTAATTATAACAAAAAATAATTAAAAACTAAAAACACATTTATTTCATGGTATATTTTAAATTAGGTGTTACTAGCAAACAGGCCGTGCTGTTTCATGTTCAGACCGCCCTATTGAAATGTGTTTTAAATTGGCAAACTGCCTTAACATTATGCTCTCTCATGGCATTTATAACTGAACAACGTGTTGATTGAATAATCAGTTTCATTGTAAAATGTGAGCTTTGATATCCCCTCTCGAGGATGCAGTTCTTTTTGCTAAATGATATGCCAGCATACACCAAAGTTAACTTAACAGAAAATAAAGAGTTTAAAAGAATAAGAAATGCCAGGATAGATCCTACAGAGAAACATAAGGAGACAGCTCTAGCAAGAGCAGCATCAGCATCATCATTCAGAGAAGAAGAATTAACTGCAGAATATAATTCAGGTGGTTAGTAGCAGAGAACAGTGCGCCGTACTTGTTTAAACCAAATAAAAGTGAATACTTACTGCACCACTCATCCACCCAGGCGAAGGCTTGTCGGTGTCCTATCAACAAGATATCCCTGATAACCTACAAGAAGAATGCAAATGGAACAAGGACAAACATTTAACAAAGGCATCAGAATCTATGAAAAGATGGAAAGAATTATAAAATTCACATACTGTGCAGAACTTAAAGGTAAATTACAATAATAAAATAACTAATAAAATCAATAGAATGTGATATGGAATGGAAATAGCATTCAAAATTATATTAACTGGTCAAACAGGGATTTTACTTCAATTATGGTCATTTCTTGAATTCTCTCTCTCTCTCTCTCACACACACAAATCTATATATAGTATATAGCACGCAATATCAGCAGCTCTCTGGATTAAACAGACAGTAGCAGTCACTGTCAAACAAATGAGAAATTCCTAAAATAATTTCTTGTATTATCTTACTTCTTATATTTTCTTATATCATACTAAGGTGCTTCGATCGCCAACCCCCAGGCGGGCGCTACACGCTAGCCACTTCTCGGATCTGCTGATCATGTATGGGGAAGAGGATGTACAATTTAAACTTTTCGTCAATATTGCATTGTATTTTGACTCCACGTTTTGACTTACATCGTGACAACAGAATGTATAACTGCCTGTGAGTGAATATCGCTTCTTTCTCTCTAATAAATAAACCGACTTTTTCGAATGTTTGTCCCTGTGATTTGTTAATTGTCATGGCAAAAGCTATTTGAACGGGAAACTGTAAATGTTTTAATACGAATGGCATATCAAGATCTCCTTTGGTGTCTAATGTTATCCGCAGAAGATGTACTACATTACCTTTCTTGTCGCCTGTTAAAATTTTACATGTCAGAATTGTTCGACCAATTTTGAATACAACTATTCTTGTCCTATTGCATAGCCCATCACTCAGAAATAAATTACACAATAACATTACGATACATCCTTTTTTCAACAGTAATTTGGACGGTGTTAACGGTTGTAGATATTCTACGGGATATTGTAAGTTGATATTTTCATCTTCTGCACCATCACTACCAATTGTTTCAGCATAGTCTATTGGTATGCATTTAACTAATTTACCATGTAACCGATCGACAATTTTCACATTAATTCGTTTGACTTCATCGTTTCTCGGTGCCGGTGTACTCATTTCTTCTGTTGATAACCCTTCAGGATGAAATTCTTCAATAAGATTTGGACATAATACATCTTCTTTTATTGGGAACTTAAAGTGAGGAAAACGTAAAAATGTATAAGAGCTGAGAGCACAGGACCTGTGTGTGAGAGGACCATGGGTGGGGTTGAAAATGGTTGAGAGGAGGGCGGGGCTTGAAAAAATCTCTTGGCAATAGTCTCTTCTCAAGATTTTGTTTTATAATAGGGAGATATGATCATGCATGTGTGTCAGGGGACCACCTTCCAGGTTAATGTGAGGAATATAATACCACATTGGGATAAGAGGGGGCACTGTTGCTGATCATGTCCTCCTACTCCTTTCCTTCCAAAGTGCAGAGAATATGCCCAGTTTGGGTAAGTAATCCTGCCTCCTTCCAGTCCCTGACCTATAAGTGTCAATGCTGGCGGAAGGAGCTGTCATTTTGTGATTCAGAACGGAGCTCCATCCCTTTGAACCATATTCAAAGAATGTTTCACTTATGCCCTAAATAGGCTATCAGAGTTTGTTTTACTGCTTATTTATCTTACGCCATAGTGCATCTTCTTTTTTTACATTTGAAAATTCGAAGGAATTAAACGAGGACAAACAGGTTGGTGCCCAACATGTATTCTTTTTGACTTGTTGTTCCTCACACAACCACAAAATAAATATAGTTATATATGTGTAAGCATGTAAGATAGAGGCACATTGTCTAAGATAAAGCGTTATTCTCAAAGAACTGAGAGATAACCACTGTAGAAGGCATATAAGGAAGAAGAGAACCGAAAAAAACCTGAGGTGCCAACCGGGTCAGCCCGTTTACTGCCAATGAGTGAACAAATGAGCATGCGGTGGTGCAACAGAAAATAGGTACAAAATCTGCCTCTTAAGCCTCAATGGCCTCTATAAACTCTCAGCTGTATATAGCAGGTCTTTGTCTAGGAGGTCCCACTTGCAGGATGTTGTTCCTCTGACTGAGATGCCATCTTCCGAGAGCCCACAGATTTATACCATCCTGACGATAATGTGCGTTATTTTATTGAGAGGGGATGTGGCTGGGTCTTTCTGGCAAGGCTTAAAGCCACCATAAAGATGATACAGGACAGGACTAGTTCCAACTAAAACCTCCAAGAATGACAGGAAGGTACACCAGCAAAGGTAAGCCATCTATTTGTTCTACGTGCCCCAGAAAAGCATTACGTTGGGACATGAGCATGAGACAGAAAGAGGTGTGACCTGGAAAGATACATGGCACCATGTGAGAAAGGCACACCTAGTGTTTTCACTAAGGAGAGAATGAGGGTTGGAGAAATTTCACAGGTGGCAATACTTCCTTATCACTAAAAGCCATGGTGCTCAAGGACAATAAGTGGGTCTGTGCTACCACTCTTCCATGGAGTAGGATGTCTTATGGGTCAAAAAAGCGTGATAAAAGAAACACAAGGTTCACCACAGGGAAACTAAAGGGAGCTCTGACTCTAGTGTTCCTGGAGCAAATGTAATCTCTACCCTAGAAGTGGACAAGGTTTAAAGCCACCTCTTGATCAGAGGCAAACTGTAAGCAGTTAGTAAAAAAAAGTTATTTATATTTTATATTGGAGGGTGTGCATGTTTGAAACTTTAAGGTGTACAAATGGGTGAGCTAAACCACAAATCAGAGAGGAGGTCAAGAAATGTTTAGTCAGTCTCTGAGAGGAAGCAGGGTTTTATTTAGCTTTCCATTAATTTATTCTTTGAGTTCTCTGTGATGTGTATCCCTCTCTTAAAATGTGTTAGTGTCTTAAATAAAAAAATAAAAAAAAAAACAAAAAAAACACTCCTCTGTGCCACCAAAAGGCTCTCCTCTTGTCACAAAGCATTTAATCTCAAGTAGGACGGCTTAGTAGTTACTTGGAACACAAAGGCTGCCAAGTCCAATCTGCACCACTCACTTAGCGCGTCATTCAGAGTGAGACACTTAACCTTGCTTGACTCCAGTTGTGGAAACAGTTGTAAACATCTGTACTATGACCTTGTAATTTCTGGTCATTTTGGATGGAAAAATGAGCAAAATGAATAAATAAATGATTGGAAATTACTGTCCAAAGTTTGGTCCTACATTATGTCTAAGGCTTTTAAATTAAACACATTTATACTACAGGTTCCAAAAATATTGTTTGTTTATGGGTAAAGTACTGCTTTCAGACAGTGCTGTTATAAACAGCTCGCCTGCTTTTATGATGGTCTGTCTGATATGGACATAGAAGGAATGTAAAAAGTACAGCGATAAATTAGTAAACTCTCAAAAAACTGAGCCTGGAGTGCATTTAAGAGATTGCTGCATTAGTGAAAAAAATGTAAACAGGACAGACAGAGAGACAAGAAGAAATGTGGCTTTTTTTTCAGACTCAGTGATGGTGAGAAGAAAACATTTCTGGAAAGTTGAGTTTAACAGCATCTGGCTCATGCAGACATTAAGACAGACTTTTCTGGTAATGGACCCCATAATGCACTTTTCCACATACAGTTTTATTTCAGGAAAATATCTAAAGAAATGAAAGATTTATTTCCCTAACCGAGATACTGGTTGTTACATAATTTTTCACAGAGTCTTTCTTACTGATTTCTCTCTTTCTGAAAGTCTGTTTATTAAAGTTGGCAAACATTTAATTGGGAAATGTGTTACAGCAAACCAGACCAAGTAAAACACGAGACAAATTGACAACAGAATAGAAAGTACTGCTCTATGCTTTTCTTCAAAAAATGCAACCTACGCCACACATTTCTGACACAGCAATTAATCGTTCAGACTGCAGACCTAACTGATCCAACACTGATAAATGAGGAGGCTTAATGATTTACAATCTCAGATGTTAAAAATCCTTTCTAAATTATGCTCATCTATACCAAGATACCACATGGTTAAAAGTAGACCTATATTCATCCTGAGAGAATATTTCCTCCGTTATTTTTCCAGCTGTGTACATCCCGCCATAGACTAACAGTGAAACAGATCTAAACAGTGAAGACTACCAGTCAAGCAGAGGGCACTGACTTGTGACACATGTGGCAGGAGTAGCAAGATATGACTAATAACAAAGCTTCAACCACTTATTTACCCTACCTGCATTCAATAAAATTATCATAGAACCACCATTGCCTAAGAAAACCAAAATATACTTATTTAAATGAGCACTGTCGATGCACACAAACCTCTATGGATATGAATTGTATAAAAAAAGTTAGTAACGGAAGGCATGCAATGTAAACTTTGATTATACACAGACAATAAACTGGAACCTGAACCTAATGGTAGTACACAAGTACCAGTAGGTTGCTGTGCTGCATGAGCTTGACAGGAAGTGGATGATGAAGCTGTCATTTTCCTTCTTCCATCACATAAACAGCTTGTGCAATTTGCTTTACGCTCAGCAAATCCTGCCCCAGTAGTTTGGGAGTCCCAGTAGGTTGAGCGTAGTGGAAGGCAGGGCTCTCATTTTGTTTATCCCCCATCAAGACCTCTTGCTGTGAGAAAAACCTGAAGGCCAATTACATGGCTGAGGTACACCGCACATCCAATTCATGGGTCATGTTATACGTATCATGTCATAAGCTCTCAATTAAGACAACTTTCAACGTTCAAGGCTCAGTGGTTTGTGAATTTTTGTGTGACAGATAGGCAAGCCTTAACATTTTATTTATATGAAAAGATAAATGAACAGGAAAAACAAGAATGACATTGTGTTGAAGTGGTGCAAAATAAAAGCCCTAAAGGCTGGGAAAACTTCCCTAATGGACTACAGAGAAAAATATTAACTGGGCATTAATAAAGATCTTTTTTCAACTTTTGGGGTTTCTGCCTAACAAAAGAGATTGTAATGCTTTCTTGGAAGAAAGCACTTTTAACATCTCAAGACTCCGTTTGATAGGAATACCATGGAAACAGCAGAGAAGTAGTTAACTGTATCAGCGAATAGGTGGGGGGTGTTTGTGAACAGATTATTGGAGATGGGCAGGCTGGCTAAAAATAAAATCTCATTTTCACACCTCTTCTAGAATTCTATTCAGGCTCACTGTGTCACGAACCAAAGCTCGAGAAAAGGCTTCTATTTCCAAATAGCGGTTGCAGGAGAACGTGTACTCCTCAACTTTATTTAGATCATAGTTTTCCTTGCTTCAAACCTCCTACACAGAGAAGAGAGAAGGGAATTGACATGACCTGCAAAGGGCAAATAATACATCTCTACACTCAAGTAGACGCTCAGGCTTGTGGAGGTGTGACACCCTGAAACAATTTCCTGGACAAGTTCTGAAAAGAATGAAATATGATTTCATTTTGAAATAAATGAAACAAAATATATAAAGCATACTGATACATATATACCATTGTAAAGAATCACACAGTAAACAGGGCATGTCATTAAAAGCAAAAAAAAAAAGGTCTAATATTTTTAGCAGCACATCTATGACTACATTTCATATACTATCAATTAAAAAACAGACTAGCTCTTGCACTACCCTACTCACACTATACTACACTATGTGGTAGTTGGGTGAGGAAGGCTAATACCAAATAATAAATTAATAGTTGTTGAAAATTGCAAGCAGATAGATGAAGCCTTTTACAGAGGTAAAATGATACCATCCACCAACATATGCTGCTGTTGGTTCACATTTCAAACAACTAAGTCCTTGGATTGGGATGTCAGGTTTATAAAGACTGCGATTTTCTAGGATCAGTGGTACCACAAAATGGAAAGCTAGATGCAGAGATAACCCATAGAGTGCAGTGTAGATGGAACAATTTGAATAAGATATCTGGAGTATTGTGTGATTAAAGAATTAAGGCAAGGCAAAGGTTAAAGGTACATTTTTTAAGACAGTCTACAGGAACAATATATAGAGCTGAGACATGGGCAGTGGAAGGTGGCAGAAATTAGTATGTTGAGACTGAAAAAAAGGACAGAATTAAAAATGAAACAATCAGCTACAGCAAAAGTGTAAGAGATATGAAAGAAAATACAGGAAAGTAGGTTGAAGTAGTGTGAACATGTGATGAGGAGAGGCAATGAAGATGTGGGCAAAAGAGTGATGGGAATGGAATTACAAGGGAAGAGAGAGGAAGGGAGGACAAAGCAGAGGTGGGTGGATGAAGTAAAAGTAAATCAGAAGGAAAAGGGCTTGACTGGTGAGGAAGAGTTTGGAAAAGGGTGATCAGGTACATCAACCCCACATACTGTAAAAGTGGGAAACAATGAAGAGGAAGAATAAGAAGAAGAAAGACTGTGGGTTTACAGTATTCCCAATGATAAAACTTATTTCCTTAAAGTAACCGATCACATACAGTGGATTCAGAAAGTATTCATATCCCTTCACTTTCTGCACATGTTATTGTGTTTATTTTAAATGGATACATTTATCATTTTTGCTCAACAATCAACACTTAATAAGCCATAATGTCAAATTGAAAACATGTTTTCAGAAAGATTTGCAAATGTATTAAAAATCAAAAACTGAAATCTTTCATTCATGTAAGTATTCAAACCCTTTGTTATGGCAGTCCAAATTGTGGTCAGGTGCAGCCTGCTTGCTTTAATTATCCTTGATTTGTGTCCAGAACTCGAATGTTAAGCTGATTGGACATCGTCTAGAAGGGGACACGCCTATACAATAAAGTGTACAGAAAGTGAAGAGGTCTGAATACTTTCTGGGTAACACTTTAGTTTAGGTACTGCAAAAGTTCATCTATTGATCATATACTATTATATAAAAAGACATGAATAAAGGCATTATTGGTGACAATCACACTTACAAAGCATCAGTAAACTGTTTAGTTATCTGTGCAATATGGCCTACTAAAGTACTGAGACATATTTCTCTTGATATTGCATACTTCAGTACAAGATCAATAAACCCTTCACATTCATAACCAGTTTTATCAGCATATCACAGGCTGTTAATATGCTTTTCTGCACAGGGATGAATAACCACTTTACTGATGCTTTACAAATAATTGCCACAAAAAGAAACCTTTGTTAAAGTATTGTTACACAAGAGTAAATAGATACATTTCTGCAGTACCTAAACTAAATCGTTACCATTTTCTGAATCCACTGTTGTGGCATGAGGGTTAGCACTACTGTCTCACAGTTCCAGGATCTTGGCTTCATGCGCCAGCCCAAGCCCAGCATTTATTAGTGTGGAGTCCATACATTCTTCCTTTGTCCGTCTTTCTTCCCTCTTTTCCCCCAGGAGCTTTGGCTTTCTTATAGATCTCAACAATGTACATGTTAGTTTGACTAGTTTGGGTGTTTGATAGTACTCCCTCATGGACTGGCAATCTGTTCACAGTTGTTCCTTTCCTTAGGTCACATATGATAAGCAGGCTCATATATCAAATGGATGTACAGATGGATGTAATTTAAGAATGACAGCTCAGGAAGAGGGACTTGCTCCACTGGATAACAATTCCATCTAAAGCTAGAAATAGATCAGATTGGCCATGAAGAATTTCAACAAGAAAACATACACTGTTGTGAAAGGACTTTTGCTATTAGATTTTTCTTATTGTTTGAATGCTAACAATTTGTACTCTTGCTGCAACTGGGCAACTAATATTATAGGTAAATATATTCATGCAAATATGTATTGTATTTTTAATTAATTATAATGCAAATTTGTATAATTTTCATCAGAGTATATAACTGAATCATATACAGCAAGGATCTCTTGCATATATCTATACTCACATGTGTACTTCTACACTCTGCCTCCGCAGATGCACATGCAAGTATTAAGTGAAGCAATTAAAAAAGTAGCAAGATGGCAAGAGCAGCTGTTGGCAAGAATAATTGTTCATGCAAGTGAAATACAAAAATGAGAAGAGAGCTGGAACCGAAGATGAAACTCTGGGAGAATAATTCTTTTTGCAGTCATAATTAAAGCATATTATATGCCCAAAAACCCAACACTAAACTTCAGAATAACAAAATAAAAGAAAGTGCCTCCTTTGAAAGTGTAGACAAGCCTGCTCCTCTCATTATAAAATTCACGTGACTATTAACAACCTTCAATGCACCTGAATTAAAAAAAAAACATCTGAAAACATGCACAAATCTGAACCTTCCAATATTTCTTGCATTTCTAGACAGACCCCTCACATTTCTGTACAACCAGAAATGGAAGATGACTGGTGCAAAAATAAAACATTCAATGTTTAAACCAGGAGAGGGCGACATAATGCAATGCTAAGTTCTGAAAAGACCTTCATTACTTCATAGTATTAAGTATATACAAGGAGAACCTACCACAAGAGTGATGGGATATGGCAAGATGACAAAGAGGGATTTTATTAAACAAGGTAATATGCCACTTCTTGAGAAACCAATATACTGTATACCATACAGATACCGCTGAAAAAAGAAAGTATTGCATAATCTACTTCCAGTAATCCAGTGTAGACCCTGGATGGATTATTACATGGGAATATTAGAACTACATCTACTAGGTAAGCATAGGAGTCTCCTTGCCAATATCTTGGTAACACAAAAATCAAGGGGAGAACCTCCATGGGTTGCACATGGCCATATTATGGTAGTATGTTACGAGTTAGTATGAGGCCTGCTAAAGTACTCTTCCCTTAGATGGTGCAGTCAATTGGTAAGGCACTCACTTGAAAAAAAAAAATACAGCAGTACAATAAATCAGAGTGTAACAATCCAAGCAAAAGTCGGGAGCTGGAACAGAGTAAGACTGATGTCGCAGGAAGTGTCCTGTTGCAATTTAGAAGCTGTCTCTGCTACTGAGCAAAGATCAGTCTCACTTCAACTCCTAAAGATAAAATGGGTTTACTGTAATCTGATTCAGAAACACTGCTGAGTATTTCAACAACCACAGAGCAAATTCCTGAGCAGAGAAACAGAGTATAAAATAAAAAAAGATCAAAGGAAACTGATTTTTAATTTTTTTTACCAAAAAAGGGTTGTTTGTTAGCTTATAAACCTTTACATCTAGAGTTCGTGCAGAACATGGTCACTTTTGTCTAATGGATCCTGGAGACAGAATTTGAACCTTAGCTCTGTTTCTCTCTGCATGAAGTTTACAACATCCCTCCATATTTGCTTGGCTTGTTTTCTAGGTATTGTGTCTAACAGATTTTCAACTCCTCCTTGATCATAAAATATCTTTAAATGGCCTAGAGGAAGGATAGGTAACTTCTTTATAAAATAATGTACAGTCCATGTTCATGTTCTTTTCATACTAAGTTTTTATTTTGTAAATCTTATTGTAATGTTTTAAATATATAATATGCACAATATATGTTAGGGAGCTTGTTCTAGATTCAGTTTGACCTGACTTGTTATCTCCAAATGCATCCCAAATGGTTACTCCTGATTACCAGCTATAACTCACTCAGTGGAACCCTAAATACTATCCTAATCCCCCCCTCTGTGATAACTGCTAATATGCACTTGATAACAGGCAGGTCACTAACCAGCTCTCTATGACCCTTAAATTGGATTAAATGGGATATATGATGACAGCAATGTCAATTAAGTATAAGGTGTGTCTAAAACATGAGATCAAAGTGTAAACTCAGATTGTGTCAGAATTTTCCAGTAAGTATATTAAACTACAAAGTTTTAACATGAATGACCCTTCAAGTCAGAAACATGATTCTGAAAATACAAGAAAATACGTTCCACAAAGAATTATCAAATATCAGAACAGATCTTTTCCATACAGTATGGGTGATTAAACCTTTTTTAAATTATCTGCAATGATAAAAGGATTCATAGAACAGTCACTTTCAGATCCACTATTGCTATTCAATAAACCTCTAAGCGATCAATCCCCTTGCCCCTTGAGGATACTCTTTAGATTTCAAAAGGGCAGCATAACGCCCAATTAGGTCTAAGCCCCAGATGTTCAGTGCCCACATCCGCAGTAAATAAACTGAGCTTTGCCTTTATATTATTAACATATATATTATCACTTTAGTATCATTATTAGAAGAAGATATACGCATACAAAAGAACAAATGAAGTTACCATGGCATCAGCAGCCTATAAATACTTTCACTGTTCAAAGACAATTTTTTTGCCTTAGTGATTCTTCAAGATTAATAGGTAACAAAAGATCGCTATGTTTTCCTACATGAATGGTACATATTCACACCACAAAGAAAAACAACAAAAAAAAAACAAACTTTTGATTACTGGGTTTTATTTTGTTTGAACATTGTTAAGCAGAAAATAATTTTCCTAAAGTTTGAAAAAGACAAAAAATACTGGACACAATTTTAAATACAGGTTAGAGGTGTCAGTCTAAAGAGTAAATGATTTAACTTTTGATTTCTGATAGGGGTCACTGCCCATTCAGATATACCTAATTTCTTTCAACAAAGTAACAAAGAAAAAACAGCAGCTCCTTAATACATTACTTAAAACAAGAAATGTTTTACAGTTTTAATTTATATAAAAATTCATTAAGTCTTATATGAATTTATTTTTCATTAAAGCCCATGTCATATTAGAGATCTTTTCCTGTTGCAAATTTCATTTTCATAATCTTAGCTAATTGGTGGCACACTCATGTGATTGCAAGTCATGTAATTTAACATTTCCACTCACTCAGCCCAACCTGTATGCTACTCGCTCCACAGCAGATTTAATTTTTTCTTAAGTCGTAGGGGCAGGCTTATGTGTACGTGAGAGCTGAAAACTAATGAGTGCTGGTAGTACAATGCATACAATGCAGCTATAAGGAATAAGAAACCTTGCAAATAGAAGAGAAACTCATATGTCTGATGTTGCATGTTTTATGTAACATGACAGGAAAAAAAGGGCAGAGATTGTACCATATCTGTAATGGACACCAGCTCTATCAATCAGCATGTTATTGGTTGTCAGAAAACGGGTCAGGCTCGTGAACACTTTGGAAATGTGAAAATAGGTTAGAAAGTCGTTGTTGAATTTCACATGGTTTCTAGCTGTATAACTTGACATCCTCTAGAGACAAGATCAGCAACTCAGTCATTAAATTTGACATCTCCTCTAAATGGAAGTTTGGTAATATGACATAAAGTGAATCATTCTATGTAGGGGTGGTGGTGATGGGATTAAGTGGGTAATGAAATCGTCAATTGGAAAATAAGATTACTTGGAAGTGCAGGCATTTTTTTTTATCTCTCTATTGTGAGCAAAATGAAAATGCTTGCCCCAAACAGAAAAAAAACAAAGAAAAATAAATTGAGAAATAAAGACATAGCTAAAAGGATAACCAGAAAATTTGCCATGGTGCAGAAAAAGGTTCAAAACTGTAAGTTCAATACTATAGGCAAAAATTCAAAATCCCAAAGTTGAGGCTTAAGTCCTAGCTAATTTAAGTTTGTTTTCTTAAATAGCAGGTGCTATCATTGTAAGTTTGATCTAAAGAGATTTAATCCAAGAGTTGGATGACAATGTTACCATGCCTCAATCTTGAAAAGTATTCCTTAAATGGTATTACATGCAACAATGCCATCAAAGAATGTGATAAGCCACAAGCATTTTTGCCAGAAACAATATGACCACAAAAAAAAGCCCCAAATGGTGCTGCAATGATGTCATGAATGAGATAATAATACTAACAAAAATGTGTGTAATATTAATAAAACTAAACAAAAGCAATTCCTCATGGTCCAAAACTAGTATTCACAACATGCTACGTCATTTAATTAGGTATGATGGTGTAAGGCAGACTGGCATTACCCATTTTGCTATGCCTGGAACACAAGCCTGTAACTTAAAAAGCTACTGCCAGACACACTTGATATCAGCTAAAGAGTGTCAGTCCTCCTAACAGTGCTACTTTGGAATGTAGCATCTGTGCTTTATCTGATAAAATGATGAATCCCAGAGATGTCTCTTCAACCACCACTCATGCACCCAAGTAATGAACAAAGGGCCATAACTCAATGATTGTCAACATTGATGGCCTGAACTCTGCACCAATTGTCAACCAAAAGGATGGGCTTGTGTACAGTTATGAAATCAACAGCAAGACATCCACTGCTTTCTTTAAAAATGCTTTCTCTGTTAAGCTCACTCCTCGGCCTGGCCATACTTTCTGTCCTCTATAGCAGGTATCCCATTGCCTAGGGTGGTGTTGTAACAAAGTCTAGAGCAGTCTCTTTCACTTCAAAGGGCAACTGTGTTCAGGATTGGAAGGGTGGAAGACTTGTCTGTGTTGGAGTTAGATAAGGGGCCGTAAGTTCAAACCTTGCTAAGAAAAAGCAAGCGCACAGGCAAGAGGGAGAACATTTGTAAAAGCCATGCATTCATCTTGCTAACAATGGGAGCTAACTAATCAGCAGCTGCCCAGCAGGCATAACCTTTTTAGCAGTTGAGGATACTGTATGTAAAAACCTTGAAGAGAAAACTGCAGTGCCACCTGCAAACAGAAGGTGAGTCCAAGGTAAAGAAGAAGAGGAGCCCCTGAACAAGAAAAGAAAAACATGCTGAAAATCTTTCCATGTGTGCAGAAAAAGCCAATCGGGAAAGGTATCACACCAAACCATACGTACACCTGTTTTGATTCCAATTGTAACTTAGTACTTAGAATACATCTAGCTAATGTATGAGGGGTATTCAAATATAAACAGGAATTTATGAGCTGCACTTTATTTATTGAATACAATGAAATGACTTAGACACTATTTTTCTATGTAGTCTCCTGCCACTGCAGGAAGCTTCTTAATCCCAGAAGCCTTTTGACTGCATGTTGACCCATTCTTGCACAGCGTCAATAACCTCCTCATTCGACTTGAATTTCATCCCTCCTAAAAATTCCTTAAGTGGACCGAAGACATGATAGTCCCTCTCTGAATGACTTGTACCAATCATACACTGCAGACTGAGAGAGACATTCATCCCCAAACTGATTTTTAAGTCTGGAATAAATCTGAGATGGAATGATTCCTTCATTTGTCAAAAGTTTGACAATAATCCGCGGCGCAACACTACTTTGTACCTTCTGCTCTGACATATTGATTACAACTGACAGGAAAGGGGGGGGGGGGAAGCAGCTAGCACTACTAACGACAACTTCAAACATGTATGTGTTTGTCCAATGAGTCACGTCTACTTTGCACTCTTTATAAGAACAGAACATGAAAATTCCTGTTTATAACTGAACGCCCCTCATATTATGGTATTGGTATCACAGTAACTGAAAAGTATTAATCTTTGTGAAGCAAAAGTTCTTAGTTGTTGTAAGTTTCTCATATTATATTCAGTAAGAGAGCTCAGAGCTGCATTTTATACATGCACACTAAAACACATAAAGTATGTGTTCTGTGCCAGAACCGAATAGCTGTGAGAAAGCCAAAGCCACCTTCACGATGCAGGCACTAGGAACTTTCAAACTAGTTAAAGAAATTAGACTTCTTGACAACATGAATTGAAAGATCAGAATTCAGTACGTTATGTGCCTTCTTCTGTAGCAGAGAAAAAGCTTAGTTAAGCTATTGTAATTTACCAAATTTAGTATATTGTATTATTTGGTTAATTGAAGCAAGCATAATTGGGATATTTATTGAAATTAGTCTATCGCCATGTCCTTACTACAACAGAGAAAGTTAAAGTATTTAATGCAGACTTTTGCTGATTTATGAATCTCGTTCAAAAGTTGGGTAGATCTCATCATATTTCTGGCATCCCAGCTGGAAGGTGAAAGAAACACCATAGGGTGGGCAGAAGTTCAAATCCTTAAACACACTGCATTAATTTGGTGTCCCTGGGTGGGTGTCTTATTACTTCTTTTATCCATCCATCCATTATCCAACCCGCTATATCCTAACTACAGGGTCACGGGGGTCTGCTGGAGCCAATCCCAGCCAGCACAGGGCGCAAGGCAGGAAACAATTCCCAGGGCGGGTAGCGCAAGCACACCCACACCCACACACCAAGCACACACTAGGGACAATTTAGAATCGCCAATGAACCTAACCTGCATGTCTTTGGACTGCGGGGGGAAACCGGAGCACCCGGAGGAAACCCATGCAGACGCGGAGAGAACATGCAAACTCCACGCAGGAAGGACCCTGGAAGCGATACTTCTTTTATTTTTTTTAATCAAATATGGGCATTGCCAAATGATTAACACTCAGTCTTCTTCTCACACCATACACAATTCCTACAATGTGGAGTCAGAGCCCAACCCAGCTTGAAGTTCAGCATCTTTTACAACTGGACACTGGATACCTTTAATAAAAGTTCAATGTGGTAAACCTGTTATGGCATTTGATCATAAATTAAGAGGAGTGATTTCTTCTTAAGTTAAGTAAGTCTTTGAAAATGGAAATAAAAGCTGTCAGTGTAGCATCATCTGAAGTAACCTTAGCTCCTTGCATTGTGAAATTACTTTGTAAGTGAAAATAAAACGGAATTGTATGTGTATATACTACATGACAAGGTAGGGCACTGCTTGATTACAATATAAATCAAAGCATCCCCGATGTATAAATATTGCATAACATGTATAACGAGTTTTGATTATTAAAACAGAGCACAGTTCTTAGCAATCTGGAAAAACAGTTTCTAAGGCTGTAAACCTCTATAAAGTAACTCTAGGATGTGCATATCTGATTAGAATGACACAGCTTGATTAGTCATATATAATAAGGGTGAAACAGGCAGAATTACAAGGCCTATTCTTTAGCAGACACAGTGGGGATGTGACCAACATGACAATGTCTTTCCTCTCAAAGCAAATTTTGTCCAAGATTATAATTTGACCCTTACAAAATGTACCCACTAATCGGGATCAACTTAACATCTAAAACACAGAAAAAAATATAGAATTGTTTTAAAATTAATGTTTCACAATGATGGGTGACAAAGCACATTTTACCTTATGAACAAATTGCTCCACCCTGCTTTGAAGGCCCCAGACCTCAAATTTGACACACACCAGTTTGTAGGAGCACATGATAGGTTTGCATGTCTCCCTCCAACCCTCCACAAGAGGGCCCCGTCCTGTCTTCACAGAAGCAAAGCATCGGAGATCCTGAAAGATAAAGAAGACAATGATTTTAAAGCAATGATTAACATCACATGTAGACAAACCCTATTGTTTTAAGTTAATATCCCACAAGGAGTACAACCACATAAATGTCTCAGTAACATACCCAGCAAACTCTGATACACTATATATCTATTTTGCAAATTGGCTACTCAAGAGAAGTTAGGTGTGTCAACTAAAGCAAAGCAGCAGCTGCTTAGTTTGTTTTAGACTTTTGGCTGTTGCTTCCTCTACAACTTCTGTAGTTTTTTTCTTTTCTGTGTAACCGCACAAGACAGTACCCGGTCAGCCAATTAGCTCGTTTCATTTTACATTCTGAACATTTTATTTTGACAGGCTACAACATTTATGTTGCTCGACTTAGTATTTGCTGGAAGCCTACCATTCACTGAAGTTATTAAATACATAAATAATGAAGGCTTACTGAAGTAATTCACTGTAAACACAACTCCTAACTCAGGCCTTGCTATATCGACACACTAGAACATGTAATGTAAAAACCTGATCTAAATCAGCATATTCTGATTTGCTTTTGACCAGGAAGAGCACAGAACATACATTTATGGACGTGCAAATTTTCAAATCTACTTAGTCCAATTTGGAGTCTTATTGTGCCAGAACCTATTAAGGCAGCACATGATGCAGGACAGATCCTAACTCTTCATGTAATATTAGTCCATTACAGTGTATACTGATGTACAAAGCCACACTGAGCTGATTAAGACAGTCTAATTAATTTACTAACGCAACAAACACTTTTTAGGAGGAAAACTGGAATAAATGGTAAAAAAAAAATGTGCAGAGAGTGAACAGGTTGGGATTCAAATCCAGGACCACCAAGCTGTGAGACAGCAGCACTAAAAGCAATGTCTGAATGCTTACTCCCTTTATTGCATTAATCAAAGCTTTTACTTAAGTGCAAACTGTTTCAGAGTAGCGAGCTACTAATTACAGTGCACTGTCTTATACAGTAATGTTTGCCTTCATTAAACATCTTCCCACTTTGGACAGTAAAAAGATGTTAAAATTTTAAAAGAGATTAAAAATTGAAAGCACTGGAAAAATATTGGTATATTGCAAAGCAATTTCATAAAATGTACGGAAAACTACATATTACAAAATTGTACACACAAACAGAAAGTGGAAATAGCTCACGGTTAAAACCGTTGCACGTTTGAAGACTTGGGACTGATCCCCAAGTTCTCTAAGGCAGTGGGTCCAAAAAGGGTTTCACAGTGGCCACAGCCTTTTGTTCCAGCCGGATTCATAATCAGTGATAATAACTGATAATATCCAATCACATTTAACTAGCTGATCTCTTTTTTTTCTTCTCTTATTCCACATTCAGAAAAGCACAACAGTATACTAAATGATGAAAGCCTGCAACTGCTTCAGCATCAGACCCACTAATTAGTAAATAACGTAAATTTTCTGAACACCTGGAGAAGCAGGATGAAAATTTTGTTAAAAAAAGTAAACAAAACTGCATTATCTACATTTAGATCTATATATTATTAAAAAAAAAATATAAATATAATTATATTATTATATATATATATATATATATATATATAGTGGAAAAAGCGCTTCACCAGTACCAACCCGGCACAGACTGACACTGGAGGCACGAATAAAAACAAATAAACTTTAATTGTCTTTACCTGTGGGGCACGTCTTCCCCATGTCCCACAGGCAAAGAACAGTTCTACAAGCGCAAAACAAGTGTTGTTGTCGTTGTTGTTGTTGTTGTTGTCGTCGTCGTCGTCGTCGTCCTCCTCCTCCTTCTCCTTGTTGTTGTCATCATCCTGACTCTGGCTCCCAAAGTTGTGGCTGCTGGCTCCTTTTATAGCCCACCCAGAAGTGCTTCAGGTAATAATTAACCTAATTCAGGCTGCATTTCCGGGTGTGGCTGCATTCCAGCCTACACGGGCTCGTTAAGCCATGCAGCTGCCCCTGGCGGTGGCCACGGAGCCCAACAAGCCTGAGCTCCGAAGACCCATGCCTGTGGCCCCAATGCAACCCGGGGGACTGCCACCAAGCGTTCTGGGGAAAGTAGTGTGTAGCCCATGGCAATTCCCCCAGACCAAGTGTCGAAGGGGCGGCCTGGCCGGGCATGGGCCCTGGCCATTCGTCATAATATACACACACACACACACACATGCACATACACAATTACCTGATACCTTTTGTTATTGTTTTAAAGTGCACACAGATCATACTAGTTTAATGAGATGCACAAACTTACAAACCAAATAACCAAGGTGCACAAGCCTATAAGCATGTTACTGCCTTGGCATTTGCATTTTACCATGAATGTAACATTCAGCTGCCTTACCATAGCCTCACTATCTATAATATGCAGGCTATACGGCAGCCTCATTCTGCTGTATACATTGAAAACAATAATACTCACTTGAAATTTATGTCAGTTGCCTTGACATGGTAAGTGTTCAACAGAGAGCTTATGATATTATGTTTAGCCCAGAACACTTGAAATGAATTAACTAATTTAATATTCAGAAAAACTTGCATCAGGTGCCTTGTTTCCCTGAGATACTGAATTAGCAAACAACTTGGCATTGTGCATCTGAGCAGCACACAGAATATGTGCTCTTCTTTATTAGCTTGAAAGACATCTTCACAAATGGGCTTTTTTTCTGCATTTCAAATACTTATCGTCTTTTGTTGGACAATATTCCTATATGATATTATCCTTACTTTTCAAATAGCTGCAGGTTCTGAGGTATTGCATCTGTCATAGTGTTACTTGGTACTTTTTTTTCATAGCATTTAGCTTTATTTCAGCAGCATAAATTGCAGCTTGCTAGTTAACTATATACACTCTGTTTATGCTACCTTGTTAAACACATTGATTTATTTTTAGAAGACTATATCTTTTACTTTGCCAATCACCACCTCTGGCTTCCCTCCCAGCAATTTCTTTCTCATTCTTGAGAGCTAATATTACAAAGACAAAGTGTATTCTGACCAGCTCTTCTCTGTTCACATACAGCATACTTAGTTTGCTAACTCATTGTTTTCTTTTGCTTTAGACATAATATCCTCTCTAAAGTGGTCATAATATATTTTCAGTACTTTTTCCATACGTCATCTGCAGTTTGTGCTGTAAATAGCTCACCCTCTTTCTTTGATCTATAGAAGAAGACAGCAACTTTTGTTAAAAATTGTGGTAAAGAAATTGTGCACATCTTTGTTAGTTTCTCAAAGTTTGTTTGAGATGCTAAACAATATGATGTATTTTTCATATACTGTATAAGAAAGCAACAAATGGGGGACTATTTGATTTCAGACCTTATTTGAAGGTTGATAAGGAAGATGTGCAAATATCCATCACTAATATTAGATCACTTAATCTTGGAATTAATTTGAAATTTTGTTTGCTAAAAATAGTACACAACTTTTAATTAAATCACATCATTTAAATTGTAAATAATAAGGAACAAGCATGTTTTAAAATGCTGAAATCAACAGAGAGAAATCCAAAATTAAAACAGCTGATGGAGCAGAAAGTACAGTAGTAGACAAAGCAGAATCAATAATAAATTTAGGAAATATTCTGTAATGTTGCACTCATCTGAAACCAGATTTTAACAATTAATGTTTTTTAAGAGACATGACATTCAAACAAATCAATCAAGAAGGTGGCATTGAATCAGGATTTTTTTAAAAGCTGGATGTACTTCCTGATGCCAGGCTCCTCTATGTAACATTTATGACACACCTTATCTTTAGCAAGGTCACAGAGAGGTTAAGTCACAGAAGGTTTAGGTGACATGTTGAGAGTAGAAAGGAGCAGAAACAGGTGGATGAACAGTAATGATAGTAAGGGTGAGAGGTGTATGTAAGAAATTCTTGAAGTTGTCCCCCAGTCTGCCTTCTAAAGGAGACTCACTGGCATTGAAGGGATAATTTATGAAACCCTGTCTGAGGAGTAGTATTCTGTATGGTGGGTAGGAAGTGAAGCCAGAACATGATACAAAACTGCAAAGAACAGAGATGATAATGATCAGATGGTCATTTGGAGTGTCATGGATTGGGAGGAAGACAAATACTAAGTGAAGAGAAAGACTTAAGTGTATAGACAATAGATGTAATGATGAGAAGAAACAGACTGAAGTGGTTTGTGAATGTGGAGCAAATGGCAGAGAATGATTAGGTGAAGAGGTCTAGAAAACTGGAGGTGGAAAGGATGAGTGCAGGAGAGAGTCCGGAGATGATGAGGTTGGAGGCAATGCAAAAAGGCTAATTCACACCCCAAAGAATGCCCAATATCACAAGAGTGGAGTACTAGGGTGTTGTACCGTGTTAGCCATTATGAATGTTGAGAAAAGCCAAGCAAAATGACCCCTTTTATTGACTAATCTTCTTAGTTGGGCAATAAAAGGTGTCATTTTGCTTGGCTTTTCTCTATATGAATGGAGGAAAAGGATTTATGGACTATTGGCTACAAAAGGTAATTGACACAAATTAATTTTAATTCTGAAAGCACCTGCAATCTCTTTTGAAAAAGGTGTGCTACTATTTCATACACCACATCTATTAAGAGCAGTCCTTAAAGAATTCTGTAGAAATTTCTTACTCGTGTAAAGAATTAACTGAGGTAAACATCGATATAATATTTTTAGAATTTAGACTGACTTAGATTTTTTTGAAACAAGAATAAAAAAAAAAACTCCCACCATCCGAGGAAATCACTCCTCCAGAGTTCTAAAACAGGAAGGTCTGGGCCTACCATACTTTCAGATGTCTTCCTCAGTACTGAATGTACAGATGATGAGATTTTTAGGCGATATGTAAACTTTTCAGCTTATACCTAAAAGGGCTACAACATAAAGAGAATCTACTGTATGTTTTTTTCCTGGTGTCTCTGTTGTTTGTGCTAATAATTGTATTTATATTAAAATGATGTGGTTCAACCTCTTTGACAACCATTCAACAACAGAGACAGCATTTTCAATCTGCAGCACTCTTGAAATCAAACCACTTGCTTCCTACTACTTTGTAATACCGATTTAGTTTTGAATATGAGCAAATTAATTAAATAATTAATATATCTAGAAGATACCATTCAAACTGCTCTGTGAAAAATCACTTAGCCACAAAAACATTTTTGTTAT
This sequence comes from Polypterus bichir lapradei, assembly GCA_026402145.1. Taxonomy (NCBI): domain Eukaryota; kingdom Metazoa; phylum Chordata; class Cladistia; order Polypteriformes; family Polypteridae; genus Polypterus; species Polypterus bichir. The sequence continues at coordinate 14,754,330 of JANRMT010062861.1, read as the reverse complement.
TACTTTCAAGTTATAGATTTTGCTACTAAACAATCCTATACATGAACGTATAGCATATGAAAGCTACAAAACAACTTACATGATAATTTTAAAATTTTGATTAAACATCATGGAAAATAACTCTTAATGTCACAGTCACAGAAGGATAATGGAATCCCACTTATCCAAGAATACATTTTTCTATTTGTCCTAGACTAGTATTAAAAACTATTAAAATGATACACCACATACGCCTCTCTACACTCAGATTCAAAGTCTATCCTATACAAGATCCCCACTGTAAGAAGTGCCACTAAACAACAACTACATGTTTGGTGCATACCCTCAAGTCAGATGTTACAAAACATGTATTTTTTAAGATACTGATGGAAACTATTGAATTTTAACAGAACCTCAGAAAGTAACTGTTTGTTATAGCGTTTCATTAAAAAAATGATGTCTTTATTAAAGTTACTTTAACTATTGTGGTCCCACTAGTTCCCATCTATAGGTTCAGAATTCAAATATTCTTTTTACTTTTGTTTTGGTTTTATTGAGGGTGTTAAGACGCTCTTAAGTCTTTTTTGGATTCCATAGGCACTGCCATTCTACAGATATTTTGTTAGCAGTTGCTTTTGTGTTGCTAGGACTGGACAAGCAGACATCTGCAGCATGTTATGTCACAAGTGCGAATGGGTAAAGGTTGGCGTCGGGAACTTTTTGGATATCCAAATATGTGGACACAAAGCACAAAAAGACTGAGTTTGTTTAGTTATTGTTGGTGTTTAATTTAGGTATTGAAATATTGCCTTCAGGTTTCTGGATTTCATATTGGGTTTTGACACTTATTGTATTCTTGCTTTCTAGTAACAAACATGGCGTGAAATTTGACTATGCTCATCTCCTCGATCCAAAAAAACAAAAATAAGCCACATGATATGTCCTTGTTCTCTCAGAAGACAGATCTTAGTAAACTTGAATCTATACTTATAATATGTTTGGTTTTTTTTTTTTTTTTTTTACTATTTTCTTCAATGGGAACTGAATAATCAAAAATATATCAGAATACAATACAGAAAAAAAATTAATGACACTTATCATAAAACTGCCCTTTTCAGAATTATTCAGATAGAACACCTGTCCTTGAACACTATTCTAAGCCATTGACCTTTGCCACACTACTAACTTCTCAGTGGCTAAAACTAATATTAAATGGGGCTTTATGGCATGTCTTTTTCTTAATGAGCCTCAGTTCAGTTATATGAATCATCCACAGTATGGTTCCTTTTAAACTCCAGAATGCCCAGCATCCTTTGATTCCTCATGTCTCCAATTTCTGCAATTTTATAATGAGAATGTTACATGTCACACTTTATTTGATTGGCCTTTTGGAGCATTCAATAAATCTAAAACTGTTAATTACCATCTTGTTTAGTATGATAAAAAGCCAAAAGGACTAGAGGTTATACACTAAAGAGCTAACTAATGGGCACATTCCACACTGTCATATTTTGTGGGGACCGAATTTAGGTATTTACCACTTTCAAAAGAATCAGTAAGATCATTCAGCAGAATCAGAGGAAGATGGAAATGAAAAAGTGCTTGTTCACACAAAGGGTAGCAAACTATCAACTTACATAGATGTGATGGTGAGTGAAGGGTCACAACTATTCTGATGCTCTCCCATCATGTGTGTGCTCCTGTATAGAGTGAGCTCACTGTTACAGATCTTAAAAGGCATGGATTTCTTAACAGATGCGGAGTTTAAATGACTTTAAATAAGGGGTGCCCACACTTATTCAGCTTGTGAGCTAATTTTAAAATGACCAGGTCGAAATGATCTACCTACATTATAAATGCTAATAACTGAATAACCTTTGTGGCACAATAACAATTCAATACATTTATGGACAGTACAGTATTTGGATTCAATAATCTTCATGTGGGAAAAGGCTGACTCGCATAAATAAGTAGAGCCGAATAATGCAGTCAAGGAGCTTTTGAATTCAGCCGAGTGAAAAATGACGGCTGTCCGATTAACTACGATTTTAGATCCCTCTCCTTTCTCTTTCTCAGATCGCTTTTCGGAAGGAAGTCAGTTTCGTAGTTTTTATGAACAGTTCGAAAGTGCTTTTCCACATTTTCCTTCTTTGGAATAGCAATGATAGATTGACAGATCAGACAAAAGCACTTCGATTGTGACATTGTGAGAGAAAAAAATCCTCTTCTAATTCCACATAAAGCCCATACCCTCCCCAAACAATTTTTTTTAAAATCCCTTCTTTAGTTGATATGAATTGGATGACTAACTAGATCACAGCCAGAGTATTGCAGTAGCTCGCTCGTTTGATCGTGCGTGTGGGATGATCAGCGTGTTAGAAGAAAGGAGATCTCAGACTGGCCACCCTGTATGTCAATCAAGTGGTAAATGCCATAGGGAGGATATATGATAGACTAACGTTTAAAAAAAATTTTTTTGAATGCAACGCAATCTACCTGCACTACCTTTGCGATCTACTGGTCGATCGCGATCAACACATTGGGCACCCCTGCTTTAAACCTTTGAGTTCTGCACTATTCTACACTTGGCCCTAATTACTTCCTGTGTCTCAAAATGTGAGTATCACTACCCAGTCAATGAAATGATATACAAAATCACAACAAAACTTAATAGCCATTATTTGCATCATGAATTATTATCCATGACATTGGTTAGTTGTTGCAGCCCTACAATAAACAAGTTTGATGGACAGAATGTATTCCTCTCATTTGAAAAATATGAAATGTTCCTACCATGAACTTCTATTAGTTTCATTGTCAGTTTCACTGCTAACTACTGAAGAAATTCAAGAAGTCTGCATTTAGTTATTATACTTTATACAGATGTTCGCAATTATTTTATTTAACCTGTTACACATTTCTTAAGGACAACCATGCCTATACATTACAATTTCGTATAGAAAACTGTAAAGATTATAATCTACTAACAAGATGTCAACGAAAAATATGTTTTCTACTTGTTATACATGTCAAAAATATCAATTTGTTATAAATAGAAGGCGAACAAATCAATACTTTGATTTGCCATTATTATTCAAACATCTAAATTTTTAAGTACAGAATTCTGACAATAAATAAAATCATTTTGCAGAGCATGTAGAAGACTCTACGTCGAGACAGACATTTAAAATTTTTGTTACATTTTATAAACAGCAGTTATTGCCATGATTATTTTAATTAACCTGTGTAAATTATTGTTTTTTTCCAGAATAAAATCAGTTTCTAATTGGCCAACCAAGCCTGACACTGCAGTACTATGTAAGAATGACCTTTTTATACCCTTCTCACACCACATTTCTTTCAGAAAAGAATTCTGGGTGGTCTTAGGAACCTACAAGAGTTCCAAGGTTTGCCACAATGTGTTTCATACATTTTAAGTAATCAGCTACAATAAATCCAAAACAAAGTTTTTGCTTACTCCAATATCAAGAGCATTTTTGACTGCAATGTATTTGCCAACCACAGGTGGTGCTCTTGCACTATTGGTAAAATAAACTTAAACTCGGGTTTCCAAGCTGGAAGCCAAATTTTAATTTCTAGATGATCAGGGGACACTTCCAAGTCTAAAACCTATGGTTTTGAAATGTACTTTGATAACTCTGTGTTCATCAAGCAGGAATTACATTATCAAACGGCAGCAGCTATAAAACAGTCCAGGCCACTTACCTCTGAACTTTTATAATGCCGATCCGGGATGTCATCGTATGCAATGTCTAGAAAGCACACTTCTGGTTCAGAGTTGTTCTTATCTATGCTAAAAATCTGTTAAATTAAAAAAGATGCACACTCATAACTTAGGCTAAATGACCCCTTTTACCTCTCAGACCAATTACTTTCATTCTAGAATGTTTCATATAAACAATTTAGTTACTCAATAATCTGTTAAAAAGTAGCAAAACACTGTGCATCCATAATGAGTAAATTAACTGTTTTACATTTCAGAACAATTACTCTAATTCTAGAATGTTTCATTTTGATAGTCAATATTAGAGATTATTCATAACCTTACATCATCCAATAAAATAAACCTTTCATTTTTAAATTTTTTTTTGACAAAAATAACTTAGACATTAGGAAGCATATAAGTAATACTGTCTCATGTGTCAGTCAGAACAATAATCAAAGGATTTTGGATGGCAGGGAAACCTTTTCCAGTAAAGAGTGAAATAAATGATACCTATTTGGTCAGCAGTTATTGGTTTCCTTTACGCAGACATCACATTCTAGGATATCTAATGGGGCAGTGGAAGCATTTTAATTGGAAATTAACAGTTGTCACAGGAGGCTGGGGGCCAGACCCAGCCAGGATGCCTGGAAGGACGGGGAGGCAGTCAGTACGAGGGTGCAACCGCCCTGGATAAGCAGGGGACCACGGGGATGGAGCAAGGAGGCACAAACCCGTGGGGGCCCATGGCTTCCGCCAGGGGGCGCCCCAAGTCTCCTGAAGCCCGGGAGCTCTGTACTTCCGCCACACCTGGGAAGATGGGGGAAGATCCTTTCAGCGACACCCGGAGTGCTTCCGGGTACTCATGCGGCACTTCCGCCACACCAGGAAGTATTTGAATACTTGATGATAGGAATCACAAAGAACAAGTTGCTCAAACTAGCTATACAGTTAAGAAGAAACTTACATTTTCATTATCCCCACAATTATCTTCATATTTAGTTTCTATATGAATGGAAAACTTTGGCAAAAAAGAACACTGCAAAAACAAAAGAAATGTACATTTATAAACATCAAAAACAGTGTGAGTACTGAGTAATCCATGCACAGTATATACGAGGGATATCCAGAAAAAAAGGTTACAAGTGCCCTGGAGGGTGCAGGGAATTATTTTTTTTCGAAGGTTGGCATACCTGCGTGTAGGGGGGTCCTAACGGTCAAAATAAGCCTGGGACCGTGTCAGTCAGTTGTGAAATGTCATCACAGCAAGCGAGTTTGTCAACCTCTGCTGAGGCCGTTTGCTCCACCTACCGCCGATGCGAGATTCGTTCGATCATCATGTTCCTCACTTTGCGTCGCAAATCCGCGGCCGAGATCCATCATCAGCTTGTGGAAGAATTGTGAAAGAATTCTTGGGTGGGAAATGTTTTTCCAACAATGAGGAGGTGAAGGAGACAATGGAGAAGTGGCTTTCGGAGGTGGAGCAGAGCGTATTCGACGAGGGTATAAAAAAGCTGGTGCCCAGGCTGAAGAAGTGCATCGAAGTTGACGGCGATTATGTTGAGAAATAAACACATATTTTGGAACATACCCTGTAAATTTGGTTGAAATATATTCATTTTTCAGTTTTTAACAGTTGTTGTAACCTTTTTTTCTGGATATCCCTCGTACAATTGACTTATTATATTTGTGTGTTATTTGCTTTAAATACTGAATCACAAAATTATTATAACATGGTTAAAGCAGGACTACCAAAATCATCAGAAAAGATACAGACCATTAATGCATGTGTGAGCATTGACAAATATGACACAACCTTGTCTAAGTCATGGTGCCATGCTCTTGGCAAATGCATGTAACATGTTAACTTCTTTAGAATAACCAAATAATTTTGAATATAATCAATAAAAATTAGGACTAGGTTCAAAGATGTGCAGTCTCTTATGGAAGAGATTTAAAATTGCATCTGAATTAGCAATTGTTATACACAAAAAACAATTATGCTAGAATATGTTTTCACTGTATGTTGTGATTGGTAAATGCACCAGTGGATACTGGAGAGAAAGTATCAGCATGACTCAAGTATTATTGAAGAAACTACCCTAGCTAATATAACCCCTAATAAAATCACCCAAGCTCTTGATATGTAAATTGTGCATTACAATTTTGATATCTGCAGTCTTTTCCTTTAGGTAGCAATCCAACTTGGTGTTCTTAATAGTACGGTGTGCATAAGTTACACATTTATTTTATAAAGCCATAGTCATATCCGTCTTACAATAAATTACAACCACTACTCTAAAGGAGGTTTTGCTATTGTCAAGAGGTTTGGGCGAAATTACACCATCCCTCAGATCATCTGTTGAGAACTCACAGAAGCAGAAAATGGGGTTTACGTGCATCTCATTTTCATGTCAGAAACTTTGCATAAGCCAAATAAAGGATTTAAGTGGGACTTGTGTTTCAGGATGAGGTGTTTATATGAGCAATATGTTAAAAAGAATATCTGAGAATTCCCTTTAACACTGGAATTTTTTACATGCATTGTATGCAAATGCGCACCATGAAGTCTTTAAACCTTTCATTAAAACTTTTTAAATTTTATTTGTAGTCAAACGGACTCTTCCAACCAGATTTCAATGATGCATTTTATCTTAACCTTACTCCACGTCTTCCCCCTGAAAATTAGCTGCAGTTTGAACTTATTATTTAGGAGGAAACTTTATATAAAATACATGAAACAAACAAACTCACCGTATACTCTGGTTTTAACGATGACAAAATGGGCACAGATATGAAAGAAAACAAACAAGAGGAGAAATGTTTATTAGCAACATCAATGAAGGCATACAACTCTTAAGAAAAACCACAGTACTTTACAACTTTCTAAAACTTTTTTTTTTTCAATGAAAAGGTTATTGTCTCTAAATATTTGCCCTATGCACACAGCAAAAACAAACTAAATTAGCTTCCCAGTAGTTCTGAGTGCATTGGAAAATGCAGATGCTTAACTGCAGCTTAATCATTTGGCGATGATGTTATATGTCTTCACTTGTCTATTATCGTAGGTAGAATAGCAATAAAATATCAGAAGCATTGCACAATATTTTCTTTTTTGTAATTGTGCAAATATTCAATTAAAAATTTACCGAAGATACTAAAATGTGTGCATTATGTGTGCATGGAAATGTTCATTCAAGTGTCACACACTCAGGTTGCGTATATAATACCAAATTGTTTAGTTTTTTACTTTAATTTAGTACGGCAATTGCTGTCCTTGGATGTATAAAAATGGTGACCTAAGTTTGGACAAGCAGGGTGAATAAGAATACAGGTTTGGTCTGTTCTTCTGTCCACCCATGTAATTTCATTTTTTTTTCAGGTGCTTTTAGGAACTGATATATTCAAATTTATTGTTACTGTCTCGCATGGTAATCTCATTATTTTCTTTGTAAAACCTCTTTTGATGGAGCTCTTTATGTACTACATGCAACAAAAACTGACTCATTTGGATATTTTTATATTTTTCCCCAATATAAATATCTTAGAAACATTGGTTTATAGTACTAAAAATGTAAGTGATGCAAATGTTATATTTCAAGTGATACCACATTCAGGCCAGTTTCCTTTCCTTTGTGTCCTATATTGCTAGTGTGGGCTGTCTCCCCATTATCCAGAGTAGGACAGTCAATTTCAGACAACTGATAGAGGAATGTGTCCAACATGCGCAGCCTTTCATTTTTACATATAATTACTAAATCCTTTCCAAAAATAGTGATTTATTTACTTGTATACAAACTGTATTCATAAGATACATGGATCATAAACTACATTAGTTAATGATTTACTCCTCATTATTAGCTCCCAGCAAACCAACTCCTGTAATTGTTTTCTCAATACAGATTCACAGCAGGGCATCTCCAAAAGACATTGTGTATTCAGTAGCCTGCAGATTCATCCAGATAAATGTTCAGAAGAAATTAACTAGCTGCTCAGCTGGAATGAAAAATTAGACACTCGGTATCTTGCAACATGAATAATATGTTTGAAGGTGTCTATTGAGCAGCGGAGGTGATGCCAGGAGGCAAAAGTTTATTTAAAAATCCAAAACTTGAACTTAAATCAAAAAGAAGGCTGAGGACTCATGATAGTTGCAACAAGTCCAGACACCAATGTGGAAATATATTTTTTCATTAAGGGGCATTCATTAAGGGGCATCAACCCAAATGGGTATTATGTGGACCTTATATCTGGGTGATATCCAGTTTATTAAAAGCTTCCCAGAACACACTGTAGTAGGGTTAATCACATCATCCAAAAAAAAGAAGAAATTAAAAGAGCATTATGTGCTAATCATGGCAAAAAACAAAGTCCACTCATTTATTTTCTTAACCAGCTTATTGAGTAGCCTGCAACACATGGAAGGAAGTTGCCATGGAGTAATCAGTACATCGTAAGACTCACACAAATCATGAAAAATCATGCACAAGCTAACACTGGGGCAGTTTTGGTCCACCAGTCAACTGAGGTACAGTCATGTGAAAAAGAAAGTACACCCACTTACAGTTCTACGTAGGTTTTATGTATCAGCACATAGTAAAAAAAAAAAATCTGTTCCTTAACCAGGTTCTAAAATTATTCAAATCTAACCTCAGGTGTAAAACAAACACACAACAGATTCTAGGGTGTCATTATTTATTTAACAACAATGAAGCCAAAATAGAGAAACCACATATGAAAAACAAAGTACAACCCATGATTCAATAGTGTTTAGAACCACCTTTAGCAGCAATAACTTGAAGTCATCTTTTTCTGTATGACTTTATCAGTCTCTCACATCGTTGTGGAGGAATTTTGGCCCACTCTTCTTTATAATGTTACTTCAGTTTATTGAGGTTTGCGGGCATTCATTTATGCACAGTTCTCTTACGGAAACATCACAGAAATTCAATCAGGTGGAAGAATGGACCTTGACTGGGCCATTGTAGATTTTCCGGTGTGCTTGGGATCATTGTCATGTTGCATGACCCAATTTCGGTTAAGCTTTAGCTGTGGGACAGATGGCCTCATATTTGACTCTAGAATACTTATAGGTATACAGAGGAGTTCACGGTCGACTCAGTGACAGCAAGGTGCCCAGGTCCTGTGGCTGCAAAACAAGCCCAAATCAAAACACCCCCTCCACCACCGTGCTTTATAGGTGGTATGAGGTGTTTGTGCTGATATGCTGTGTTCGGTTTTCGCCAAACGAGATGCTGTGCGTTATGGCCAATTATCTCCACTTTGGTCTTATCTGTCCAAAGGACAGAAGTCTTGTGATTTGTTCAGATGCAACTTTGCAAACTTAAGCCTTGCTGCCATGCTCTGACAACCCTTTCAAACAAGCCATACTTGTTCAGTCATTTTTTAAATTGTACTGTCGTGAACTTTAACATTTAACATGTTAACAGAGGTTATCACAGTCTGACATTGGGCATAATTTGCTCCTGGGAAGATCGGAAACTGTCTTGAATGTTTTCCATTTGTGAATAATCGTTCTCATCTTCTTATCTGTCCATTTGTCTGTCTAGGATTTTAAACCACCTGTAGCTGTTTGAACTACTGACCTGAAATTTGGTACATATATACTACGTGACGTCTACTATCCGCTTTCAGGATGATAATTGACCTCCAAGGTTAGTCCTCTTTTTATTTTTGTTTTATTTTAGAATCAACTCTCGGCAGTGGCCAGCAGGACGGCAGTGCAGCGCATGCATACGGGCGCTGTTCAGCTTCCCTACCTATTTTTTTTTTTTACATCCTCTTGCCTCCTCCAATCTCACATCAGTTTCTCAGACACACTGGATTTTGTTGCAGCAGCCAGTTTCGTGGATAAGAGATGCTCTTACGATAAAGGTGTATGAGGGTGTAAGATACAAAAAACACAAAACAGTGCAAACGTTGCTTCGGGTATTACTGTGTGGTTATGTAGGCACAATAGAGAGAGACAGAGGTGGGGTTAGGAGTACGTGGTGATACAGAGCATTGTCACACCCACATAGAACAAAAAGGTAGTGTGCTCCATGGTAACTCTCTTAGGTGGGCGTTAGCAAAATCATAATCTCTTGGATCAATAGCGTGAGTTTTCCGCATTCAACTTATACGACCTACATTATAAAATACCAGAAATTATACTGTCAAAGCCCCGACTTATCTGCAGGAGAACTTAAACACGAGTATATATGGTAATCAGTTTAAATGCGAAAAGATGCTGATGAAAGAAGAGAAGAAGTGGGTCGTTATGGTGGAGGAAAGAAGAGCTCCTCAGGAAGCAGCAAGCACATCAACCTCTGAGCAAACAAATGCTAAACGTACAGAGAAAGAGGATGAATACTAGGAGTGTTCAAGTCAAGGGTATTCGCTGCATGTTATCATTACTGGTTGTAGAATAACGGACTTCAAATTGTTTGGAAATGGCCTTATAACCCATCCCAGATTGATGGTCAGCAATAATTGCTTCTCTAAGACCATTGCTGATGTCTTTCCTCCTTGGGATTGTGTTAACACACACCTGAATGCTTCACGCCAGCAAACTACCAAAGCTTCTGCTATTATAGAAGTGGTCAAATTTGCTGATGATCAGTTAATCAAGTGTATTTGATTAGCAGCACCTAGCTGCTACTTACCCTCTTAATTCCTGTGGAAACCATAAAGGGGTACTTAATTTTTCACACACTGCTTCTACATTTTGGCTTAATTTTGGTTAAATAATATACATAATATGTCATGCATTGTTGTGCATCTGATATTGTATTTACCTAATTTTAAGACCTGCCAAAGACCAGAAGATTTTTTATTATGTCCCGATATGTAGAACCTTAGAAATGAAAGAGGGTTTACTTTGAAACTTTGAAAGACTCATAAACAAAAGTTCCTATGTTAAACAAAGGATTTTCTAAACTGTTTGATGTGATCAAAGAATGGGACAAAAGCTGCAAATCCAATGCTACTCTTACCTGTTATGGTATAAGGGTAGTAATTCCAGGCTTTCTCTGTGATGTAAAATATTCTGGGTACAACAGCTCTCGCCCAACTGGGAAGCTTACTGAAAAATATAAAGTTAAACAGACTGTATTACATTTTATCATTAGATAGATAGATAGATAGATAGATAGATAGATAGATAGATAGATAG
>JANRMT010062861.1:14718672-14738453 GCA_026402145.1 Polypterus bichir lapradei | reverse complement strand
TTCTCTACATTCATAATGGCTAACACGGTACAACACCCTAGTACTATATACAGTATATATATATATATATATATATATATATATATATAGGCACAGTTACTATTATTAATTAATTTCAGCTACTATTTAGCATTATTTCCCTTAGAGAATAAATGCAACATCACAACACAACCAAATTGTAATTAATTAATTCTTCTTATGCTTTTACGTAAATTAACATTTTATAATTAAATTTCATTACTACTGTAGAGCCAATCATCTTTTATCTTAAATCGCTTAATCCAGCCTAGAGTTGTAGAGAACTGGGGTCAATGTAGCAGCATCATCAAGTACAGGGCAGAAACAAACTCTGGGGGTGACTCCAGTATATCACTACACATACTTCGTCACACTTGCGCTTATTCATTCCATTTTAGAGTTGCCCGTTACTGTAACATCTTGGTTAGTACTCACATAAACCTTCTGAAGATAAAATGAGAGCATGCAAGTTACACAAAGAGTCCAAAGTTGAGGAACAAAACCCTGGACTCTCTGGCTGTGAAGGAGTCAGAGCCATGGAGTCGGGAGTTGGAAGCAATTATTTGGCTACTGAAGTTGGAATTGGAGTAAAAACCCGAAGAGATGCTATCTGCTAGGGCCTTATATGAACCAAGTTGTATTTTACTGCTATTGATTCTGAATTAAAGAATTCTAAACAGAAACATATCACAAGTAAAAAAAAAACACAAAGACTAATAGAAACACTAAGACGTCTTCTTCTTCTTCATCTTTTCCCTCTTCTATGTAGGGTCGATGTGCTTGATTGACCTCCTCCATACAGCTCGGTCCTGCAACTCCTACCCAGTCAGACCCTTTCCTTCAGATCTTTTTTTAATTTATTCATCCACCCCAATTTTGGCCTTCCTCACTTTATCTTCTATTGTACTTACATTCCCATCACTTTTTTGCCCACATATTCATTCTTTCCTGATCCCATGTCCATACCACTTCAACCTACGTTCCTGTACTTTCTTAGATTTCTCTTCCACTTTGTTGTACCTTTGATTGTGTCATTTCTTATTGTGTCGTTTTTTGGAACTCCACAAATCTATCTCAACATTCTCATTTTTGCCACATCAAACTTCTCCTGTGTTCCCTCCACTGCCTATGGCTCAGCTTCACACCTCATTGCCTGTGTTCCCATTGTCTTAAAAACCTTAAATTGACCCTTCACCTTAATTCTTCGATCACACAATACCTTCTTTCACTTGTTCCATTCGCACCGCACACTATGAGTTATCTCAGCATCCTCCATTTTGGACTACCACTATTCCACTCTTTTCAATAGCTCTTATTGCAGGCTAACTTCTGAATTCCTAGACAATCCTGACATACTTCTCTGGTGCTCCTCATGCACCTCCAGACCTCTTGACATGACAATCTATTTATCATAAGCCTTTCTGCAAGTAAATAAAACACATATGCAAACCTTTCTGTTATTGTTGATTCTTCTTTAGGAGACGTCTCAATGCAAATAAAAAATAAATAAATAAAACTGAAGAAAGTAAAAGAAAAAAATTAAGACAGATTCTCAAAGACACTTACAAAAGACCAAAACAACTGATACAAGTAGCATCAACCTGTTTACTATTTAATGATAGTTTTATAATTGCTTTCTCTTATGATGGCACTACTTCTGCTGAAGGCCTCACACTACAATCAACATTTTGACAATCACATATTCATCTGACCAGCAGATACTACATTTTATGCCGCTTTGCGTTTATGCTTTTCAGTTGGATAAGGTACTAAATTTTCTTTCCTTTCATCAATTGTCACTTCAAATCTACTAACTGTTAATATGGAAACTTGACAATTTTACAGAAAATAGGTCATCTGCCCACAGTACCTTCACTTTAATGCAGCAACCTTTACAAATGCATATCATCAAAAGCTCTAACCATTATTTTTTGTTTCTTTAAATGAAAATTGAATTTGAATGTCTTAAAAAAAGCCTCATTTTCAGAATGGTTTACAATATGTCTGTTTTATCGAGGTTAATTGCTCCTTGGGTTCTTTTCTTTTAGAGGCCAACAAAAACAAACCAAAGATTCTATTTCCATAACCCAGAGAACCAGCAAATTGATAAAAGATGTCGGTTCGATTTTACACTTTACAGTAAAGATTTTTGTGATAGTATACCATGGTTTTGTTTGCTCACTTTGCAAATTGTTCTTGCTTAGACATTTTCTATTTTGTCTCAAAGCATTTTACTTTTGCAGGCACTGCCCAAACAGTTCATATGCTTCTCTTCTTTGGTGAAGCAAAGCCCTTTTAAGCTGGCACACTCTGAAAATGTACTAAACACCACCTGGGTTAGATTAAAAAGATCTTACAACTGAGAAGGACGTAGAAGGGTCCCCGTCAAAGGCACTGCCTGGGTAAGGGGAGAAATTAACAGTGGGTGCTCAACAGATGCCAACACAAGAATATCCAAAATCAAATATGAATTACATAAATAGAGCACTAAACGCTAAGCTCAAAAAAGAACTTTGGATTGTGTATTTAGATGCCTGTGAGTAGATGTTAGAGGGACTTTGGAAAATCCTCTCTTTTTAACAAGAAGAATTTTCCATTGAGCCATTCATAGAGGAAGTGGTGCCTAAGAGGCTTTATTGGGTAGTTTTTTTATGTGTTAGAATTAACCTGGGCAGAAATGTGGTCTTCTGAGAAATTAAGATGAAGATAAACAGTGCATGGGAAACTGGTTCAATGTGCATGTGTATGCTCGCCCATACCGAAATAATTCTGAGACACCAACCAACTAGACATGAATATTTTTTTTGATGAGAAAATAAGAATGAAATACAAAAACTTTGCTCTCACTCTACTGTGTATAGGATGCACAGCTTTTGTTCTTGGTCTGCTATGCACATAGTTTAGTTGTTTTGTTTAATGTTACTTCTTTTTCATTTCCTCTACACTAAGTTTCAAATAACACAAGGGTTCTTTTTATCACAAATCAAATTATATGTTTTGCCTAAAATGCCTGAAAGAAAACAGAAAGATGTCTTTTTTTAACCTGCTTAATCCAGACCATGGTCACTGGCTGTTGGAGAAGGGGGAGAAAGGGGTATGGAGGGGTTGCCAGTTGGAGCCTATCCCAGCTAGCATAGGATGCAAGGGAGGAACAAATCCTAGACAGGGCGCCAGTTCGTTGCAGGGCAAACACACACATACACACCAAACACACACTAGGGCCAATTTAGTGTTGCCAATACACCTATAAGCTGCATGTCTTTGGACAGCAGGAGGAAACTGGAGAAAACCTACGCAGACACAGGGAGAATATGCAAACTCCATGCAATTAGAATGCAGGGCATGAACCCTAGTCTCCTTACTGCAAGGCAGTAGCATTACACCACTACTCCACCGTGCTGCCCCCAAAATGATGTTTGATCTTTAATTTTAGTTCAAAAATATCTAGAAATTCTATCATCAGAAAAGGCTCTGACATCACAGACATTAAATTGTTGAGTACTATCAAACTTATGTCTGGTACCATTACAAAAAAACAGTGGGCAGCATGAAATGCCTCTAATCGGTAGTTGCAATGGCATTATGAAAAATCCAGATTTATTTTAAAGTTCATAGTACTAGGGTGTTGTACCATGTTAGCCATTATGAATGTAGTAAGAAGTCAAGCAAAATGACCCCTTTTATTGGCTAACTAGAAAGATTACAATATGCAAGCTTTCGAGGCAACTCAGGCCCCTTCTTCAGGCAAGATGTAACACAGAAACTGGAGTTCCCTGCGCTTATAAAGACACCAAAACAAATACAACATTGGAAAAACTTTAAGTGAGACATCTTAAATGTAAAAAATTAATAGATTAATTATCCCTTTATGCCATCTGATCTTATGTTATCCAAAGATCTGGACCATACATTGTTCTCCTCTCTTGTTTAATGAATCTTAGCCTAAAGAGATCTATTAATTTTTTACATTTAAGATGTCTCGCTTAACAACAACAACAACATTTATTTATATAGCACATTTTCATACAAAAAAATGTAGCTCAAAGTGCTTTACAAAATGAAGAACAGAAAAATAGAAGACACAATAAAAAATAAACATAAGTCAACATTAATTAACATTGAATAAGTAAGGTCCGATGGCCAGGGTGGACAGAAAAAACAAAAAAACAAACTCCAGAGGCTGGAGAAAAAAAAAATAAAATCTGTAGGGATTCCAGACCAAGAGACCACCCAGTCCCCTCTGCTTAAAGGTTTTCTAATGTTGTATCTATCCTGGTGTCTATATAAACACAGGGGACTCCAGTTTCTGTATTAGATCTTGCCTGAAGAAGGGGCCTGAGTTGCCTCAAAAGCTTGCATATTGTAATATTTTTAGTTAGCCAATAAAAGGGGTAATTTTAAAGTCCATAAATAAAGCCTGCAACATTACTCCCAGTCCCTAAAAGGACTGCCGTTGATTAACTATGTTACTTTGACTTGTGACAATTCACTATACAGTAGCATTTAAACAGTACTCTTGATGTCACCTTTTTAAACTAAGTTCCTGTAATTTTAGACTATGTCTAAAATCTGTTTTTTGTTGTACACTTTTTCTAGATCCTATGAGTACATTTGTTTGTTATTTTCTTAAGTTGACCAGCATGGTTGGACAGTGGGTAGTGCAGAAACATCATGATCAAGCTTCTTGGGTTAGAATGCTGCACCAGATCATTGAGTGTGCAAGGTTTAGATATTCTCTTTTTGTGGAATTTCCTTGAGGTACCCCAATTGTTCCGCTCACATACCCACCAAACACGCATGTTAGAATAACTGACAACTCTAGACTGGCTCTGCATGACAGTGGATCCTGTGGTGGCTCTTCTAGGGGTTTTCTACCTTGTGATTGGTAATGCCTGATAGACTACAGTTCCCCAAGACCCTAAATTAGAATAAGCAGATGTCCTGTTATTTTCTTGAGTTATCTATCCACTTCCCCATTCATTATATGCTGTCTTTCATTTATTCCCTTACACAAGAGTTTTACCGGGCCAGTAAGAAAGTACATAGCATCTCTGTATCAGATACTACAATACATACATTCTACATATTGGCTTACTACTGCTTGGTGTGCATTATTCAGTTGCATTTTAAACCATGCTTCATTATGTGTATTCATGTAGAGTGAGCTCTGAAAGAGCGAATGCATTATACATGTACGTCAACTGATGTGAATGTCAGCGTGGAAAAATTCATTTGCATTAAGTCAACTTGGCTGCTACTGGCAATGAGAAACAGCTCACAACAGTCAGTCAGCAGTCAGTAGTAATCACACCATAGCAATAAATTCTCGAAGAAGCGATAGTTTTCCCAAAATAACACCTCCACTACTTTTAAGGCTGAAATAAGTATTTTGTTGTGAATAATTGATAAATCATTTGCAATTCCATTTTATTTTCTACTTTCATTTATTTAATGTGAAACATAAGGTGTGACTCATTGAATTGGTTGCTTTGTACACCAGGTTTTATTATTTTAATATTGATTTCATAATTTCATGTACTGTACTTAGTGGGTAGTACATAGCATGATTGTTTTTGTTGATGTTTTTTCATTTATTCAGACACTGGAAATGATTAGAAAACTGGGCCACATTTTTACTCAGAATGTAACCAATTAGATAATATTTGGTTGATCTCGAAACTAAAAGCCAGTGGTGGCTTAGATAAATGTACCGCCAGTAGATTTAAAATAGGAGACCTATAGGGTAGTATACAGAAGCAGGTCCACATCCTCCATCCTGGGTAATTATTTGGAATTAGCTGACACCTTGGCAATACAGGTCTCTAGAATCAAAGTACATTATGCATGCTATGGGCTTAAGTAGTATGTATTACATAGTGCCTTTATCTAACTACCTACCTTAGCACCAAACATCTCTAATATGCGTTTCTATAAAGTATGTTTTTTTTAAGACATTTATTTGAAGATCTGCTTTTTCTAATGTCCAAAATTAGAAATTTTCCTAGGTCCTTTAAGCATTATTATTACATTAGGTCTGTCACTTTTAATTATAAGTTAGTTTCAGTCATGTATTGATAAGTTAATGCATACATTTCTTTTTATTTTTTATGTTCTCCCTGTGTCTGCGTGGGTTTCCTCCGGGTGCTCCAGTTTCATCCCACAGTCCAAAGACATGCGGGTTAGGTGCATTGGCGATCCTAAATTGTCCCTAGTTTGTGTTTGGTGTGTGTATCCTGTGGTGGGCTGGCGCCATGCCCGGGATTTGTTCTTGCCTTGCGCCCTTTGTTGGCTGGGATTGGCTCCAGCAGTTCCCCGTGACCCTGTGTTAGAATATAGTGGGATGGACAATGACTGATTGACTGACTGACTGACGTATCTGTGCTGTCAGATATAACTGGGAGTTTCAAGTGAGTACTTAAATTATCCTCCATATACACTGGAGGAAATGAGCCGACTGCTCCCCAACAGTTTCAACAGCCCAGCCCTTGCTAGCAAATTTGCTTATTTATCTGTTTCTGGCAAATATTTGAAGATATCTTATGAATAAGATTTCACCTTACTGTGCAAAACTCTGTTCTATCTGGGCAACACCAATTTTCTTCTAAACTGATTTCCGCTCATTGGATATTTGAAATCCTTCTCACTGCCTCAGATGTACGCATACACAATGTTTGTTTTTTTTTTTTTTTTGCTCAATCAATTTGAATCAATTGTTTTAATCAAGCAAATTCCAATTTCAGTGAAGTGAAACATTTACTGGTTAAATATCTTGAACTGTAAACCGCTTGAGTTAGTTTAACACAAGGTTAGAATTAGAACAGTTTTGACAAGAACAGGCCATTTAGCCCAACATGCTCACCAGTCCTATTCACATAATTTCTCAATAATAACATGAAGTCAAGTTTAAAAATCTGTGCAGTACTACTATCTACCATACTCCTTGGTAACTTATTCCAGATACCTGTTGTTTTCTGTTTGAAGAAATCATTTCTAACACATGAGCACAATTCTCCTAAAAGCTGCAAGACAAAGCCTGCTTTTCAAAAAGAGTCTCCCACTAGAACAGGCTGAGTAGAGCTACTTTGCATTATCCTTATTAAGAGGATATCATTATCAGCTATCTTTGTAGAAATGTACCATTATGGTTCATTATAAAATTTTGAAATGTGCTTTAAATTTTGGCCTTATAGTACAGAAACATTTATTAGTGCTTTTGTGCTATTTAACAAATTCAATAATATTTGGAGAGATAGTCCTTGATTAAATCACATTATTACACAATTAAACTATATGGAATTCATGTGTGTTTACCGGCCCTAACCTCTCCAGCTCTCATATCCCCACACAGTGAAATTACAACTTGATCTCACGCACACCAGTAGAAAGCAAATCTTGAGTTTTTTAGGGCTCTTAAAACACAGATGGAGGGTACTTCAATTAACCAAATCCAAACCCCTGAGACAAAGCAAAGAGAAAACAGAAACATACATAAGAAACTCAGCTTTCATTTTCTCATGCCTTTGTGTACAAGCTATTTCAGAGCAATGAAGGCAATTTATTCACTTGCTTTGGTTTCTGTTCAAGAAAAAACACTGTGCTGTATTGTAAAATTTTAAGTATCATTACCTCAAATCTCCTTCAATTGTTCATGAAGTGTACTGAACATACATGGAAGTAAAACCATGGATTTCAAAAAGGGAATCCTACAATTGTTCAGTATTTTGTATTTATATTATTTATCCATTTTCAAAACTATATTTTTCAGTAGTGTTAAAGGAAGCTTTGTCTCGCCAGAAGAAAAATTGACAAAAGGCAGGTATCAACCTTGGACAGAATACCAGTTTATAGAAGGGTAAGCTTGCAAGTTCAAAATGAACACCATGCCACAATATGTGATTTTTCCAGCTTTCATTTACATCATTTTAGTAAGTCGGAGGTAGTCAGTGGGGTCCTCTTGTGAAGCTGGTTGTGTAATGTGACATACTTAACGCATCACTCTAGTCTGCCACTCGCTCCAACAAAATCAAAGCCTTTAGTCATAGTGGTGGTCTTTATTTACATGTTAGGGCTGACATCCAATGAGCGCTCATCCAGAAATACAATGCATATAATACACCACTGCGGTGAGCTGGCGCCCTGCCCGGGGTTTGTTTCCTGCCTTGCGCCCTGTGTTGGCTGGGATTGGCTCCAGCAGACCCCCATGACCCTGTAGTTAGGATATAGCGGGTTGGATAATGGATGGATAATACACCAACAAAGAATAAGGAACGTGGGTGTTTTGGACTTCATAAACAAAACAGAAGCTTATCTGTTTGATCTCAAGCGTTTTATGGACCACAACAGAATGTACAAATGGAAAAAAAAGGGACAAGACTGCAGCTGAACTCGCTATACAGTAGTTGTTAATCCTTCGTGCAGATCCAATGCCATCAGCATGCTATCAGTTATCACAAAAAGGAGCAAGCTCAACTGTGCTGTCAGGTCAGTCAGTAAACGTGACATGGCCAGAAGCAAGTCTGATATGCTCCACGACTAGAAGTCGTATAATGTGACATTGGCTTCAGTTACAATACATGAACATGGATAATGAAAAGAACCTAGCATGAACAAGTGGATGAACACGCAAACTCAATCCAAATTGCATCCAAGCCCAAGCACTGTGAGAAAGCAATAATATCCACTGTCCCAAAAGGCCATTTTATTTTTACTCTAACGTGTTAAAATAAATAAATGTATTAGGAGCTTTTCCTGGGTGATGTAGTGGCACTTTAAAGAGTGCTTGTCTCCTGGATTCAGCATCCTGGGTTTAAATACTCAACTTTTTTGTTGCGTGTAATGTGTTATCTTTGTATCTGTTTCAATTTTTCTGTAGACAAAATTGTTTTCGTCCTATATTCCAAAACACTTTTGTCAGGCAGACTGGCGCTTTGAGTTTTGCTCATGTTAGTCTTGGGGTTTGTGTGTGTGAGTTAGTGGGCTCTGAATGGCTCCAGTGTGCTGTTCAGATATGGTTCTTACTTTGTGCACACTGCTACTGGGATAGTCTGCAGCCTTCCATGATCCTGATCTATATGAAACAGTTTTGAGAATGTAATATATATACAGGAATCATTCCTAGTGGCAAATTAAAAATACATCACTAGCAGCACTAAAGCTATGCAGCCTCATTCATCCAATGAACTGGCTCTAGGTCCCACCCAGTCTCTGCAGTGAAATAGTACCCTGTTCAGGGCAGTTTATTGCCTTGTGTCAATTGTGTAAGAATAGACCCCAGCCCCTCACAACCCTGAATTAGATTAATAAAGTCTCGTGATAGCATGTTATGCTGAAACACACTAAACCACTGTAGTGTCGTGTATTAAATTTGAAATCATGCAATAGTGAAAAAATAAAAGTCACACAATGGGTTAAGCTTTCATTTCCATAAGTAAATTTAAGAGGGAAAAAAAAAGCTTCCATAAGTTACACTGTTCATGCATCAGTTTAAAAGCTGTTGATGACTAAAATTAGAAACAACGTGTGACACAGCTTCAGAGTTCTGCATTGGAATTAAAACGTGAAGAGCAGAACACGTTAATTTGCTTTCAAGCTTAATATATTTCGCCCTGCCATTAACTCGACAAGAGGATTCACATGAAACATTTTCTTTAGTTGCTGTGCCTATATCCGAGAATGAGAAATAGATTGAAATTATATGCATTCATGATTAATATAGAAATATCTAAGATTCTGTTTTTAAAAATCTCCTAGATTTATTTATTGTATTTTTGTTGTTTAATAAGAGAGTAAAATGAAGATATAAACACAGCATCACAATATAAAGCAAAATGCCTTTTTTACAAAATGTACTTTTCAAAGGTCAGGCCCTGACTAATGGAATTGTGTTAAGCAATGCACATTGGGACTTGAAAAACTGAAGACAATGCTCTCTTATAATTTATTGATGGCACATTAGTTAATGGTCTAGTAAAATATTATTTCTATTACTGTGCATAAAACATTCAAACACTTGTTTTATGCCCCATAAAGTGTCCAAGAAGGAAAAAAAAACCTGATAGGAATGTCTTAACAGAGTAAATTAAAAAACTAGTATGTTTAATTAACATAGGTGTTTGATTAAAAGTGCAAATTAGAGTGGCTCTGAGTCTAAGGATCTACGCTGGCATCCCATAGGTTGCCGGTTCAAATCCCTGTCACTGCCAAAAGAGATCCTACTCTGCTGGGCCCTTGAGCAAGGCCCTTAACATTCAATTGCTCCAGGGGCGCTGTACAATGGATTACTCCAAGGGATAGATAGATAGAAAGATACTTTATATGGCGGAGTGGTGGCTCTGAGGCTAAGGATCTGCGCTGGTATCCCGAAGGTTGCCGGTTTGAATCCCCATCACTGCCAAAAGAGATCCTACTCTGCTGGGCCCTTGAGCAAGGCCCTTAACCTGCAATTGCTCCAGGGGCACTGTACAATGGTTGACCCTGCGCTCTGACCCCAAGGGGTATGTGAAAACTAACAAATTCCTAATACAAGAAATTGTATAAGGCGAACCAAAAAAAAAATGAGCACCACTGAATCACAGCACACACTGATACCAGGACAATTATAGTTGCTAATTAGTCCACTTACCTGGACAGATGGACTCTTTTCTCTGTAAACTGTCCCTCTCCATGTACAGGATCTATATGAGGTTCATTTCTCACGACTTCCACGCCTTCACCTTTGTCACTCTCCTCATGGCTATGTTTGCTGATAGTATACAGTTGACCTATTCTGTACTGAAAAGAAAAGAAGTAATTTTAAGGGAATGATCTAGTATTTCTGGTCCTATAGCACATGACATGTCGGCACAGGGTCAAGATAAATTTCTTTAATAACTAAAAAATAGTGCCTATACAAGCTTTTGTTGTTGCATCCTGAAATTGTCATTTGGTAGAAATGTAAAGTCTCATTTCTTGTAAAAATATGGCTTTCCAATAATAAACTTCCCAATGAGAAAAAAGCTACACAGAATTTTCTTGAACTGAAGATGTAAGGATATGGGCTGCAAGGATTTAATTTTATGGCAAGTTAATTTTCCACAGCTTTAACTTTTAATCATTTTTATTGCCAAGGAAAACATTTTTTTTCAATTCTATAATATCAGGAAAAAAAAAAAAACATCACGTCTAGCAAGTAAAATTTTACAACTCAAATGGATACTGTAGCTGATAGCTCCTGGCCTTGAGGGATGACTGTCTGATTTTTGTTCCACATTTACTTGATTACTCATTCTTTTATTTCATTTCTTCTAAAGGGAAAAAACAGATAAACAAACCCTTCCTGCCCACTTTATGATTTCTCCAGTGAACAGTGTAAAACCGCTCTTGCAAAGTGAAGGTCATCAATTTAGCCATTTGAAAGAAAATACACAAATAATGTAATGAACGCTAAAGAAAAATATCTCAAACCATACAGGAGTATCCTGTCTGTTTTAAAGCCGGACAAATATATAGCAGATGTCAGTACAGAGTTCAACAAACTCATTCAAAGTCAAAACAGATGATGCACTTCTGTCCATCTAGAACATTCTCTTCCTTTTTTTCAAAAATACACAGTATGTGCTGAAATTACTGTGTAATATATCAAATTAAGAAGCCCAGTTTAGAAACAGCTCTTTAAGTCTGAAATCATTTTGTACAGAATTTTTTTTATATAATACGGGGTCACTGTGTAGTGTTTACAATAGAGACAAATCAAGTATGGAGATCATTTTATTTAAACTGGACATGGGTTTAAGGATCCAACGCATATTTTTTTTTATCAAGGGACAAGGCTAACATCCACTATATTTTCTAAACGGGCTAATGGAGAGCCAGAGTCTATACAGCCTGCAATGGCCAAAAATTCTGGTCCGGAAGCCATAAAGGAATCACTGTCCATTGCTGGAAATGAAAGGTTAACCCTTTAATTATAAAGATGAAACAGATGGGTGCAAAAACAATGTGAAAAAATAGAATCATGAATGTAACTGTAGTGTTAAATAGATTTAGAAATAATCAAAGCATTGCACAAATATCATTAAACTGTTTAGCATCCATACCTTTTCAGTTTTATCCCCACAGATCATAAGGATTCCCACAATTCAATTGCAATGATCAAAGCATTGTATATAAAAAATGCACAATGTGTAAAAAAATGAAACACTAAGGTCTGTGTGTCCAGCAATCTGTTTGGCCAGTTTGGCTTTGGTGATGCGATGAAAGAGGAAATACGAGTGTGAGACTTAAAAGTAGTGTGCATATGAGGCGTGCTGAGAGAGTCACCTTCAAAGATGGCAAGTATAAAAGCAGAGAAAAGGTGAGAAGGGTGCCTCAGAAATAATGAGAGAGACTGAGAAGGAGGCTTTATGGGAACACACTTGAGAAGCAGCAAACTAGAGGAAAGGCACTGAAGGCACACATAGGGCAAGAGACAGCAAATATTTTTTAATTATGTGTGATGTTGTATTCATTGTTTTTTGTTTTCATTATACTATGTACACATTACAATACGTTTGTAGTTGATGTTAATTAGTTATCAAAAAAACATTGGAAGTTTCTCTGGTAAATCCCTAGCTTGATTATTTATTTTTTATATATATATATATATATATATATATATATATATATATATACTAGCGACTGGGAGCCCGATCGAATCGGGCTACAAATTCTACGTTTGTGAAATCCATACTTTCTCTGAAAAGAATTATTTGTATTTTTAAGTCCTTGAAATGATTTTGTTATCAAGGCACTGATTTGTGCTTAAAATAGACCTTTTCAGCGATGTAATGAAGAGCTTCCTGTTTAAACGGGGCTGCGAGACGTGAACTCAGCTCTTCGGCGCACCTCATTTGATTTTTTCCGGCAAACAAATTTCAAAACAAACCGCATTTTACGACTCTAATCAGAGTAATAATTATGTTGGCGTGGTCATTTTAGATCTGAGATCGGCTAAAATTTAAACAATGACCGTTGTTAATAACCAGCCATTATTACTCAGTTTGCCAACAGATGTCAGAAGGACGGATGCCAAAACAGAACTGCCCAAAGATAGATTTCGATGTACCAAGCAAATGGCGATATGTTCTAAATTACTTACGGTTCCGGAGCTGTCGAAGGGTTTAAGTCAGTCGACGATGTTAGTCCTGGAAAGTACGCCCCACTAAACCAACGTTCCAAAAAGCAACTAAACTTACTGTTATCTGCTACAACCAACACCGACTTACTATACTCGGCTGTCCAGTGGCGTCACTGAAGCATTCGAACATTCTTAGCCAATCATGCAATACTGCGTCCGCATTTGCCACGTTATGTTCTAACTACAGAGGCAGAGTCCCGTTGCATGGTTCTAACTTGTATTGAGTCGAGGTATTGACGCGAACACCATACATATGGGTATTGACGCGAACACCATACATACGGAGTATTGACATGAACATCATACATACGGATAGTATCAAATTATATGTAAGGATAAACACATTAAACATATGTATATATATATATACACACACACACACACATATACATACATACATACACATACATATATGTATGTATATATATATATATATATATACACACACACACACACACACACACACACATATATATATATATACATACTAAGGGGCTTTGCCCCCTGCTCACTTTGCTCACCCAACCCCTTCCCCCACCGGGGCGCGCTACGTGCCAGCCACTTCACGTCTCTGCCTCGTGTTGTGAAGAGGCGGGCTGAACGCACACTAAGGAGATGTGGTTGCTCCTCCAAAACCCCGTCTTAAACCGTGATATAATGGGAAACAAATACATTTTTTTACCTCCTCTTTGCTCGATCAGCTTCTGACTTGCTGCTGCGGATATGCTGTGCGATCTGCATCTCGCATAGCACTTCGAACATTTAAAAGCCTATACAGTTGCTGTCCTTTTGTCTCAATGCCTTGTCTCGTTTGACGTTAAAGTGTCTCCGAGAAAATCTCCTTCCAAGCCTTCCAAGAATTTTTTTTTTTAATAATGGACAGATATATACACACACATACACACACACACACACACACACACACACACATATATATATATAGACATATATATAGAGCAACTGTACATCCGGGTTTCCCCAGAAATGTTCTCTTTTTAGGTGTCTACACTGGCATCCAGGCGGTTTTTACAAAACAGTCAGTTTGATAAACTTAATCACAATGTGATTCGCCAAGACAACGTCATGGGGACAGGCTCTTGTGTCTAAAAGCAATGACAAGTAATGAGTGCCGACCCCAAACAGTGGCTTGTCTGTCTGACGTCTCTTGTTTGTTATGCCATGACAGAATGGAAAAAGGAAAAAGAGATTGTGACTGAACCTGCCATATCTCAAAAGCATTTGTAGTCACCAGGAGCTGTCAGAATGATTGTCAGAAGGCAGCAAGCTTGCAATACTTTGGAAATTTGAAAATATGCTGAACAGTTGTGAAGCATTCCTGTAGTCTGTCATACCGTGTAATTTCTAGTCATGTAATTTGATGTCCTTAAGGTAGTGATATTTAGCAAATGCACTTACTAAAGTTTGACTTTGCCTCCTCCTAAAAATCACGTAACGTGCCAATGGTTTCAGACATAAAATAAAAATGTCAAAAATAATTAATCAATGCAAATAATTTACTTTGTGTTATTTATTAGTGTAGTGTAAGATGTCTAATGCTACCAACTGACATGATACTGAACGGCGATAATTTCACTCTACAGTCTGCCTCACCCTTTCAATATTTTCTTCTATATTTACAGTTGTCAATGAGTCATGCTACCAGTAGATTGAAATTTATCAAACCACTTTAAAATAGAGTTATCAGAAGGAATTCTTGAGACACATTAAACTTCCTCGCACCTGTTATAGTTTGGAGTCAATGTATAAGGCAACAGCAAACACTTCACGAGGTACCAACCAAGTTGTTTCTGTCCACTAAAACTGCACTTACTATGCTACACTGCCACACCACTACATATAGCTTTACTCTATTTATGCACATTCCACAACACCCTAAATATCATCATACGTTCAACCCATGCCAATTTTATAAAGTATATACTGTACATACATCAGGAATGAGCTCAACCCTAATTTTTGTTTATTGATTTTTGATAGTGTCAATTGGTAGTCTCTCAGTAAATCAAACTTCAGTTCCTACTGTATAATATGTGAGTTTTCCTGACTTTTTATGGCAGAAAAGGTGAAAGTAAATGGTAAATATATTCTCAGTGTCTCTAAAAAGACTTTGACTAATGGCAAACTGAAAGACATCCTGTTTCAAAGCATGCTACTACATGTAGCTGATTATTTGATTTAATACAGTATTTAGGATTAATATTGGACACTAATGCTCATTCTTGATATACCAACAAATCTAATTCACTCCTAATATTTATGGATGCTTTAACTTGTGGATAATTGTCTTTTTTTTAACAAACAAAAAACTTCCTTTTAAAAAGACTAGTAAGTGTTAGCTAAATGATCTTATCAACATGGCCACAAGAGCAGCTTAAATGTATAAAACATGATTTGTCAAGGGAAGGATTTACTACAGAGCACACAAAGGCAGTAGCCTAATCTGCTCACAGATGACTGTCAGATTAGAATCAACTTTATAAAATTTCAATGCCTATTAACTCATAAAGCTTGTCTACACTCTGTTAATTAGGACCTGGAATATAGCAAATGACATCTGGTATACAGTATGTGCAGGCACTATGAGCAAAGGATCAGATTTTCCTGTAAATTTTAAAATAGAAAAGCTTTTAAAATCTGCGTATTTACAGATGAGTGGTTAAATATAAAAAAGATTCGTTACTTCATTTTACATATGCAGATTGTTCATCCATCAAGCCTATATTTAAACAATGGTGGAAGAACTCTTTTGTATGACGAATGGGTCAACAAATATAGTTTACCACTTGAGCACATAGCCTACTGCGTCCGCCTAAATCTTCTGTGAACTTTACAGTACATTACATTGAAATATATATTTAGGCAAACCTTATTTAGAATTCTAACATCTTTTTTTAAACATGACATGAAATACAGTATATATTTATAATTCAACAGTACCAAGATTACAAGGTGAGCTGCTTTATAAATAACAACGTGCTGTCTATAGTGTGCATTTAGTTGTCTATAAGTGGCTATAAGATGCAGTAATTTGGGAGATTTTCTCTTATCATCAGTGTTTCATCCCTACAAATATAATACTTTATGTTTAAAAGGTAATACTTTCCAACAAGCTTAAACACACTTTTGACCTAAAAGAGTGTTATTAAAAGGACTCTCCAAGCTGACTGAGAGCTGTAATTACAGACTAAATAACTTGAAAAATGCCTGTAATAGAGATATCATGTCATGGCATGATTTTTTTCTGCGACAACACTAATATGTATATAGTGTGTATTTACATTGTAGGAAATTCTTCTGTTACTATTTTGGTGGTCTTTTTTCTGTGTTGTGATGAATAATACATAAATGTACGATCCCATACTTTTATAAAAAATCATTTTTTGTAAATTTGGAAGAAGGTTAATCTGGTTACATGTACAGTAGGGCTGTAGAGTCACTATACAAAACCTTTGACTCCAGCTCCTCAATTTCTTGTCTAGCCAACTCTGACTCCTCTATTTATAATTAGACTAACATATTTACTGTGTTAATTGAAACACACAACATGCAAGATACAAGGCAATTCATCATTGCCAGTGTGAATCAACAGGCTATCTTTTAGCACTCTTACCTGTTAAAGTTCAGGTTTAAAGGCTGTAACAATGTTGTTGTGAATTCTAAACACTAAGAAACACTAAACATAAGGCTAAACTTACAAAAGTAAAAAAGAAGCTATATTTTTATCAAAAATCTAGAAAAAGATAGTTTAATCGATTAATATATGTCAAACTGTATACTTTAACACATTATATTACAATTTGCATTTAACAGAGTCGGAGTCAGTACATTTTAGCAGCTCCAACTCCAGTACCCCAATAACTGCTTTTGAGCACAAAACAACAATAGGACCATTAAACTACTTATTGTTTATCTGTTTTTTCTTTTTCTTTTTTAAAACATTATTCATAAATATTAATTCAGCTTTGTGCCTTCTACTCTTTTCACTGGTTATTCCATCAGTAGTCACATCCCAATCAGCTAGAATCTGACTCGTAATGTTAATACATTTCAATTGGCTACTGTTTCCTTCTCTCTCTAACGCAAAATTATATTGAAGGAATTGCGAAATAGATGGGCAAATAGAGCTTTTTCTACTTTATATGTTGAATTGTTTGTAAATCTATACTGGCACTGACTCTACTGCACCATCAGATTCTACTACTCAACTTATCAGTTTAGGTTTATTTATAGACTAGGTTTGTCACAAAAACTGATACTTCTACTAAGTCGATACCAAACTTCCAAAAAAGTGAATGGTACTAGATTTTTTACAGTGTTGGTAGTATCAAATGAAAGTCAATATTGTACTCAAGCATGACTGCAAATAGAAAATTACCATAGAAGGCCCAGTAATATGCAATTAAAAACTACATATGAAAATGTCTCACAGTAGTGACGATAAAGCACTGCATCAACAAATGTCAAAAACAGCGGAAGTCACATCTGGAAATGCTTTGTGTTTGAGGGAAAATAATTTTAGCTTGCAATTGCGGGAATTGTGCTAATTAAATCTTAGCCTTCATTTAATAAATCTTAGTGAGTTTGTAGCAGTGGTGATGTGCTCCTGTGACTGCCCAGTTGTGTAGTTTTGACATTTGATTTTGTCTTAAATCGTAAAGATGGCTCGTGTGCATTTGAGAGAGCTGACTGACTACCAATGATCATTCACTTGGAAGCACAATGCATACAATGCAGCCAAAAGGAAAGAAAGAATGTGTGTGCTTTTAACTGTGCATCCACAAGAGAGGCATGTCTGTCTGATATCTCATGTTTGTTGTGACATGACTGAATGACCATACCAGGAAAACCTTTGCTGTTGGCACAGTCAGGCAGCATGTTAATTGGCTGACAAAACATAGTGAGCTTCAGATACTCTGTGTGACGTCCTGTGTCCCTTCACCCTGCAAGACAAATGGATCAACTGCAGTAATGTTATGGGACTGCTGATCTTCACATCTAGCATGCATTCCCCCAAAATCTCCGTCAGCCATACTGACCTGGGTTAATAATGCTGTCTTCCAGCCAGACAGAATGTGTTGGAGACTTGGATTCTGTACATTGCATAGTCTATACTTTGTCTCTGTACCAATACCAGAGTTGTACATTTCTGGGACTTGGGAGAGTGCCACATGTGAACTTAATAGGAAAGCGTATTCTTGCCTATGGGATCTGCCACATATTGGCCTACATTATGGACCTTTTGGAGGACACCTTCCAATTTGATTAGATCCCTTGTTGACAATGATTCACTCCCTTGATCTTGCATCTCTCTTCTTCCGTGCTGGTCACTTCAGAGATCAGCAGCTCTTTCCAGCCCTTTTCTGTGGCTTTACGCGACTGACTTCACAAGAGCATGCCAACAATTGCCTCCACCTTGCTAAGATTACATAAACGAAGGTTACAACAGAAAATCACTGGAAAAGTCATCTAACGTGACATACAGTGCATCCAGAAAGTATTCACAGTGCATCACTTTTTCCACATTTTGTTATGTTACAGCCTTATTCCTAAATGGATTAAATTCATTATTTTCCTCAGAATTCTACACACAACACCCCATAATGACAATGTGAAAAAAGTTTACTTGAGGTTTCTTCAAATTTACTAAAAATAAAAAAACTGAGAAATCACATGTACATAAGTATTCACAGCCTTTGCTCAATATTTTGTCGATGCACCTTTGGCAGCAATTACAGCCTCAAGTCTTTTTGAATATGATGCCACAAGCTTGGCACACCTATCCTTGGCCAGTTTCGCCCATTCGTCTTTGCAGCACCTCTCAAGCTCCATCAGGTTGGATGGGAAGCGTCGGTGCACAGCCATTTTAAGATCTCTCCAGAGATGTTCAATCGGATTCAAGTCTGGGTTCTGGCTGGGCCACTCAAGGACATTCACAGAGTTGTCCTGAAGCCACTCCTTTGATATCTTGGCTGTGTGCTTAGTGTCGTTGTCCTGCTGAAAGATGAACCGTCGCCCCAGTCTGAGGTCAAGAGCGCTCTGGAGCAGGTTTTCATCCAGGATGTCTCTGTACATTGCTGCAATCATCTTTCCCTTTATTCTGACTAGTCTCCCAGTTCCTGCCGCTGAAAAACATCCCCACACCATGCTTCACTGTAGGGATGGTATTGGCCTGGTGATGAGCAATGCCTGGTTTCCTCCAAACGTTACGCCTGGCATTCACACCAAAGAGTTCAATCTTTGTCTCATCAGACCAGAGAATTTTGTTTCTCATGGTCTGAGAGTCCTTCAGGTGCCTTTTGGCAAACTCCAGGTGGGCTGCCATGTGCCTTTTACTAAGAAGTGGCTTCCGTCTGGCCACTCTACCATACAGGCCTGATTGGTGGATCGCTGCAGAGATGGTTGTCCTTCTGGAAGGTTTTCCTCTCTCCACAGAGGACCTCTGGAGCTCTGACAGAGTGACCATCGGGTTTTTGGTCACCTCCCTGACTAAGGCCCTTCTCCCAGTTTAGATGGCCGGCCAGCTCTAGGAAGAGTCCTGGTGGTTTCGAACTTCTTCCACTTACGGATGATGGGGGCCACTGTGCTCATT
>JANRMT010062861.1:14708559-14718572 GCA_026402145.1 Polypterus bichir lapradei | reverse complement strand
AGGCTGCCATGTGCCTTTTACTAAGGAGTGGCTTCCGTCTGGCCACTCTACCATACAGGCCTGATTGGTGGATCGCTGCAAAGATGGTTGTCCTTCTGGAAGGTTCTCCTCTCTCCACAGAGGACCTCTGGAGCTCTGACAGAGTGACCATCGGGTTTTTGGTCACCTCCCTGACTAAGATCCTTCTCCCAGTTTAGATCAGTTTAGATGGCCGGCCAGCTCTAGGAAGAGTCCTGGTGGTTTCGAACTTCTTCCACTTACGGATGATGGAGGCCACTGTGCTCATTGGGACCTTCAAAGCAGCAGAATTTTTTCTGTAACCTTCCTCAGATTTGTGCCTCGAGACAATCCTGTCTTGGAGGTCTACAGACAATTCCTTTGACTTCATGCTTGTTTGTGCTCTGACATGAACTGTCAACTGTGGGACCTTATATAGACAGGTGTGTGCCTTTCCAAATCATGTCCAATCAACTGAATTTACCACAGGTGGACTCCAATTAAACTACAGAAACATCTCAAGGATGATCAGGGGAAACAGGATGCACCTGAGCTCAATTTTGAGCTTTATGGCAAAGGCTGGGAATACTTAGGTACATGTGATTTCTCAGTTTTTTAATTTTTAATAAATTTGCAAAAACCTCAAGCAAACTTTTTTCACGTTGTCATTATGGGGTGTTGTGTGTAGAATTCTGAGGAAAAAAATGAATTTAATCCATTTTGGAATAAGGCTGTAACATAAAATGTGGAAAAAGTGATGCGCTGTAAATACTTTCCGGATGCACTGTAGGTTTAAATGAGGAAGAGTGTCTGTTAAAGTGTGTATGTGTGTTAACTTGTGTTAGGGTTTTCTCCCTGGCCCAAAGACTATTTACTGTACAAGAGTTTGGCCCCAGGCAGAATTTATTTGATGACCCCAATGTATAGTTTCAATGTTCTCCCAGTATCTGTGTGAGTTAAATTCTTTGGCTTTTCATCCACAATTCAAAGGCATGCAAGTGAATTTGATTCATGGGTTCAAACTGGCCAAGCAATAGACCTGGACAGCCAGGGTTTGCTTATATCTTGTGCCTTATCATGCTGAAGTATCTTCAGATGATGTTAAATTTAGAAAATGGACAGCTGAAATTAAAGGGTTAAACACATTAAACAATGCCATTTTATTCAAATGCACTTACACAAGTCATCCATTTTAAGAAATATGTCAATCCATCCAGTCGTCCATTTCTAAACCTGCTTTATGCTGAGCACGGTCATGGGGAAGCTGGAGCCTATCCCAACAAGTCAGGAATAATCCCTTGACAATAATAATAATAATAATTCTTTACATTTATATAGTGCTTTTCTCACTACTCAAATTGCTTCAGTGAGGGGAGACCCACTTGAACCACGACTAATGTGTAGCATCCACCTTGATCATGTGATGGCAGCCATTTTGTGCCAGTACACTCGCCACACATTAGATGTTAGGTGGTGAAGTGGTGACAGTGATAGCGAACAGAGACAGGGGATGATTAGGTGGCCAGAATGACTAGGCCAGAGTGGGCAATTTAGCCTGGGCATCAAGATACACCTTACTCTTTACAAAGGAAGCCCTGGGATCTTTCATGACCACAGAGTCACAACCTCGGTTATTGGTGTCATCCAAAGGACGGCACCATTTTTACAGCACAGTCCCCCATCACTGCACTTTAGAATCCCCATTCAGACCACCAGGTAAACACCCCCTGCTGACCTCACCAACATCTTTTCCCACAACAACCCAAGCTTTTCCTAGACGATCTAAGTACTGGCTGGGCCTGCATATGCAGAGCTTCAGGTGGATGACCACCGTTCTAAAGTATATGTGGTACAAAGCGCCTTTTCCGTTATGGGTAGAAATGTGTATATAACTCCATAAACACTTTGTTTTAGGAGATGTTTAATTTGTGAAGAGTTTAATTCAAATAAGTAAGAACATTAACATGAAAAATAAATAATAAGAAAGAAGTTGGGAGGTTGAAAGCATGCACTGACTGATACAGCACATTTCCGCTCCCACCACACGATGAACCAGCTCAGGATGCCAAATTAGGACCCAAGTACAGCAGGTGAATGAACAGTGCGAGTTTTTATTTTACAGTGGCTGGAGTGACAATCCTGCCACCAACCTCTAAGTTTTCCACGCAAGTTGGTGGACCTGCTTGCAGGGCTGGATGCAGGTTAACGTCATACATAGGAAAGAGAAATTGCAGGTTACAAGCCTTGCTCAAGGGCCCAATGGAATGGAATCACTTCTGGCATTTACAGGATTTGAGCCAACAACCTTCTAATTGCCTACATATATCCCTAGCCTCAGAGCCACCACTCCACCCAATTAAGAAAGATGGGTAACCATATAAAATACGGTAAAAGTATAACAAGTTTTTCAAAAAAATAACAAAAAAATGTTATTGTCTGCTAGAATCCTATCAACTGTGTGGCATCTTTTTCTAAAACCATATAACACCACAGGTTAAAATAATTTAAACATGAGACTAAATATTAGATTTGGTTATGTATTTTCCAGAGGGCCAATTCTAAGGTCAAAGCTGTTTGCTGGGCTTACTGCACCGATTTCATCTGATATGTTTGTGCAAACATTTGCATATAATTAAGTGTATGCATATACATATGATTATGTTTCCAAAGATTTTCTGTGTTGTCATAGTAACCTGGAAAATCATTGCCAAACAGGGCTGCTAGAGTTTCCTAAGTTTAAAGGAGATGCAATTTGGGACACAGAAGGTTAAAGTTCATTTTAGCATCCATTTCTTTTTGTTTCTTCTCCATTTTAACCACAAACCCTAGGAGCTGCTACATCACTGTCTCTTGCTCTGCCACCAGCGTCAGATTGATGTCACGGGAAGGCTAAAAATAGCATCTGTATAAGAAGCAGTTAATGATCCGTCGTCACGGGGAGGTGTTGGGGGAGGTAAACGTGTGTGTGTCCACTGATTAAGTCCAAGTTCAGTAGGTAAACCCAATACCTTAAAGCAGTTACACATTATTTCTTCTTTTTTCACAGCAAGAGATTAACATATATATTATGATACATATATATTTTTCATAATACTGTATAAAATCTTAGTGGCGTCAATTCTAATAAACTCTTTCATAAAAAAGAAAGACATATAGATATCTTTGCAATTTGCGCATCTTTGCCAAATCGGTACATTTTAAGCAAAGAACAATATGTCCCTGACAAATGCTACCTTCTGGCATTTAGCATATTCCTTATATGTTTGCTATTTACTAATTTTGCTGTTCTTTGATAATTTATGTGGTGTCTTGACAATCTGCGCAGTGCTTGGAGCCAGCTTGCTGCCATGAGCACTATATAAAAATAAAGTGAACTGATTATTGACTAGAGGCAGCCATCACAAACCACAGAGCTTTACAAGATGAAAAATCTCAGAATTGAAATGAAGCCCAAACAGACAGAATACTGATTGTTTCTCATGGAAACAGAAAAAGATGGGTTTAGTTAAAGATGTGCATATTAAAAAGGGAGGAACTGCTGTTTGCTGGATAAATACAATGGGATATGAAAGCAGAGTAACGTTTCCACGTGTATGCTGTCAGAGGTTGCTGGGGTGGTGACCCGGCCGGGACGCCCAGGAGGACCGGAGGAGGGCTTGCACCTTCCTCAGACCATCTGGGGGCGACCGCCCTGGTTCCTTTGGGGGCCACGGATACAGAGCTTTAAAGATCCACCCTGTAGGGGCCTGTGGTCACCGCCAGGGGGTGCCCCCATGCCTTTGGAGCCCTGGACCTCAGCACTTCCGCCACACCAGGAAGTGCTGGGGAGAACAGGAGCAGGGACACCTGGAATTCTTCCGGGGATACAGCCAGCACCTCCGCCACACGGAGGCGTGTTGGTGGGAGATTGCCGGGAAGTACCTGGAGCACATCCGGGTGTGAATAAAAGGGGCCGCCTCCCTTTATTCAGCGCGAGAGTCGGGAGTGGAGTGGACTGAGCTTGCTAGGGGAGGCAAGGAGGCGGCCTGAAGAAAGTAAGGCATTGTGTGGCCAGGACGTTGGGGGCTTGTGGGGGATTTGTGTGCCACTTGTAAATAGTTGGGACTTGTAAAATAAACGTGTGTGTGGTGAAACAACATGTCTGCCCTCAGTGTCCGGGCCAGCCTCCACAATGCCTAAATTGGGAAATATTATTATTATTATAAATTGCTATTCATAGTGCTTAAAATTATTTTACAGTTTGACCAGTTAGCCTGTTGCCTTGACCGATGTCTGAATGAGTTTTTGTCCCAAATCCCAAAATTAAAAAGGCAGACAGATAGATAGAGTAGATAGATGGCACTTCATTTGTAACCAGGGGGAAATTTTTCATTTTTACAGAACCTCAACATAATTATTATAACCAATAACAGCCCCCTTCTCCAATATACATCTGAATGACCTTAAGGAAAGAAAACTTAAAAAAGAAAACCTCTGACTTGGCTGCAGACAAAAAGGGCAGTTCCGGTCACAATGAGGTATTATAAAGGTGTTGGTATAAAGAAGCGTCAAACTGCTGACCCTGTGTGGGTGTCGAATGTGAGTGGACCCTACAACTGACTGGTGTCACGTTTAAGGCCGTTTCCTGCTGCACACCCAGTGCTGTCAGGACTGTCCCAGAATTTCTGCAACTCTGAAATGAATTAAGTGAATTTGAGATTTTTAAAGTGTATATTATGATCAGAAACATATTACTTAGGAATAAGCAATAGCAAAGTGTTATTTAACTATAATGGATAATCTAACAAAAACAAGTCATTATTTTACATAGCACTCCACTGAAACTGCTCAGTAGACAGAATTCTGTGGGTAGGAATACTGGCAGCAAAAGAACAAAAAACTGTTCTCCTAAATGTAAGCAGCTCACCTGTGAAGGGTGCAATAATATCTCTAACTTTAGACATTAGACATGATCTGTACATAGGCTGGCATAAATCATAAAGAGAATGCTGTGGCTACCATCTTTATTTACACCACGATGCCCTTTAACACGATTTCTCACAGAGATGCACGTTTTAATACAATGGGGAAGCTCAGTTGCACACTCACGGTAGGTAACCTGCTACCTTGTGCTTTGAAGTCCAGAAATTCATTGCGGGAACTAAAAGCAAATGCACTGCACTAATCTTGAAGACAAATAAATGGACACATATATACACTTATTTGCATATTGGTATGCGCTGGGCGTAAAAGTGTTACTTCATATGCACTGCATCATGCACTGTGTCCTTAATTGGTATCACTTACAACATTATTTGAATTCTGCATATCGCCTAATTTTTCATTGTGTACAACAAGAAATATTCATAAGCATTCATTTTTCCCATGTGCTCTGGCCACCACTCCATTTATTAATTGTAATTAAGTCAGCTTAATTTTAAAAACCAAACTATCTCAAGCACTTTAATTGGCTTAATGGACCGTGCATGATCAAACAGAAAAGTAATCAAGTGTTCTGAAAGCTGAGAAAATCTCATCAACCACCATTTCTGACAGAGCAGGGACCTCTTATTTGGCTCCGGTATATGGTGTTCTCATTGACAATCTCTGCTGTTAGATGAGAGCAGAAAGGGGCCAACAAAAAACAGGAAACAATCTGAAGCTGTCTATCATAAGACTGGATGTTATTGTTATGAAGAACCAGGGGCAGGGCACTCCCAAACACATGCAGCGACTTTTACTGACTTAGACAGTCTACTGTATAGACCAGAACTTTACTCAATGTATGGAAATGCTGGTCAGACCAAAGACAACTGGCCAACACTTATTTTACACAATCTGCGCCCTTCTGAACTGTAATTTAAGGCAGATATCGTAGACTCAAGGACAAGTTCTGCCACAAAAAAGGACCTGATGAATGGAAATTACAATTCTTTAATGTTCCGCTGTGTGTGAATTATTAACACAAAAAATGTAGAGAAATCGCCATTTGAGATGTCATGCTGTCCCACTTTGTTTTGTTCATACTGTATGTATGTCAAATTGGTGTTTCAGGCAAAATCAGACGTGACTGCTGATTTGCTGTTCAATCAGCACAAAAAGAATTATAATTAAAAACTTGTCCTTATTACATTTTTGAAAATAAAAAGAAACATACAGTAAATACACAAAGAGTCTCACTGTTCTAAATACTACATAACTGCAAAAAACCATTTCTCACTCAGTCGAATGATTTTTTTTTCTTATATGATGCTATCTGATTAAATATAGAGTAATAAATAGTAATCTGATTAGGTTGAACTTAAGCGGGTGCAGAAGGAACTCTGAGTCCAGCTCAGGGCGGCGAAGGAGCAGTACAGGAGAAAGCTGGAGCAGAAATTGCAGAATAACAGCATGAAGGAAGTGTAGGATGGGATGAAGATCATCACTGGCTGAAGCTCAAAGCAGGGTGCCACCATCGAGAAGAGACGTGGAGAGAGCAAACCAAATGAACTTCTTTAACAGGTTTGACCACCCTAACTCACTCTCACCTCGGAGTACTTCATCCTCCAACCATCCTTCTGCTGATACCAGCATAGGTGAGACATCCCCACCCACAATTACAGCAGCACAGGTGAGCAGAGAGCTGAGGAGACTTTGTGCCAGTAAAGCAGCGGGTCCAGATGGAGTATCGCCACGACTGCTGAAGGCCTGTGCGCTAAAACTGGGGAGTCCTCTACAGCGCATCTTCAACCTGAGCCTGGAACAGGGGAGAGTCCCGAGGCTTTGGAAAACGTCTTGTATTTAGTCCCAAAGGTATCACGTCCTAGTGAGCTGAATAACTTCCGGCCTATTGCTCTGACGTCACATGTGATGAAGACCATGGAGTGGCTGCTGCTTCACCACCTGTGGCCACAGGTCCACCACGCCCTCGACCCTTTGCAGTTTGCATACCAGGAGAAGGTGGGAGCGGAGGATGCCATCATCTATATGCTACACCGATCCCTCTCCCACCTGGACAGAGGCAGTGGTGCTGTAAGAATTATGTTTTTGGACTTCTCTAGCGCCTTCAACACCATCCAACCTCTATTCCTTAGGGACAAGCTGACAGAGATGGGAGTAGATTCATACCTGGTGGCATGGATCGTAGACTATCTTACAGACAGACCTCAGTATGTGCGTCTTGGGAACTGCAGGTCTGACATTGTGGTCAGCAACACAGGAGCGCCGCAGGAGACTGTACTTTCTCCAGTCCTGTTCAGCCTATATACATCAGACTTCCAATATGACTCAGAGTCCTGCCACGTGCAAAAGTTCGCTGATGACACTGCTATCGTGGGCTGCATCAGAAGTGGGCAGGAGGAGGAGTACAGGAAGCTAATCAAAGACTTTGTTAAATGGTGTGACTTAAACCACTTACACCTGAACACCAGTAAGACCAAGGAACTGGTGGTGGATTTTAGGAGGCCCAGGCCCCTCATTGACCCTGTGATCATCAGAGGTGACTGTGCAGAGGGTACAGACCTATAAATACCTGGGAGTGCAGCTGGATGACAAATTGGACTGGTCTGCCAATACTGATGCTCTGTGTAAGAAAGATCAGAGCCGACTATACTTCCTTAGAAGGTTGGCGTCCTTCAACATCTGCAATAAGATGCTGCAGATGTTCTACCAGACAGTTGTGGCAAATACCCTCTTCTACACGGTGTTGTGCTGGGGAGGCAGCATAAAGAAGAAGGACGTCTCACGCCTGGACAAACTTGTTCAGAAGGCAGGCTCTATTGTAGGAATAAAGCTGGACAGTTTAACATCTGTAGCAGAGCAACGGGCACTAAGCAAACTCCTGTCAATCATGAAGAATCCACTGCATCCACTTAACTGTGTCATCTCCAGGCAGAGGAGGTGCTTCAGTAACAGACATTTGTCACTGTCTTGCTCCACTGACAGAGTGAGGAGATCGTTCCTCCCCCACACTATGCAACTCTTCAATTCCACCCGGGGGAGTAAATGCTAACATTATTCAAAGTTATTGTCTGTTTTTACATGCATTTTTATTACTCTTTAATTTAAATTGTTTTTTTTTGTATCAGTATACTGCTGCTGGATTATGTGAATTTCCCCTTGGGATTAATAAAGTATCTATCTATCTATCTAAAAGTCAGCATTATGTCACAACTCATCTAATTTGGGCAATCAAGTTTCCTCTAAATTCTTCCACTTGGAATTGGCTTCACTAGAGTCTCATATTTCCAGTACTTTTCATAGCATTTTTACACAACATAACTGCCAAACAAGAAAAAAAAAATTTGTGGTTTAGAAGTGCTGCAAATGTGTTACTGTATAAAAGGTGATAAGCAGCGGCACCACGCGTAATATGAGGTTCTTCTTCCAGCTGGTAGCCAGGTTATTCACACTAACTTCAACTGAGACTCTGCAACAGTAAGGTATATCTATACTAATAAAAGGCAAAGCCCTCACTGACTGACTGACTCACTCACTGACTCACTCACTCACTCACTGACTCATCATTAATTCTCCAACTTCCCGTGTAGGTAGAAGGCTGAAATTTGGCAGGCTCATTCCTTACAGCTTACGTACAAAAGTTAAGCAGGTTTCATTTTGAAATTCTACGCGTAATGATCATAACGGTCAACAACGTCCGCCATG
This sequence comes from Polypterus bichir lapradei, assembly GCA_026402145.1. Classification (NCBI taxonomy): domain Eukaryota; kingdom Metazoa; phylum Chordata; class Cladistia; order Polypteriformes; family Polypteridae; genus Polypterus; species Polypterus bichir. The sequence goes on along the minus strand of JANRMT010062861.1, from coordinate 14,709,950 downwards.
TTGAACTTACTTATTTATGGCCCGATCTTCTCGAAATTTTATAGGCGGCTTCCCTGCACTAACCGAAACCAATTTATGTACTTATTTCGGTGGTATGATGCCACTGTCGGCCGCCATATCGAACTTTTCAACAGTCTTTGTTACTTATGGGTCCATCTTCAAGAAATTTGGTACACGGGTTCCCAACGCTAACTGAATCCTACTTACGTACATATATACGTCCATAGCCTGCAGCTCGGTCACCGTGTGAGGTGGCGTTGGGTCCCCCATCACAACGCCTCCCACGTTGTTGGCTGCCTGCCTATATAAGACCGTCTGTCGCTCTGGTCTCTACATTCCCTTCCTTGCTTCGCCACGGGATTCACGTCTCCCTACTGATAACTACAGCCTTTTTGTTTAATCCATGGCTTCTCCGCTGTTTTATTGTTTGTTTATTACAATTATAGTTATTGTGTAGGTATTTTACACTTACTTTACATTGTTCAGGTACCCATTTCCTTTATCATTCCAACCCCCATTACCATGTCTATCGAGGTAATCACCATCGATCAAAGAACTGTCACTTACTGAGTGGTTTCCATGCCCGGAGATGGCACCTACCTTTTCCATTCTCTTTGTTACATATTGCACGGCCATATCAGGCTCACTCTTGATATCCGGAGGAACATTGTGTCTTATGTATTGAATGACTGGGACAGGTTCAAGGTGTGGACTGATGACGGTACAGGAGATAATTATACTACACAGGAGCACTAGAAGAGTGAAATGCTTAAGCCCTTCACCTATGGTTTTGCATGTGAGTTGATGGCTGCCGCTGAATTGTTCGGTTGTCGCTTTCAAGTGTACTGAAATGGCCAAATATTTTACACCTTTGAACAACCGCCAATGCCTCTTAAACATCTTAGATTCACAGGTGATGATTTCATTAGTGGACACTTTGATGTTTATGAATGTTTAAACTCTCAAAAGCTGGATGTGATTTTATCGATGAAACCGGTTGTGTGCTTACAACGCTTGACAGATGCCGAATGTCACTTCAACACAACAAATCCTGCAAATACTGTCATAATTGAAACAAACCATGAAACTCAAACTGATTATGACAGCAGCAATCCAAGCTGTGAGATTTGAGACAAGATTACTGTTCACATGGCCAACTGTAAGTTACAAGCTCAAGAGTAAGCTCAGCGCACAGCTTGGTCATATTACAACCGGAGGGCCGAACTGACAACGTGGCATACAAAGAGATCCTTAACAAATAATTATTGGCATATTTTCCCTCAGTTTAAAAAGGTTAAATTGTCTTCTTAATAAAAATGTTAAGGCAGTACTTCGCTGCTGCGAAGCGCGGGTATTTTGCTAGTATATATATATATATATATATATATGTA
>JANRMT010062861.1:14660984-14703559 GCA_026402145.1 Polypterus bichir lapradei | reverse complement strand
TAAACAGTGTGGGAGAGTTTATAAGGGCTTAAAATATATAAAAATAACCATACAAACATATGGTTTCTACTTCGCGGATTTTCACCTATCGCGGGGGGGTCTGGAACGCAACCCCCGCGATCGAGGAGGGATTACTGTACACCATTTGGTTCAGAATATTTGTTTTCTTGTTTTCCTCCTCTAAACCTAGGTGCATCTAATGGTCAGGTGCGTCTTAAGGAGCGAAAAATACGGTAATTGACTTACTGGGTGTGGTAACTGGTAACAGCACCCTTAGCAGCAGGACCTGTAATAAATGCTTTCTTTAGTTTATGAACCAGTCTCCTTCTGTTATGTTTAAGAATCATAGCTACTCCTTCTTTTAAGACTGTTTCACTCCAATGATATTTGTGGAATTCTGAGCATGAACTGTTTATTTCAGGTTCTGTTACAACTCAGTGGGATTTATGAAAGATCACATCATTCCAGAACTGTAAATTTATTTATATTCAACATTCAGATGTAGGCTTTTTTTCTGTGATTGGATCCCTGTCTTGATTCAGCTCAGCCACAGCTCACAGACAGGATGGTTGACATTCTGATAAAAAAATAACCTCTAAACTGCAACAAGGTTTCATCACTCAAGTCATCCGAAAACTTCATGCAACAAATCAGCCCTATACCATAAGTCCATCCATCTATCCAATATCCAACCTGCTATATCCTAACTACAGGGTCACAGGGGTCTGCTGGAGCCAATCCCAGCCAACACAGGGCACAAGGCAGGAAACAAACCTCAGGCAGGGCACCAGCCCACCGCAGTATACCATAAGGCTCCATTGCCATATCTGACTACATGTAGTTTGAATTGTAGTATGCAGTACTGTCTTTTGTTCAAGATGTAAAAGGGCCCTTGGTCAGGTCAAGCTCTGCTTCTTCACAGGTTGTTTGTCAAGGAGCTTTTGAGCACTCATATTCTTACTAGTGAATGGTGATTTCCATCTTACTATTTCATTGTGGACTTTGGGTAAGAGAGGACAACAGCTCCCTAAATAATGTTCTAGGGTTATTTGTGTATTTAAGGAAAATTTTAAACTTTGTACTTGAACAGAGTCTGAGAAGAAGGCTACTTCTAGAAGGCCGAGTGTTATCTCAGTTTCTCTCCATTTATACAGTGTGGCTCTAAATGACTTTTGGTATAATGCCAGAAAATTAGAAAATACTTTTTTGACACTTTCTAGGCTGATAGGCATCAACAATTTCTTTATGAAATTTTTTAGGAATTACTTTCACTCATTACATAATCTTCTGCAACAAGGGATTAAAATACTTTGGTATGCTGTTAAGAGCCAAAGACAGATTTATATTAATTAAATTCAAAAACATCCATTCATCAATCCAGTTCAAAGTCATGTCGGGGGCACTGGGCACAAACTGCTGGAAACCAGCCATCCACAGCAGCTGACCCTAAACAGCCTTTTAACTGGGTTCATTTTTTATTAGAGAATGAATAGCTGTTTCTTGTGACAAAATGTACCAACTTAAAATGCCAAACAAATTTAATAAACATTTTTTTTTTCTCCTAGACATTTTGAACTTCAGTTCCTTCCTTTTTTCTATTAGTACAGTCCAAAAGAGATCTCCATGTTTTATTTTTGCATCATTGCATATTTTTGCAATAAATTAGAAAGTAAAAGTAAAACGTGAAGCAAATAATTTTTCTGGATAATGCAAATCTATCAGAATTTTTAACTAGCCACCCGTTTTCTAACCTGATTATTCACTTCAGGGTCAGTGAAAGCAGGAGCCTATCTGAGTAGAAGAGTCACAAATACGAATGCTCATACTCTCTCATATTATGCAAAGTTATGGTCATCAATTAATCAAGAATGCAGGTCTTCATGATGTGGGAGGAAAAAAAAAACATCCAGAAAGGCATATTGTGGATCTTTATATGTGAAAGGAGCCAAGAGAAACAGCCTTGGGGTACAATGAACATGGATATCTACAGCAATGCACATACAGTCAGCTTCTATGATCTTTCCATCCTCCATGGTGAAGATATGAAGTTCTCTTTCTCTTCCAGGAAACTGACACATGTGTTCCGATGGCAATGGAAACAGGAAAACAACTGCTATGTTTAAACTGCAAACAAGCTAAAACTTGAGATCAGAAGGGTGCTTGCCATGAGACTTAGGGTGAAGGGTTTAAAAACATTCAAACTCAAGTTAGAATATCTTGTCCATTATTCATTTTCTTGATGTATCCATACTTGCCCATTAGCTGGAGGATTTTACACTGGTTCATTTTGCTCCTTTGTCTACCTCTCAATATAAATAAAATGTATTATTATTATTATAATGTTTAAAAATGTAATATAGATTACTCTGCTGCACACTTGAAAAGGTGCTATAGGTTAAGTTGTGTGTTAGCAAATATGGTAATTGTCAATTCTAAAATGGCACTGTGTGAATGAGTTATGTGACAGACTCGTACCCTGTCCAGAGCTATTCCTACCTAGAGTCAATTTCCCCCAGGATAGGCTTTAGACCCCCACAACCCTAAATGAGATTAAGTGCATTTGAAAATATTGTGATATATATATAAGGATGGTATACAGTAAGTATAGAGACTTTTGTCTAAGAGTTAATTATATTTCTAAACAAAGCTTCACATTAATGGAATTCTGAGGGACTGAAGGGATTAAAACAAGTGATGGCAGTATTGTTTTCTCTAATTTTGATATGATTGTTGCTGAACACTGATCTTGAACCAATCTTTACAAAATGCAAAATCCCTAATATAGTTGACATTTAGCCTTCTTCTACCCATCCATCTCCTGAGAGCAGGTTCTCCATGACAGGGTGATGGGAAACCTGAGTTTATCCCAGAAATATCTAGTTTAGGGCTTAATTCTTTACTGGTACTGAAAAAGTTTGAAAAAAGCTCAATTTTTAAAATAATATGGTACTGGCATTTCATAAATTTTGGTAACCGGAAGTGACTGGTAGTTATAAAAGACCATTCATTCAGGTCAGTGTACTTTTTGGTATTTGAAATTTTGTTTCAGAAAATATCATTTAAAAATGAAAAAAGAGACACTTACTTGATTTTCAAATTAAAAGGGAAAAATGTAAAATGCAAAACAATTACTTTTTTCCTTTTCTGCTTTTGTACATCAGAAAAGAAAAATGCAAGAAACGAAATAAGAAAACGCCCTTTATTTTGCAGTAAGTAACAACAATAACGTTCATAAAAGAACTGCTACATCAATGAAGCAAAGTTTGCAAAGCTTGTATTTTTATCTGAAAGATGTGACTCAGTTTTTCTGCAATTATGTCATCGTCCTGGAGTATCACTCTTTTACTGTCCCGAAAAACAACGTATTGGTCCATCCTCTGCTGATGCCAGTGTAACTTCAAGGTCGTCGATCGATGTGTTGTAACGGGGACTGTTCACACGTGTCGTCAAAAATCGTGCAGAAGTACTATTTCCAGTTTCAGACAATGAAAATGTGTCTGTTTTGTTGTTTTTGAGCTATTACACTTTCATTATTTGAATCACAAATAAATCCAGAAAAGTATGTGTAATTTAAAGTTTATGACTGCTATTTGTTACCATAGAATTAAAAAAATACCTTATTTTCCCTCATTTTATACTTTAATCAAAAATCTAAATCTGGAAATTCCTTTCATTTTCATTTTTTCATTTTTGCTTCTAAAATGAAATTTCAAATACCAAAAAGTACACGGACCATTTTCTCTTTCTTGTTTCTTACATTTTTCTTTTCTGATGTGTGAAAAAACAAAAGGGAAAAAAGAAATTATTGTGCATTTTTCAGTTTTCTATTTTAAGTTGAAAATCAAATGTCTCTTTTTCTTTTTTAAATGATATTTTCTGAAATGAAATTTCAAAAACCAAAAAGTACACGGACCCATTCAACAGCACGATTGCAACACTTATTCCCACCTCACCCACTCTTTTGACTCTGTGAATGTATATATTATTATAAATATGCACCATTCCCCCAAAAAGCTCCTTGTACTTATTTATAGAGAACTGCAAGGCAGGGAGACTGCTGTGAGACCAGGGTGGGGTGGTTTTGCCAATTGGTGGGCAAGTTATCCATTACAGTATTTGGTATGAGTAGTGAGGCCCAAAAGCTGTAAGACACCAAAGTCAACATTTTTGTTCCAATTCAATACAAATCTAGTGCAAATCAGGAACCTACTGTGAACAGATCCATCTCAAGGAACACTCATAAACAAGCAGCCAATATATGATAAAAGGTCACCAATTAAACTAATATGAATGTCCACCTACAAACTTCACACAAATGATTATCAAGCGCAGCATTAAAACCTGGTGTTCAGGGCTGTGAGACAGAAATGCTCATTGAGTATACGACTGTGCTAATTATTACAGTGTCTTGTTATATAATAAGGTAATAAGTAAGAGGATGTCGTGGTAGAAATCAAATGCTGCACAGTCCCAAAGAAAGAGCTCTGAACACAAAAATTAGTGATTGCAGCAACGCAACTACAACATTTTATTAACAAATTTGATGTATCAGTCTGAATTTCAGTCAATCGCCTCAATTCATAGATTCTAACTGTGGCAGTGGAGTTTCAAAAGTCACACAATCCATTAATATCATCAGATTCTAGTAGGGAGTTTCCCCTCAGTAAGCCGAGTTCAGAGAGCACTCCCTTTGAAAGCAACAGAACAGGAAACTGATTCCCAATGGACACAGAATTAATTTTGCTGAATATAAGCTACTGCAATGTACACTAACTCTTTGTGTAAGATGGCACTAGATATATACATATAAATAGAGTGGTTAACATATAAATACAGCTGAGCTACAGTACATCTCAAATTCTAGGCCGTACAGTATACATTATCTAAACACCTTCTACCTTACAGTGTTCGCTATTTGCGCTCCAAACGAGAACAGAATAGACAAATAAGATGATATGTGTGGTACATGAATGCTGCCCCCTGATGACTCTGTGTTTCAGAGTCGCAGTAAATTAGCTCACAGACGATCAGCACTTAGTATCACTAATCTGTTAGTTCACCAAATAAAGTTAGAGCTGAGGTACAGAATGAAGTGGCAGCATTGTATTTTAAAACTGATGTAGAGCGCACTGCCCACAGCACATAGACTCCTAGAGTGAAGACATTTAGGATACTTATTCATCTGTTTTTTTTAAGAACATTTTGGAGTTTTAACTTAAGAGTACCAGGTGTAAGGTTGGAATCAATAGGATGTGGAACCATTTTATCTTGGTGTACAAACCCAAACTTACTCTTACTGGATCAATACAGAGTTGCCAGTTGCACGGTTTCAGGATGTGGGAGAAAAACTGAAGTGTCCACTGAAACACCAGACAGATATGGCGAGAAAGTATCAGAGCAGAGGTTCAGATTCAGGACCTTGGAGCTGTGAAGGACAAGTAGCCCTGCTAACCATTAGCTCAGTATGTAAAAATGAAATGTAATCCATGTCATTTTCTTATGCATTTTGTTTCATCTCATTAACCATTTCAGGGTTTTGATAGCGGTATCTAAACAACAGTGGCCTACCAAATCTACTGAATGGTTCAAACAAAACAGAAAATGTGGCACCTATAGTGGATATGTGGATAAAAACAGAAACGATAATCCCAGTTGTGCCTAAAGTAATATTTATTTATTTATATAGTGGATCCTTTGTATCCAATTGCTATCAAACCAAAAGGGAGCCCTGACTGATGAATTGATATGTTTAAGTTCACAGGCATACATGAAGACAAGACACACCATATTAATATAAACAGGGAAATAATCCATAATTTAGAATTTTACAGTTATTCCTAAACTTTTCCAATCTCTGCCCTGCTGAGGTGGCATGTTAGCAAAGTGTTTAGCAATGCCATCTTATGGTTTTAAAGCCCTGGCTTCAAAATCTGGCCCAGGCTCTGTGTGGGGCTTGAACATTTTCAATGTGACTGGGAGGGGGGGGGGGGTTTCCTCTCAGATAGTAAGTACATGCTGGTTATGTTATATTGAGACTGTAAGTTGACCCTGTATGAGTGACTGTGGGTGCATAAATGAAAGGCTCGTTTTTCAAAGGATGACTCCCATCATGTATCACATCCCACCGGGATAGACTAATGCATCATAACATAACATAACGATACCAACATGGCTCAACCCAAGTCATGTTTGCACCCAACTAGAACCGATCCCTATAGTATGAGAGGCAAGGCAGGAAAAGTGTCTAGATGGAGTGCCAATCCACCACAGCATCCACTTACACACCTCTACGCTCTCAGGGTCAACACATAATTGTCAGTTATTGGTGCAATGGAACAACAGAATGTGTTTAAGATATTAGCTTGCAAACTGAGATAATACCAAGCTATTTACAGTTTCAAGATGCAGTATGAAGTGACAACCTTCTGAGATAAAATTTACAAACATCTAGCAGTATGCGTGTGAACCGTAAATTTATATAACAGGTGAGAATTTTGCCCAAAATGAGCTAGAAATCACAAAATTACAGCATAACTGTTTCTATATTTTCTAAAATGGAGCACTGACATTGATACCTTTGGGTGGTGGGGACTGAACTGGTTGCCCAGCATTTAAAGGCCAATGTATTAACTGCCTAGTTACATCAAACGGAGAAATGGGGTACTTCACAAGGGGTCTGATGGAAACCCAAAAGAAACTAATATTATAGACTAGAAGGACAATAGAGTATTTGATTGTATGGAGATATGGTGCCTTTGAGGGTTGCTACCAACACAAGCACAAATGATTTAAAATGATCATCGAAGAAAATTCTTGTAACTAAAATGGTGTTAAAAATAACAGTGCCTAAAAATAGGAAGAAAATCTATGGCATCTAAAAATAGGCTCATTTTAATCAAGTCAGGAGCTCGAGACATGATTAGAGTTGCATGCTCCAGGGGTACGCTCCAGCGTAGGTGTAGCATGAATTGATCCGTCCTTCACAGCCTTTGATTGATCACTGTACTGTAAGGGTGTTTTGAGTTCTGATTCAATCAGTTCTTTTTAACACATGAATGAAATCTAAAAAGGGGAAGGGAAGCCCAAAACAAAACAGCAGCTTAAAGACTGTAAAAACAAATCAGTTGTTATAAAGTCCTGGCTGACCTGAAAAGGACATCTGAGCTGCTATGAAATATGACCAAATTAAGTCATTGCTATCTGTGAGTGTGTTTTTGATAGTATATCGTGGTGGAATGGCTACTCACTGAGTAGGATTCCTGTCATGCACCCAAAGCTACTAGGATAGGCTCCAATTCCTCACATTCCGTTAATGGACTAAATGAATTCAGAAAATGGTAAGAGTAGAAAGATGGCATCTTTGAGATTTAGCATCAACATGGGAATGCAGCGTGTTGGTTTACCAGCAAATGAATGAGATGAGTCTTCAGTTCAAAAGACTGTTCTCGTTTGAGTGTGCTTTAACTATATTTTAGCCAAAATATATGCGTTTGGGATGCTGTGTGCATACAACTGGATATCTGTCATATATGAGCAAATGGTTTGGGTTGCAGTGGCCCAAAAAGCAGAACAAGGATTATTAGAAAGGGCTACAGTAAGACACCAGTATTTTGAGAAGTTTATCTTTGAAAGTTTACAGGGGACAAATACTGTACCATTTGCATGGATGGCTGGGTTTTCAAGAGGATTCAGCAACAGACAGCATACAAATGTAGTTGTGCCAAATGAGCCGTAATATGCCTCTGCTAGGGGAGGCATAGTGGGCTCACATCCTGGGTCCTCCCTGTGACGCAAACTGGCCCTAGTGTGAGTTTGGTGTGCGTATGTATGTGTGTTCACCCTGTCCAGGGTTTGTTGCTACCTTGCACCTTATGCTAGCTGGGGCAGGCTCCAGCAGACTCCTTTAACCTTATTCAGAATGAAGCAAGTTAGAAAAGAAACTGACTGACTAAAACATGTTGCTGATCAAACTTTAAGGGCTTATTTCAATGTATTCAAACAGTATAGTGGGGGTTTGGTAGAAGCCAAAAATTGTGCTCAGGACAAGCAGTGCCAGAAATCAATACATCTGACGGGTCACCACTTGCAGGATACTGCAGAATTCGCTTGCGGCCTTGCACCTGTTTCTTTGTAATTAAGCCACCATGGTTATTATCTAGTAATCTGTCACACTAGAAGCTATTAACATGTGTCATTACAGAAGACATATTAATAGCCTGAGTCCATCATATTATGGTTCTGAGTACCCATTCTTGTGTTGTTTAAACATGGCTAATAAGTTTGTGTTAATCGGTCAGCCACTGCTCATTTTCACAAGGTCCTAAAAAGCAAAGAGGCTGACAGTTTACTCTTACTTTGTTGCAATTAATTTTACATAGACAGATCCTCTACATCAGCCTGTTCGTTGAGCTGTATATAAATCTTATTTTAAAACAAACAATCGGCTCTTAGCAGAAAGAATAAAGAAGGGCTGAACCTTCCGTGACGATGCAATTGCTATGGAAACGTATCTTGTTAAAAGACAGGAAGCGCTGCTTTTCTGCACTTCCTGCTATGTACTGTAGACCTTGACCACAGTAAACAGGCAAGCACGTCTTTCTGAGAATAAGTTCCAACTAGTCTCAGTGATCCAATGAAGCCCTGTAAGCTTTATATAAATGTTTATAACATGCACTCCTCCAAGCGCACACAACTGTTAACCATCTTAAAACACCCAAAATAGACTCACAAATAAAGCCCACTCAGGAAAACAAAATCCAAACCATCAGATAAATACAAGTTTAATTGATTTGCGTATATTCTTTATTTTAGGCTGTGAAAAAAGTGCAAGGTGTGGGTTGCAGCTCCCTTCAACTTTAAAACTGGAAAAACATGTTATGTAAATGGTTGGCTGTCTAGATGGAAATTCAGTGGAATAAAGCAAATGGAAATCTATAGTTTCTCGTATCAAGGGCAAACCAAATGGAATTTTGGAAAGAAGAACCAAGGATAAGATTTTTTTTTCTGTCTGAAGATTCTCAACAGGCTAGCCCTACCCATCAACACGTTCTTTTTGCACAGAAAAAATGATCCAGCATTGCTGTAAAATTTGTTTAGATTCTCTACTCAAAATAAAAAGCAGTTGTGCCTTTATGAATTACAAATTTTAAAATTTTAGTACAATTGTTGGGTTAGAAAATGAACTGATGAATCTACTATATAATAAAATGCTACTGTCTGTCTGTCTGCGTGTGTGTGTGTGTGTGTGTGTGTGTGTGTGTGTGTGTGTGTGGTCCCTACAAACAATCTGATTGGTTCAGTTTGGCTTTGTTTTAATTGGTCTATTTTATTTAAGTTGCTTAGAGAGGAAGCACTAGGCAGGAGAGGTTGAGACATGTGAGGATACTGAGGAACGCTGAAAGACGCCTTTAAAGACAAGAAGTATTCACAAGGATATTTTCAGAATGAGTAATGGGGACCCCGTCTACCATTGTTAACAGTTAAAAAATTGGACAAGATGTGAACAAGGCCCTTTGAAATGACAAGAGAATGAGAATGAGGCTTTATGGGAATGCCATCGACAGAGAAAGCACTGGGCAAGAGCAGTTGAAACCCATAAGGAAACCATGGAAATGGGTAGGAGGAACACTGAGGGTACACGTAAGGCAAGAGATATCAAATATCAAAATACTTTAAAATTTGTTCTGTTACCTGTCTTCAAAAGGTAGCATAGCTAGTATTTTATAATTGTGTACAGTGTAAACCCCAGCAGATCAATCATATAGTGAGTAGAACAGAACTATAGAATAATTTGATATTGTTTCCGTTTAAAGTAGTAATTCACGCAATAAAAAAAAAAAAAAAATTCTTTCATAAAGAGAAATAAACAGATCCACAGCAGGCCAGACCCTAATGCCGTAAGCAGTTGAGGCATATCTGTGAAATAAAGTATCTAAAATGCCTGCATCACCACAGTTCAAAGTGTGACTGGGGCAAATTCTCTTCTGAATGTCATAGGTTCAAGGCAGGAACTGATTCTGGAGAGAGTTTGTTCTTATACACCGCCACACTTCAGTTCAAATTCTAGCAATGTGTCACTGGAAAGTAGAAAGAAAAGCACCAGAAGAATATGCTAAGCCCATAAAGAACAGACGATTGTTCTACGTTGTTCTATGGTGTCAACACCCTCTTATGCAATGCTATAAAAATGCAGGAACTGCCATGGTTTGTCTGTTCATCCTAGGGTTGCATAGTATACTGATACTGGATAAAGCTACTGAAAAACCCAAATTTTAAAATGGTATATCAGCATTTCAGGAATTTCAGAACCGGTAGTAAACATCAGCATTCCCTTGACACTCAGTAGTGTCCATACAAAAATGGACATTCTGTAGACTTTACAATATGAAACCACAGGCCTCAATGTGATCGAGATTTGGTCGTGCTTGCCCATTTTTGGGACAGCCAGTAGTGTGCTGCCTGACAAACCCGGCACTGTAAGAAGTGTTAACAAGTCTGCTGAGTTCAGCCATAATTCTCGACCCCTTTTTACATTCTTCCATAGTACATAAAACACAAGACGTTTTCTGTTTGTGAGACCCAAAACACTCGCTTCCCCGTTCCTCATTGCTGCATTATATGCATTGTACTTCTGAAAGAATATTCATCGGGTGTCAGCTCTGCATACAGAGCACACCCGTACGACTCAAGACAAAAACAAAACCTGTTTTCTTTTATTGATGCGAGTTGCAGATTAGTTGGAGTGAGTCATTGGGTATGTCGCATTATACAACTGGCTTCAAAGGAGCACATCATTGTCTGCCTCCGATTCACTAAGATTATGTAAATGAAGGCAACTACTGAAAATCGCTTAAAAATTTGCATAATGTAGCAAAGCCTTTGCCCTTCTGGAACTTTCAGAGGCAGTGGCCAACGGGTCAACTAGTTTATATATGGAAGTATCGTGTACTCTGGTGTGGATATGGTGCTGGGATACAGGTGATACATTTTCCTCTGTTTCCTTCTACCTGAAAGGTATCCCTATGGTACCAGCCATCCAGATTTTGTTCAGGTATTTCAAATTTTTTCTTCTTCTCTCACAACAGCGCCAATTTTGCAGATAGAACGGGGTATCAAGTAAAATGCTTATTGTTAGTGTTAAATGTTATCATAATTTCTTTTACCTAATTTTTCATTTTATTGGACAACCTGCTGGGTGTTATTTTTTGCTCATTATAGTGTGGAGCCGACCCGGACACAGACAGGCGGACATGTTGTTATAACACCACCACACGTTTATTTACAACTATATACAAAGGATATGGTCACTCAGACCCAGTCCAAAGTGCACACAAACCCCAAACACAGTCCTGGCCACGCAATGCCTTGTCTTCGGGCCGCCTCCACACTCTCTTCTGCCTCGTCCTTCTTCCACCCAACTCTAGCCTCGAATGAATGGAGACGGACCCTTTTATATGGTTCCCGGATGAGCACCAGGTGTTCCCGGCATTCCTCCTCTGGCCACACCCCAGCGTGGCGGAAGTGCCGGCTGTCCTCCCGGCTGCTCTCCGGGCGCCGTCATAAATCTTCCCCCCAGCACTTCCTGGTGTGGCGGAAGTGCTGGGGTAACAGGTCCCCAAGGCATTGGGGTGCCTCCTGGCGGTGACCACGGGCCCCTACAGGGTGGAGCTTCCATGCCCTGTACCCGTGGCCCCCAAAGCAACCCAGAAGGCAACCCCCACGTGATCCAGGGTGGGCACAGACCCACATCCGGTCCCTCATGACGTCCCGGCCGGGTCATGGCCCCTGGCATCCCTGACAATAGCTATTAAAACTCCAATAAACACTTGATCACAAAAAGCATAGGCAGGAACTGATAATATATACGGCAGGGCCACATCTATCCAGCGTAACCAAGATCCAAAGCCTTTCAGACAATAGAAGTGACATATGGCACAGAATACTAATGAAAAATAGATACAAAGTAGAGTATCTACATACAAATACAGTTGAACTTGAACTTGAATTTGTTATTGCTATGCAACACAGTTGCTAGGTATTTGTCTTGATATAATTCTCTGGTTTCCTCCCACATCTCAAAAATGTAAAGATTGAATTGGGACTCTACATTGGCCTGAATTGACTGAATGTTGGTGTGTGCATTACCGTACCTTTCGGTTGCGAGGTATACCATCATTGGAAAAGCAACATAAAAGCCCACATTTTAAAACAGAACGATACAAACATTTTGGGACTTTCAGTACCAGAAATAAACATCATCTTTCCTTTCAGCCCTCACAATGACAATCCTTATTGCAGTTTTGGAAAAACATCCATTTTGTTGACTTCCTGAAACAAAACGACATGCTTTGATGCGACTGGAATTTCTTAATGGGACCCCTCTGCCCCATTGTTTCAACGTGATTGGGATACCCCCAAATGATCTGATGCGATAGGGTTGTCACAGGGACCAAATTGCTTTGAAGAGATCATGACTTCAAGGGAGGCCTAAAAATTGCTCTAACACAAACTGGAATTTATAGGGGAATATTGTTGCTTCAACGCAATCAAGGCTTCATGGCTATCATTAAGGAAGTGATGCGTAGTGCACCGTGATAGCGTGGTGCACAAGGATGGCAAGCAACTGTGTGGCTCACCAGCGAGGCTGGAGTAAGTCTAGGGGTTTTGGAGTTATCCGTTATTTACTCTGGAATAGCTCTGGTACCGGGAATGAGGTCCAAAATCTGGCATCAATACTGAACTCAAAAGTTTAGTACCGATCCAACACTACCTTAGTGCAAGTTGGACTGACACCAATCTGGTATTGGGTACTTTCTTCTTTACTACAAGGAAAGAATCTGTATTTTGGAATAAGTGGGTCTGAAAAAATTAATGAATAAAAAGAAAAAACAGCCTGGTTATTTGCACCAACATTTCATCCTCTGTCATTCCTTATAAAATAGTGATTTGTGTGTTGGAGAGGCTGAGAATTTTTGCTAGTAATTCCTTTAAAACACAAAAGAGCTAATAAATAGTGCAGAGAATAATACTGCAATCAAAAGTATTCAACCATTCATTTTCTAACCCACTTATCCAATTTATGGAAGCCAGTGTATATGTCAGCAGCACTGGCTGCAAGGTAGGAACCAATCCTAGACAGGTTGCTAGTATTAAAACATCAATATAATAATTTAATGACTAGAGCACTTCATTAGTTTAAGTGCCTTCTGTGGCGACAGCTTCAGTTTGCTACGTCCAATAAACAGGTGCAATGCAAAAATAAATGGTGCTCTCTCCTTTATGTCACATTTCTCAGGTTATGGCACAGTTCTTAACAATGTCTCAAGTACCAGAAAGGGCAGACTCTGTGCCCAAGTTCTCTGGGTTTTTTTCCACATCCTTAAAAACATGTACAATAGATTAATTGATAAATGTAAAATGGTCTTGAGTGTGTATGTATGTGTGCCCACCGATGGACTGCCATCCTGCCCATTTTCTGGTTTCTGCCTTGCACCCAAGAAAGCATATGGCCTCCAGGATCCTACATTAGATTTTAAGATTTGAAAAATGGGTGGGTGGATGGATTTTTTTCTGAACTTCACATGAAGTCCTTGTGCACAGGATCTCCGACAGTGCTCTCTGTATGCTGTCTTCAATCCAATTCAGCAAAGTTTAAAATGTCTAAACTAAAAAGAGAAGTCCTCCATGCACCAAACCTCTTAAAAAGATGGATGTGGTCATAACTCCTCAGCCCTTACCTCTTATGCGGATTGTCGTCAGCCCAAATATGCAATTGTTTTTTTAAATACTGGCAAATTAATATCACACACAGTGAATCACTGGTGCAGACTAAACCAGCAACCATACTATATGATTTACTATCATTGCCTCTGCTACCAGGCCAGCCAACTGACCCTTTATAAAATTCTCTAGTCTTGTTGCTCAGTGCCTGTACAGTTATCCTACCAGCAAATTGGTACAAAAGAAAATACTTCATAAATGCATGCCATCCCTTGCTACTTACTACCATGTTCTTAAGTGTCTGATAAAATGGAATATGGACTAGCTGAACATTGCGCAATCAAAGTTCTTGGAAATCTGCATCTTTCTTAAATGGGTACCAGACACGCCATAAAAGAAATCCTCGTGTTCAAAATGACAGTGTTTCATGGCATACCTTGAGTCAGACAATTTACGCAATCACACAAATCATGGGTCTCGGATGACTGACATTTAATTTATGCGCACTAAAAATCATACACATGTTGCAGAGCTCTTACGTAAAGCTCAGTGCTGTAAGCAGACCTGATAGGTCATTGCAAATGCCACACGAGGCAACTGTCTTTTAAGATAGAGTCTGCTGCTGCACCGCTTCTACCGCACTCAGCTGCTGCTCTGAGGATCATGAGCTTAAAACGCATCCTCTGCTGACTTTCCATTCACCGTCCCATGTAACATGACCCTGTAAATATTTACTCTTGCTCAAGTAATGAAGTCTTTCTTTAAGCAGGGCTTTTAATCCAATTAACAAACAGTATATGGTTGGCCATGGAAAGGCACAGCCAATAAGTTCTTAAGTTGCCTTGTCAAAGCCAAAATCATACATTTTATTTAATGTGCTGTTAATAGCCATAGCTCTCGATAGCTTAGAGGAGCTAGAATGAACTTTTTATTTATTTTACATTGAAGTGTCATTGCTGTCTTTTGGGTGACACTATCAACTTCACAGCGTTTGGGTCCTAGTTGAGGTGTTTTCTACACATTCTACACTTTCTACTTGTGTTGCTACAGCTTTTTCTCAAAATTAACTTTTCCTTATGGTGCTCTGTTTGAGTGAAGATACTATATTTCTCAGCGAGGAAACATTTAAATAGGGTTCAAAATAGATCTGTTATGCTCAAAAGATGTTATGTTGCTTCTTGGGTTGTTCCTGCTAGTTCCTATTGAAGCTTCTGAATAACACTAATGCATTGAGTGATCAATTTGCAAGCCCAGTACACTACTGAATAAAAGCCAAGGGAATCCATATGGTCACTTGCTGCTTGCCAACGCTGGCACTCCTCGAAAATGAAACAGATGCATTAAGCAGAAGAATTTTGCAGAGCTTTCTATTAATAAGGTAAAAAAAAAAAGTTTTTGCCAAGTTTTCCTCCGTTTTCAACTGGCAGTCTTCTTAAACACAGATTTTGGTCACTCTTCAGAATGGCTGTACTCTGAAGACAAACTCGTACACAACAGCCTAGGCCAGCTTATCCCAACCTCTTACTAAACCTTTCATTATTTGGTTTAAAGAGCTCCCCCTCCATCTCCCCCAAATACACAGAGTGCAAGCCAACATAAGCTGGAAGGCATGGGTCACCTCTGTGCATTAATTCTAACAGCAAGCATTTTCAGCACTAATTCTGACTGGTCTCGGGTCAAGGAAATAAAGCTTAAAACCGTGGTCAGCAAAATGAAAACTGCTGACAATGTTTTTGCAGAAACATAAATTATAAGAGGACTATCTGGTTTTATTCACATTTGAAAGCAACCCTTGCTCCCCCCTTGATAGGCACCCCCCTGCTCCCTCGAAGACAGCCACTGACTACAACTAATGACTAGGGTTGCTGTGATATGCTGTGAGTGTCATATGCTGGCACTCTGTTCAGAGTAGCTCCTAGCTTGCACCCATCATTAATAGATTTTCTGCAGATCACTGTATGGATTTACTATATTGTATCCATGTTATTACCCGTTTCTCCTTACAAAGAATTTCAAAATGCTTTGTTGAGATTGACATTCACAACTCCAGAACACATCATGTTACAAAACAACTCTCACATTATGAAGTACATTTATAACAGCAATTCATCAATACATTTTTATTTAATATTATGTCTATGTTGTCTCCCCATTCCTTTTTCGAATTTTCCTCTGGGTACATCTGCTTTCCTGCCACATCCCAAACACATGTGGACTCCTAATTCAACCCTTATGTTTTGTGTAATTGGCTATGCCCTATAATAGACAGATATAGCCTCTCCAATGTTGGCTTATGGCCCTGTACTCATAGAGAGTGATCTCTGCAGCCATGAGTTAAATAGAAACTGGATGGATAGATGGAGTTTCCACAGGATACACTATCAAAAAACAATTTACAAACCATACGACACACATTAAACAAGTGACATCTGCTAACCCGGGTGACACCCACTTTCCACTGCCACAAATGAAACTGCTGGTATTATTATTTTTTTGCTCTTGCTTATTTTGGTAATGCAGTTGTCAATTTCAGAATCCTATCTCTCTTGTTAGCACTGCAACAATGCAAACAAAATTAAAGATTAGTATTGTTATTTTTAATTCTGCGTTCCCTTATCAACCACTACTACTTTGGCTTTATTCCTTCTTTCTCTTAGAAAATCTTTTGATTTTCAAGCTGGCTAATAACATAAAAACATACTTGAATACAGCCCTGAGAAAAATACTAATTAACATGAAGCTTTTACCCAAGCTGAAATTAGCACTCTCGGCTATGTACATATTATGTATAATATAAAAATGAGACAAGTAACTACTGTACCGAACAACAAAAACCTTGTTAAACTTACATAATCATCATTTAGAAAACCAATAAGGTCAAAAGTACTGGTATACTGCAAAATAAAAAAAAAAGACTTCAGCGTGTTCTGATGAAATGAAATGATTTTATTTAATAAAGTATATTTGTACAGCCCAAAAGAAACAAGCTTCCCTTAAAGAAAAAATCTCTCTTATTCATTTTCCAAAACCACTTACCCCTCACAGTGGCACAGTGGGTAGTGCTGCTGCCTCGCAGTTAGGAGACCTGGGTTCGCTTCCCGGGTCCTCCCTGCGTGGAGTTTGCATGTTCTCCCTGTGTCTGTGTGGGTTTCCTCCCACAGTCCAAATATCTGCAGGTTAGGTGCATTGGTGATCCTAAATTGTCCCTAGTGGATGTGTGTGTGCCCTGTGGTGGGCTGGCACCCTGCTTGGGGTTTGTTTCCTGCCTTGTGCCCTGGGATTGTGACCCTGTAGTTAGGAAATAGCGGGTTGGATAATGGATGGATGTTATATTGTATTGAGGATTACTTGTGTTTTCTTCTGTGTATTGTATTTTATTGACCCCCTTCTCTTTGACACCCACTGCACGCCCAACCTACCTGGAAAGGGGTCTCTCTTTGAACTGCCTTTCCCAAGGATTCTTCCATTTTTTTACGGGTAGTTTTTCCTTGTCTTCTTAGAGAGTCAAGGCTGGTGGGCTGTCAAGAGGCAGGGCCTGTTAAAGCCCATTGCGGCACTTCTTGTGTTATTTTGGGCTATACAAAAATAAATTGTATTGTATTGTACTGAATTAAGTGTCTGAATAAATGAGAGATTTCAATTTTTGACAAATTTGCAAACCTTTCTGAAAACATGTTTTCCCTTTGTCATAGTGGATTAATGAGTACATAGATTCATGGGCAAAAAATGGCAAATTAATCTAGTTAAAGGGGTCTGAATGTTTTCTGAATCCTTTGTATTTATCTATTTATCAATTTCCTGGATAAGTTATTCAATTACATGTCAATGGTATCTGGAACTTGTAAAGGCACCACTGGCTGCAATGAGGAAGGCAACCCAGGACCAGGCATTACTGCTACTTCTAATCTGAGCTAACTGAACTACATTACGGTGGTATATTTGATTCTGGTTCCAATGGTCTGAATGTTGAAAGAAAGATTATTTTATTTTAATATGCCTCTTGGGCTAAATCATTATAATTAATGTAGAATTATAACAAACACCCCTCATCCATTTTTTTACACAGAAAGTCTGGGATAATTATTTCACTTCAAAAGCTATAGATCCAAACAATCGAAATCATTATAAATATGAAATAATTAAAATGAAAGCCAAAATAAACCATCAGTGTCATTTCAAA
This sequence comes from Polypterus bichir lapradei, assembly GCA_026402145.1. NCBI lineage: Eukaryota > Metazoa > Chordata > Cladistia > Polypteriformes > Polypteridae > Polypterus > Polypterus bichir. The sequence continues at coordinate 14,685,660 of JANRMT010062861.1, read as the reverse complement.
GGCACTGTTAAAAATTGACTCGCTTTTAAAAATGTTCTATTGTAATTAAAACTCGTGAAAATATAATGAGTAGGCCATTTCTTTATTATTAAATTAGAGCTTTATATAAAATGTTGCCAGTAAACTGGCATAAAAACAAACAGATAAATACCATGCAAAAAGGGGTGGCACAGTGGTAGTGCTGCTACCTCATAGTAAGGAGATCTGGATTCATGCCGCAGGTCCTCTCTGTGTGGAGTTTGCATGTTCTGTCTGTGTGGGTTTCCTCCAGGTGCTTCCAGTTTCCTCTCAATGTCAACATGCTGGTTAGGTAAAAACTGGCCCTAGTGTGTGTGTGTGTGTGTGTGTGTCCACCACCCTGCAATGGACAGGCACCCAGTCCAGGGTTTGTACCTAAATTGGATCCTATGCTGGCTAGGACAGGTCCCTGCGACCCTGATCTGGACTAAGGAGGTTAGAACATGACATGACTGCACAAATAACTTGGTTTTTAAAAGTTTATTTGTTTCAATATACATACCTTAATATTCCTTGCCAAAACAACTCACAAAACCAGTTCCTCTTTCAATGTAGGTCCCTATTGCTTCTGCCCCAATGAAATGGAATTTTTCTCTTTTTAATGTGGAAGATGCATAGATGAAATGCTCAAATTCCCACCCTCATATATTATCATGTTTTGTCATTTCTAATGCTTCCCATGTACCAAGCATTTTGTTATTTTTAAGACAGTGTATAATATATGTATATTACTGTCTGGCTAATTCCATTTGCAATACTGACTAATTGATCTTTTCGTATATGAATATTTAAGTTGGGCAGCATGCTGGCTAGTGTGCCAGCATTGCTGCATAAGTTGACAGCTAGGATACCTACTGAGTAGAGTTGCACACTCTCCCTCTTTGCTTTCTTCTGGCAAGTCTGGCTTCACACCACAGCCAAAATATAGCAAACTGAGAACTTGGCATGGTGTAAGCATGGCTGAGTGTATACATGAGTGTACTCTACCGTCCCTCTTTTCATGATGTATCTGGGATAATCTGTGGTTCCCCCATGACCCTATACGTTCAGGAAATGGCTGAATGGAAATATTGGCATTGCACAGTGCATAAAAAAATTACAATGAAGCTATCATAATTTTCTTTACTATATACAAAAGATAGCAAAAGTCCCACAAGAAATAGATCAGTATTAAAACTTAAGTACATATGCAAATGTTAATCTCATTGGAATTTTAGAAATTACAAATTTCTGCCAGACAGCCTATTTTTTATTAATTATAACAGGCAGTTCACAAATAGTACAGTATTGTTTTTTCAATGCAAAATAGCTTTTAAGCAGTAATCAAGTCAGGCTATTGGAATTCTGCAGCAAAACACTTTTTTCTAAAGTACTAGCAAATGTCACAAAACTGAATACACATCCCTGCAGGGGTGCCACGTCTCACTTGCCACTCGTGCAGCGAGTACATTTTGCTCATGCACCGCTTGTGTTTTAATCACAGTGTCACTTAAGGATCCTGCTGTAGAGGAGCCCTTCAGGCGATATGAAATTGGCAGGGTGGTACAAAGAGAGAGAGAGAAAAAGGACAGATTTCAGTTTAATTTACATTTGTTATATATAAATTGGCAAACAAGGCATCCCACTGAAACCCAGCTAGATAAATTAGATAACAGAGGCAACAAAGCAAACGTGACAAAATTAATCAATAAAAAAGAAGCATCAAATGTTTTTTTTATTGATTTTTTTTTTTTATTTTATAACTTTATTACCCAAAATGCAGAAGAAAACAATTTTGCATTTGTATGGTGCTTTTCAAGACACAAAGTGCTTTCACATAGTGGGTGGGGAGCCATTTGTAAAACCACCAACGAGTGGCATCAACCTGGATGATGCGATAGCCATTTTTGTGCCAGTATGCTTACCACACATTAGTTATTAGGTGGTAAAGAGGTCAGAGAGATAGTTAGCTATGATGATTTAATTAGATGATTAGGGGCCTGAATGACCAGGCCATGACAGGCAATTTAGCCAGGACATCAGGAAACACACTACTATTTAAAGAAAAATGCCCAATGATCTTTAATGATAACACAAAGTCTGTATGTCAGTTTGATGTCTCATCTAAAGGACACCAGTTTTTACAGCACTGTGATGCCCTCTTACTACATTAGGGCTCAGGGAGCCACACACAGACCACAGGGTGAGTGCCCCCTAGAGATGCCATCACTAACATCTCTTTCAGTAGCAACCCTAGCTAGTCGCCCAATCAAGAACTGTCCAACCCAAACATGCTTAGCATCAGGTGGATTATCATGTTCTGAAGAGCAAGTGGAAGGACTGCTGGTAAAGGAGAAGAGACTAAAATAATGTGTTAGCTATTATGAAGTGAGCATAAGGGAGCAAAGCATGGCCTTTCCTAGTACTTCACCAAATTCTGTCTTTTGCTTAAGTCTTAGATCCAGAGATGGTAGCTGAAGAACTGCACTGCCAATGATGTTTGCAATGTGCCCGAATTCAGCTCAAATGATTACTCTGCAATCATAATACATATTACATTTGAGCACACTCCATACCAGCTTGTGCCATAAATGCCCCAATCACGTTTTTCCACATATACAATGGCTAAAGACACATCCAGTAATATCAGCCTTAAATCGATTCAAGCTGCCATTAACCCAGTATAAAGGTTTGACGAAGAATTACTACATTAACACTCTTTATTCTGCTAGAGCAATTGCTGGGACTGAGTAAGAACAGGTAATATAAATGTGTCAGACTAGAAGCATCTTGAAAGCAACATTAATAGAATAGCTGTGCCAGTCCAAGTAAAGAGAAGCCCCCCCCACCACCACCACCAACCCACACCAACCTTGCAGCTGTGAGTTGCACTAAAGACCACAGTGGAAGCTGTGACTCGGCCTAGATAAGAGCGGAGGAGTGCTCCCTAATCACGCAATAAGAAAGGCACATCTCTGAGACACTGAGAAAATAAAAATAATGCAGAAATTATGTCCTCAGAAGCAATCGTGATCATTTCAGCCTTTTTTTCCTTGTGAAGTATCACACACTATCAAGTGAGATGATGAGATTCTTAAACTGCAAACACCAAGAGAAAGAAATTAAAAGAAAGAGATTATGTAATGTCACAAATCCAATTCAGTCCCACAGAGACGTGTGATGCCAACACAGAAATGAGCAAGTTCCATACAAATCTCGCACATCTCTCAATTATAAAAAAAATCCTGGGAGAGAAAGACGGGAGACAAGGCGTGATCTTCACGTTAAGATCACGGAAGATACTTAAATGACCTGCGAGACGAAAGAGATTGGCCACGGAGCGTCTCGCGAGGACCTTAAACATGAGACTTTGTGCCAAGAGATTGACCCAGGACCGTCTCGTGATGACGTAGAACATGAGATTCTTGCAAGTCACCTCCTATTTACAACCAATATCAAATAAGACCACAGGCAGCAAAACACTCAGTCGTGTAAAGGCTGCACACACAGATCCAGGGCTCTCCGCGCATATAAAGCGTATAAGGACAATACGTTATAAATGAAATGTTGAAGACTAAGCGAAGAAGAAAGCAGCGCGGAGAAAACAGACTCAAAAGCGTTGGAGAGAAAAAAGAGCAAAAAAGAAAAAGAATAATCTAGGTGCAAATTCAGAAAATAAGGAAAGTAATTATCAGCCCGGAACAAGTAGAATAGAAAAAAAGCATATCCGATCAGGCTCAGAATTAAAAGACAAGAGAGTAAAAGACAAAGTAGAATTTCATAAAGACGTTCACAATCGTTGGCGGTATACACATGCAGAGCAGGTTAGAGATTATGAAGCAGTGGAATTCGAAAGGCTCAAAAAAAAAAAAAGTTGGGAGTTATACACATGTGGAGAAAGTTAAAGAATATGAAAGTAGGAAAATTATATAAAAAAAGTAAAGATCACAGTAGCGCAAAAAAACAGAAATTACTCGAAAAAGGGAAAATAATCACCACGGACCAGGTGTCGTTGAAAAAAAAAAGCAGGACAAAGTGAGGTCAGAAATAAAAGAAAGAGTAGAAAACAAAGTAAAATGTCATAAAGAGGTTAAAAAACAAGGGGGCCAAACACATGCAGAGCAGGTTAGAGATAATGAAAACTGGAATTCAAAAGACTCAAAAAAAACGTAGGCACGAAACACATGCAGAGCAAGATACAGAATATGAAAGCAGAAAAAAACGACAGTGTCAAAACAAAGAAAGTAAACATCACATTAGTGCAAAGAAAGAGAAATTATTACTTGGAGAAATAACGAAAAGGCGAATAGAGATTGAATATATGGACACAGGTGATATGTCAGAAGTATATAAGTGTTGTAAGGCTTTGAAGTTTAAGTCAGAGAATTTCAAAAACAGGGTTTAACTCACATGCATTTATTGGTTACTTTGCAAAAAAAATTATTACCTGCTGATGATGAAGATCGTTTTGGCAGTGCTGAAATTCCAAACAGACAAACCTAACCTGAATTATGATACAAAATCATTAAACACAAGTCTCACTGACCTCATTTAAAAGATTCACCATATTGGGGCTCGAAAGATTCCAAATATTGTTTTTACAGAAGTTCTGAAATAAAAGTGAAACTAATGAAATAGCAACAATTCAAAGAAAAAAAAAATCTTAACAGTGTGTATCCGGAAAACCAAACATGAGGGTTGGCAAGCAAAGCGAGCAGGGGGCGAAGCTCCCTAGTTTTAAATAAAGAGTTTGTGTTGTGTCAAATACAAACCACTCTATTTTATTAATCATTATCAACAGTCTACATAATGGGATGTCTCCTGCAGAAACCAAACTCGCATCACCTTCAACATGTTAATTATTACTACTGCTAATGTCAGATGTTCTTCCTAAAACAGACAGAATACGTTTTCAGCTTTTTCAACAGGCTTCAACTTTCTTATCTTGTTTTATTGCAAAGATACAAACTGAAACATTCCACAATATTTATCTTAAAGTTAAATGCTGAAATCTGCTGCTTGCACATGTATTCAGCCCCGGTGCACTGGTAGCTCCAACTGTCCAAGTGAGGATACTAGGGACTTACCATGGGCCTGTTTCGGGAATCAATGGAACCGTGAATCTATGTATATAAAAGTCAAATATACCACTGACACACTCATCACGAAATCTCCCGAACATTGAGGACTTGAAATTTGGATTGTAGCTTATCTTTGGCCCATAGGTGCTTGCTAAGAAACAGTTTTAAAAATTTCGTGGTCCAAGCACGTTCTCTCTGTATGTCTGTCCACTTTTCATAAGAGAATTACTTAAGGGATTTAGATCTGGTTGTTTTCTATAATTTGCTTGAACTTTCCAGTTGATTTTGCGACTTCTCTCATTGCACTAAGTACCATGGTTCGCTTGCATTACCGATGTATTTATGCAAATCCAACAGAGTGGCTGTGGGCCAAGAGAAAGAGGACGGGGCCTTCCTTATTCACTCGCCAGCCTCTGTTTGAGTTCCTCTAAATCTCGCCACGCGTTGGAGTGCATCTTGCCTCCGCTTATCTAGCGATACCCGTTTGTTCAACAGACATCATCATTTACAGATTGTTAAGGAGTAACGTTTGACGTTTTTGAAAGAGAGATCTCCGTGTGTTTTAGAGGGTAGCTGCTGATTGGCAGAGATATCACGGCCATGTGTTTTTCTCCTCACGTGTGGATCGCTCTCCCATCAGAGCTGAACAAGATCAGATATAGTGCCAACGCCTATTGATTTTTAAAGTTTGTCCTGTTTCATTACTATGTGGGCGCAGCCATTGGGTACAGCTAGTTGTATAATAGTATTCAAAAATAAGCAGCTGCTGGAAGTGAAAAACAAATATTATCCAAATATTTAGATCTTGTTCTAGGTATTGCTGTCTCAATTACCAAGACATGGAAGCTGCATCTTAACATCTTGACACTGTCCAGAAGTTACCCAGCATCAAAAAAGTAGGAGACGTCTTATGTTAGAGTCTAGTCTAGAGTTTACCCTCATAGTTTCCACAGTACAGAAGGGGATGCTTGTCAGTGTCGAAGGAAAAATGGATGCAGCACAGTACCTGAAAATACAGTATGGTTAAAGAATTCAAGAGAACTCTACTATCAGCACCACAATGTTCTCAAATAAAAAGACAAAGTAACTTTGGAAGGACTCAAGAATAATTTAGTAAATACGAGTAATTTCAAAACAAAGTCCTTAACACATTTTGAAAATGGTGGCATAAAAACCTTGAACTAAAAGGAGTTAATTTGCAAAAAATTGGGCAAAATCGTGCGTAATCAGACTACAATGCTATAGCATATGCACCCTAAAAAGACTTAGAGCTGTTATTATTTTGTTATAACCAAATGTTAATACGTGAGGGTGTGAACATTTATTAGAGTTTTTCACTTTGGTTAAGATATGTATTGAGAAGTAACTCATTTCATCTTCATCTGAAGAAAAAGTTCAGTGAAAGGAAGAAAGCTTACAGAACTTAAATAGAAAACAAACTCGCTTGTAATAACATGAAAGATGCTTGGATTGGACTGGCATAATTACTGGACTCGAGCAGAGCTCAGGTGCTAGATGGGAGTGTGGACAAATTTAATTCCCTGAACCATTTTTTTTTTTAAATAGATTTCCCCATATTTTACATCTGTGTGATGGCCAGGGTGATTTTCTATGCAATGGCTGATAACACCTCTTAAAGAGACACCCCCCAAATCAACAAGCTGATTAACAAGGCATGTTCAGCTGCCAAAGAAGCATCTTGGACCCTCCTGGAGGGAGTAACCAAGGGGCAAAAACAAAACTGAGTGCCATAATGAACAATGCTGCACATCCACACTCTGGCTCAGTAACATTGAAGACTTTCAGCCAAAAAAATTATTCAGCAGAAGTATGTCAAGAAATGGCAATACAGCTTCATAATACCTCACTGTGACTGACATCTTTTCATCTTTTAGCCAAGTCCAAAGTTTTTCCGTTCTTTTTAGCAATTCTGGTGCTGGATGGGAGTGTTATTATTTATTTATTTTTGAGCTTCTATAAAAAGCTAAATGTTCCCTTTGAGATGAATAAAGTGCCATCTATTGTCCCACACAAGCAATGGGGAGGACGAGTTTGCTGGAGGCTGTCACCTGGCCATTAAAGTGAGGTATTTAGATAGGGAATTGATAGGTTGGAATGTCTGGAGATAACACTACACAATGGCCTCAGGAAATGTAGGTGGACCTTTGACCCTGGTCATATACAATAATATCCATCTGACCTTTCAATAGCTACCTTGAAGAAAGTATTTACTGTAAGGAGACCACATCGAGCATTAGATAATACTCAGAACCTGGGAGATTGAGCAGGGCAACAACTCAACGGAATGTACAATGAGAAGGAATGGAAGGGAAGATTAAGGGAGAATGAAAAAGAAAAAAAAAAAAGTCAGAGCCTTAAACAGCCAGGCCCAGAGTGGAAAACAAGTTTCTTTGGTTGTAGTTTCTTTTTCCCCCTCTTCTCTACTTTGAAAGCTCACTAATGTACCAGCCTGCTAAGTGCTTACTGGACCTTGTATAATTATCCCAAGATAATATAACGTCCTCAAACCCACTAATTCAGAGTTATGGCTTGCCAGACCCTATCCTAGTTGCACCGAGTGTAAGACAGGACACCGGCCTAACTAGAGAGCCAGTTCACTGCAGGGTCCATTTACACACATTCATGCTCACGCTCATATGGGCTTGAAACTCAATGAAATTCCCAATCAAAGTACCACACTGTTTTTGAGGATGTGGGAGGGAAGCAAGAGTGCTACAGAAAAACCCACAGAGTCCTTGGAGTAACATGCAGAATCCACACAGGTAACAACCAAACACAGGATTCAAGTCCAAATTTTGGGTTCTGTAACAAAGCAACCCTGACCATTCTGCCACTGTACCAGACAGACAACAAGCGGTCACACTTTTACATTTAGTCCGAATCACAGAGACACATAAAACACTCACTCATACTACTCTGGAAGAATTTAAATACAGAAAAGTGACTTGAGATTTTGAATTTAGCAATATTTCCAGCTTTTTGCCTTTTGTTCCTTAATTGGTTTTTTATTACCTTCAAAAAAATCTGCACAGATATGGAGAAAATGGGAAAATACCACACAGAGAACAACTGAATTTGGAATTTATTTGTACCCAGGATTTTGCATTCGTGAGGCAGTAGCACTAACCACTGCACCACACATGTCAAGATTCTGCCAAGCAATCTCAGACAATAAAAGTTTGCTTCTGGATCAAATGAACGAGCTACGTGTATTGTTTTCTCCCCAATGCCAGGTGTTAACAGAATTCAAGTCTTGTGTTAAAAAAAAAAAAAAAGCTGGCGAAAGACTAGAGTAGCAAAGATAAAAATATCTTTACTTAAAATGTGAACATTATCCTTTTAACATAAATATCAAGAAACGCCTTTCTAATAGCCTTCTTTCAGTTACACATGTATTCATTTATTTAATGCAGCCCCTTACTACATGCCAAGGAAGTCAAGTGATTTCAAGACAAACTAAAGCATGCTATAAAGCTTTGCGTCACCTCCATCCCCAACAATAAATCCTTAATTGCATTAGGCTGCAGGCTGCTGTCTGTATCTGCTGAAATCTTCAGAAGCGTCAATAAAAGGATGCTTTTTTCGGCAGAGTCAGCTGCTTCAGGAGTGTTCAGCAAGAATGACACTGGTTCCTAGCAATTCTAACAATCTGTTGGGTAGTATCACCTGACAAGCCTCTCATGAATGTCTCCCAATTCTTTTGCATCATCAGCTTTTTCTACTATCACAGTAAATGTACACCACACCAATCAGGATTAATGTTGCATTTCTTCAAGGGACAGCTATGCTGAACTTGCCAAGATGCTGACATCAGCACTCACTCATTACCGATTAGTTTCTTCAGCAGAAAATGATGTAATACAACTAAAAATGTAAATCAGAAGGAAGCCAGGAAAGGTACCTCAATTAAGTCATAGCCTCCACATAAATATAAGTCCATCCATCCATCCATTATGCAACCCGCTATATCCTAACTACAGGGTCATGGGGGTCTGCTGGAGCCAATCCCAGCCAACACAGGGCGCAAGGCAGGAAACAAACCCCGGGCAGGGCGCCAGCCCACCGCGGACATAAATATAAGTGCAGAATTTTATTTAATGTGAAAATGTGTTAAAGAAAAAAAAATACTTACTAGACTGTTCAACTTTCTGTTACCCGGAAGATTATCACGAGAGGAGAAGTTCAACTCTACGCTGGCAGCAAGACAGGAAAAAATTGTGTATGGGGTGTTAGTTCATCATATACAAGGGCAAATTAATAAGTAAAATAAATTTGAAAATGATGTGGTAACCACAATGAATAGAAGCTGATGCAACACAACATGTTTGTGATGCCTTATGGGTAGTTTGAACATACACAGCACAGCACTCTGCCATTAGTCTAGCTGAAGCCACGGTCAAATGAACATGGACGCTCCATTGCAGGATTGCACAATTGTTGAATAATGCACCGTAGTGAGATTTCTTTGGGCTGAGGGAGTTAAACCTGCTGAAATTCACCAAAGAATTTTTGCTCAGTAGGACTTAACGAAAGGTTTATGAATGGGTAGAAAGGTTAAGACCTGGGAAGAACAAGTGTAACTGAGGAAACTCGATCTGGTTGATCATCAATATCACATACACAAGCCCACATCGACATGGCGAATGCCTTCATCAGAGAACACCGACAGATTCCGCTGTCCACTGTTGCTGCTCATATGGATATCAGCAATGGATCTGCACATGTCATGGTGTGTGATAACTTGGGGTACCGTAAAGTGTGTGCACCCAAGCAGCTTAGTGCTCTGCATAAGCCAACATCCTCTAATGAATTTCAGCAGGTTTCACTCCCTCTGACCAATGAAATCTCAACTGGGAGATGGATTGAGGGATATTCTCAACAGAAACAATCTACTGTTAAAATACAATATAACACATAATCATATCGGTTGTACATGGAGACACTGCTCTCACAGCCTCTTGTATTATTTTTCCTGGCATGTCTTCTTTATAGAATGGGTATATTCCACCAATGTCTACATGAGCTTTCAACCACGGGCTACAGGTATACTGTAACACTAAATAACACCTGCAAGCTGTTTGAGGAACCCATGGCAGGTTCCTGTTTGGTGTCTAATAAACTCAGATCAGATTCTGGTTAGAAGCAACAAGATGAAGAGATTGAAACATAGAATTGAAGTGTTTACCTGTGTGTACATATATTTTTTATATATATATATATATATATATATATATATACATACACAGCTGGAGATCCACAAAGGGAAAAAATTAATCACGTATCATAATATTTAAGGCCAGTACTAAAAGTGCCAGAGAGCTGGCCAAATCTTGGCTATCAAATGAAAATGCCATCAACAGACACTTGGACATAAATCCAGCATATGCAAACTTAAGAAGAAAATGTTCATAATAAATAAAACTTAACAACCAATACCCCCGTCCTAATCACACTGACTTAGCCCCCCCGCCCTCCTTCCCCCCGTAATTATTTCTGTATATTGCCTTTGATTCTTGTAAGTCAAAGCATTATTCTCTGATGAAGGTCCCTGGCAGGGGCTGAAAGCTCAGGAATAAAAACTACTTTATGATATGTGATTCATTTTCTCCCTTTGTGGATCTCCAGCTGCAAATATGCAAACCGTATCACAGACCTTCTCTTCCATATATATTATATACCGTAGATCCCGGAATACAAGCCGAGAATTTCGTCCTAGATTTTTGGCTTGGAGTTTGGGGTTCGGTTTATACAACGAGTATCTTTTCAGATTCCAGATTTCCAGTGCAATGCCGGTTTTGCCGATGAATACGGAAGTAAATAATGACGAAACCACAGAGCCATCTTTCAGATGAAGAAGTAACTTTGCATGCCGGTACTTTAAATTAAATAAAGAATTTATTCAAAAAAGTGTTTTAGTTGTTGATTTTATTAATAAAATTTATAATAAATTATCGGGAAGTTTAAAATAAAATTCATTTTGATTCACGATCCACATCTTGCGTTACGAAACGGATGCGGTCACGTGTATCCGCTTGCGCGATTGTAAACAAACAACCGAGAGCGTTAGTAGCGTCAGTCGGAGCCCAGATACATGTGTTTGTGGATGTAATTTCGAAACGAAGATGGACATTGTGTGGAAATATCTCCTCCTCCTCCTCCCTTCCTGCAGCCCAAAGATGTCAAATTAAATGGTGAGTACAGTATGAAATTGTTTCTAGAATTGAATGCCTTTTACTGTCACTATACGCATCTACAATGAGATTAAAAGCAGCTCCTTCAGTGCAGAAAAAAGTTCTGTATAGGGCTTGTATGGTTGTTTTTTAGCCTTAGCATAACGCCGTATCTGCGGCCCCGCTTCTGCTTTCTTTCCCTCCTCCGTCTGTGTCGTCTCCTAGACCCGACAACAAATTATATATATATACAGTATATACAGATATATATATACATATACATATATACAGTATATTTTATATATATATAAAATTCATTATATATACTGTATATAACACATATATATATTATATATGTATGCTTGTACATATAGCAGTGGGTCGGGTAACTGCAGGCAACATGGGGTGATGAAGGACAGGGCATTATAGATGCTTCATAATGCATACACAAGCCAAACCATTTGTCAATAAAATAGCATGGACACTGCCAGAGGGTGGCATTACTTTTACATGTGTGTGGGGTGCCCCAGAAGGGTTATAAGTAGGGGAACTAGCACAATTGAGAAGAAACATATGAGGCTGTGCTGCCACTCTGATGGAACAAGTAGCTGGGATTCTGCCATTGAGACCTGGCCAGTTGTGGATATCAGAGGAGCGGACAGTGCATCGGGAACAGCTTTCAGATTTCAAGGTGTGGCTAGAAGTAACCCCTGAAACTGGTTTAAAGCCACATCCAGATCAAAGGCTTATAAAGCTCTGAGTCCAAAGGATATTAGCTGGCAGGAGGAAGGGAGGGCAATAGTCAGTGAGAAAGTTAAAAGCAGATACATGATGTAAAGGGAGCTTTCAGGGCACAGTATATGCACATGGATAAGTGGACAACCTTCTGGAGCTCCTGTACTAGGAGAGCAGAGGGCACCAATTGTTTGTTATATTGTGCCCTGTTTACATTGTAGTATATTTTAAACTTTGTTTATTGTTTTCTATTATTTCCTAAAACTCATTTGTATGACACTTTGATATTATTCAGAGTCAGTAATTGCTGCAAATGTGCCCCCTACTTTTCATGATATGGTTATTGTTTTCCTTTCCCCAGATATTATGCAGGTGCAGTGATTTATGAAAAAGTTTAAAGAATGTCACTGATATTCCCACTGCAGGCTAAACTCGCTGCTACATTGCATAAGAGGATTTGTCTATAAAGCATAATAACTCACCACAGTCTCGTTACCTGAATATCTTGTGATCACCAAGGCATTAACAAGGCTTACCTTTATATGGTTAAACAGATTAGACACTGCCACATTCAGAGAAGGGTAACCATAAACATGAATGTTTTTCTCCATCTCTCCAAATTCCACATTATGCTCCTTTTTTTTATAAATCAACAAATTTTCTCCAATCAGGCTGTTGCTGCTCATTTTATAAAAGCAACTTTTACAGGCAATAAGGCCAGAAACTGTTTTATAAAGCAAAGTATATGGTAGAAAAAAATTGAACATTATCTTGAAGCCATTTAAAACCACAATTATTTGGTGTAACTTATCAAGTACATGATCATGTTTCTGCATCTGTTTCTTTTAATACATTTTTGCTGTAGTAAAACAGTAAAATTTAAAACCCTAAATGTATCTTTCTGTCAATGACTATTTGATAGCGTTAGCTATCGCAGTAAAAGATGTACAGGGGTAACAGAATCACTCGGGAGGTTTGCAGCTCATTTTCCACCTCCTTTTTACAGTAAAACACACTCCACACTTTAAACAACACAGAACTTATAGCTGGCATTCTTTAATGTGATATCCATAATATTTTTCACACCAATGTTATGCACAAAATTATGGAGACCATTATCTTTATTGTCACATAACATAATACTCTATGACAATATGCAACTGTAATGATCAGCTGATAAAGAAAAGCCATTAAACAGCTGCTCTGGGACAAGAAATGAGAAATGCTACGTGGAAGATTTTGTTCTGTTGGAGAATTTCGACAGCCAACAATGAAATTTTGTGGCAGTCTTTAAAAGAAATATCTGTGTCAGAAGAACATAAGAGATATTGGATATTGGCATACAAGCAAAGCATAGTAAACTGCAACAAAAAAATTGAGTGAACACTTATATCACACACTGGATCTCGAAGAACAAAATATTCAAGTGGAAAATCTTTACTGAGTAATACTGCATAATTCATTGAGAACAAAATGAGGTAAAAATGGTCAATAGAAACCAAAATCACCTTCCCACTGAGGGTTGTATTCAACATCACACCGAAAATCAAAGTCAAAAATTGAAATCACAGGCTGAACCGACTTATGTGAATTTCATCACAGCAACTCATAATGTGAATTAGTCATGTGTATGGCCCCCACGTACCTGTATGCACTCCTGACAATATCTGGGCATACTCCCGATGAGATGGCAGATGGTGTCCTGGGGGATCTCCTCCCAGACCTGGATCAGGGTATCATTGAGCTCCTGGACAGTCTGTGGCGATCAAGGTGGCTTCGGATGCACTAATAGATAATGTTCCAGAGGTTCTCCATTGGATTCAGGTCTGGGGAACATGATGGCCAGTCAGTGGCATCGATGCCTTTGTCATACAGAAACCGCCTACACACTCTGAACACATGAGGTCAGGAATTGTCCTTCACCAGGAGGAACTCAGGGCCCACTGGACCAGCATAAAGTCAGGTAATGGCTCTGAGGAATTCATACTGGAACCTAAAAGCAGTCAGGGTACCATTTCCTATCCTAGCACTTGGAGGTTTGTGCAACCTTCCAAGGATATGCCTCTCTAGACCATCACTGACCCACCAGCATGACAAATCAGTCATGCTGGATGATGTTGCTGACTGCATAACATTAACCATGGCGTCTCCATAATCTTTCACATTTGTCACATGTGCTCAGTGTGATCCTGCTCTCATCTGTGAAGAGAACAGGGCGCCAATGATGGAGTTGCCAATTGTGGTATTCTCTGGCGAATGCCAATTGAGCTGCACAGTGATGGGCTGTTAGCACAGGTTCTACTAGAGGATATTGGGCCCTCATTCCACACTCATGGAGTCTATTTCTGACAGTTTGGTCAGAAACTGGAGGTCATTCTGTAGAACTCTGGGAGTGCTCCCCTTCTTCCTCCTTGTACAAAGGAGCAGATACTGGTCTTGATGCTGGGTTGATGCCCTTCTACAGCCCTAACCAACTCTGTTCATGTAGTGGCCCGTCTCCTGGCATCTCTTCAGTCTGTGCTGGGAGACACAGCAAACCTTCTTGTGACACACGTATGGATGTGCCATTCTGGAGAACTACTTGTGCAACCTGAATCGACCGCAGGTACCACCTCATTCTACCAATAGTCACAAGGACATTAGTAAAACTAGTCAGGAAGGAGAAGGAGAGAGCAGTTGTCTGTGGCTACAACCAGCAAAACCATTCCCTTTTTGAGGGGTTGTCTTCCTATTGCCGCTCCAGTGAATCAATTGTCACTTCCATTTGCACCCAAAGCAGGTGAAATTGACTCACTGTCGCTTATGCTTCCTAACTGGATTAATATCCCTGAAGCTTAATTGACTTGGTGTTAGGAGGTGACAATTAAGTGTTCCCTTCACTTTTTTGAGTAGTGTATGAAGTTCATAGAAACACAGGCCAAAATCAAAGGACTCTGGAGAAACCAGTGATACAGTGAACACAAACAAAAGCATTCAACGAATGACTTATTGGAAGTAGAGTATTTCAGCTTACCGCATATACTCACGTTTAAGTTCTCCCGCGGATACGTTCAGGGCTTGATTTTACTGTATAATTTCTGGTATTTTATAATGTCAGTCATATAAGTTGAATGCGGAAAACTCACGCTGTTGATGCAAGAGATTATGATATGCTAACGCCCACCTGAGAGAGTAACTACCGAGCACACGGCCTTTTTTTTTCTCTAGGTATTGTGCCTCCATGACCACATGGTAATACCCGAACTATTCCAAAGCGACATGTGCACGGTTTTGTGTTTTTTGTATCTCACACCCTCATACACATTCATCGTAAGAGCATCCCTTATCTACGATGGAGCGTTCAATTAGAAGAAAATATGAAGCTGGTCTGCGGTGGGTTGGCACCCTGCCCGGGATTGGATTCCTGCCTTGTGCCCTGTGTTGACTGGGATTGGCTCCAGCAGACCCGCGTGATCCTGTGTTCGGATTCAGCGGATTGGAAAATGGATGGATGGATATGAAGCTGGTTTTAAATTAAATGTTTTTGAAGTGGTGAAAGAAACTGGTAATTGCACTGCTGCCACAAAATTCGATGTGTCTGAGAAACTGATGCGAGATTGGAGGAAGCAAGAAGATGTAAAAAAAAAATTTTAAAAATTAAGTGTCGTATTTCTGAACGGGCATGAAAGTCGGGGTCTGATTTTATGATCGATTTTTCGACTTATACACGAGTATATACAGTAAATACTATTAGACGGATTAATACGTTACTAGAATGCAGTCAGCCTAACGATATGAAGTACTACAGAGACGTACATGAAACAAAGTATCCCCACACGCAGTTAGTATTAGTAGTAATACTGTCACATGTACAAGGTATCGTAAAATTCTTACTTGCATATCTTATCAACATGCAACACACTGCCACCTTCCAGCATCATGACAGACAAACATATATTAGTGCATATAACTTCACAATCCTTAGAAATGTATTTTAACATTCACATTTATGAGTGATTTTTTTATTTTTAAACTGAATTTCCTCCCACAGTCCAAAGACGTGCAGGTTAGGTGCATTGGTAATTCTAAATTGTCCCTAGTGTGTGTGTGTGTGTGTGTGTGTGTGCGCCCTGCAGTGGGCTGGCTCCCTTCCCAGGGTTTGTTTCCTGCCTTGCTCCCTGTGTTGGCTGGGATTAGCTCCAGCAGACCCCCGTGACCCTGTAGTGAGGATATAGCGGGTTGGATAATGGATGGATGGATACAGTCAATGGGCTAAATGACTTAAATAATTTATGGCACCCAACCCTGATTTAAGCAACAGAAAACACAGCCAACTAAAGATAGGTGGGAAATGCACAGGTACCGTACAGTTGTTTTATTTTGTTAGTTCTGTTATTTGTGTGCTTACTATATAGAAGACATGCCATATTCTGTGGAATTTGTGGAACAATATCCAATTACGTGTACTCCAGTGAAATGCACAATTTTGCAACTGGTGAAAAAACGGCATGCTCCTGTTTCTGTAGGCAATGTGCCAAAATAAAGAAACTATTCCTTCCCTGCCTTAGGTATTGTTGCAGACATTGTGAATCATATGGAAAGAAGTCTTTATCAGTCTAAGTGAAGATTATCCCGATAGAAGAAAACTTATGGTTAGCATGTCACCGCATTACCCCTTCTTAAGGTATGACTCACCAGCCCTTACTATTTATTAGTATTATTTACTTTTATTGCAACTCTAGAGGATTCCTTTATCGAAGGTGACTTGCAAGTTCAGAATAAAGAATAGTTATTAACAGCTACTCTTACTTAAGGCAAAAAAGCAAAATATTAGAACAATTTTAATGAGAACAGACCACTCGGCCTAACAAAGCATGCTAATCTTATTCGCTTTACATTTCCAAAATAATTATGTGAAATTTCATTTTCATTTTATAACCCCCTTAATCCTGAACAGGGTTCGCAGGGGGTGGTGGAGATTATCCCAGCTAGCACTGGGTGCAAGGCAGGGACAAAACCTGGACAGAGCACCAGTCCATCGCAGGACAAACACACAAGGGCCAATTTAGTATTGCCAATCCACCTAACATGCATGTCTTTGGACTGTGGGAGGAAACCAGACCACCTGGAAGAAACCCACGCATACATGAAGAGAACAAACTCCACATAGGGAGGACCCGGGATGCAAGCCCTGGTCTCCTTACTGCGAGGCAGCAGCGCTCCCACTCTGCTACCATTCCACCACAGGATGAAATGTCTTTAGATATTCTACTGCAAGCCAAAACTGTGAAAATCCATTGAGAGAAAGAGAACATTCTGCATGTGTAACTTACTGGCCAGCATATCTCTGTTCACGAAAACACTGTATTTAAAATAATAGTTTAACAACAAAGCTACTTTACAGACGGCGTTGTCTGATTATAAGGTTTTCAGTTGGAGCGCACTTTATGAACTCGGGAGGATCTAACTCATTAAAGACTTTACTGAGAAATAAGCCACTTCCATCTTGATGTCAAATGAATTGTAATTACAAAAATCAAAATTTCTTTGGGGAGAAAAAACAAATTTCTTTCATCAGCAAAATAATTCTTCTGAACTTGTAAGTTTCAGGCTTTGTTGCATTCTCTTTTAAATTAGAAACAAACAGTCATGAATCAACACAAGAAATCTAAACATGGAGAGGGAGATTTATTCCATTCCAGATGAAAACAATGGTAATACCGTCAACCACAAAAGCTGCTGTACTAAATCACATACTTTGGGCCCTAAGTCCAGTAGATTCTGACAATATTTTATAGTGGCAAGGTTTCATTTGAGTTACTATAGAATGGCTCAGTCTTTATGTTATAGTGATAGCCAAGCAGAACACTGATTTACTTCCACAGAGAAAAAAAAAAATCTGGCATTAACTAGTGTCACGCATAGGCACCATGGAACCACCTTCCAAGCTCTGACGAGGTAAACAGTACCACCCCAGGACGAGAGAGGGAGCTGGTGCTAACTATATCTTCTTTTTCTCTCGTAACTCTAACAGGCCAACCAAGGAGGAAGCTTAGAGCCGCCCACAATGCCCAGATAAGGAACTGCTCCTTCTGGCACAGACACCATAAAAGTGAGCTGGTCTCAGAAGGAGGTATTGCATTTAGACCTAATGATCGACAAGGACAGAGATCTTGTGATTTTGTTTAAACTATTCTGAAAGGCTGTTTGAAGGTCCTTTAATTTCTTTCTGTAAGCCTTAAGGGGCAGCATTTTCTTTTCTGCATTTAAAGGAGTGACCCGACTGGTATCTCAACATTTTTCTGCCGTATCCTTGTCTGTTTTCAGCTGGTCACACCAGTTGCACAGAAGGTCCCAGACTGGAAATAGAGATAACTAGAAGGAATAGAGACATCACTGTACAAAAAGCAAGAGGTCAACAGTAAAGAAACATGAGACTTACTAGAAGCAAGAAACATGGCAAAATGAGTGGCTAATTAGAATTAAAGAAATAGATTATAATCAGCTAGCCATTTCCTGTAGGATGCAAACTAACAGCAGAAGTGCCATAATAAAGTAGCTGTCCTTAAATTCTGTGTCATACTAAGAAAGGAGTATCAAGATGAGATGGTCAAGCAATTGAAGGCTGTGTTAATGGCCAAGTGTCAACTAGTAAATGATGAAACCCACTCCATTTTCATTTAACTTTGACATTACCACCATGAAACACACAACTTACAGTTAGGATACAAACACAGTCTTATGGATTTTCTAACAATATGCTTACTAAAGCAGATTTTTGAACCCTGATAGTGTTCATGTGCTTCATTATCTTTTAATATAAGCTATTAATTCTTTAATTAGATGGCTGTTTTTTGAAGGTGACTGGTACACTACATAAGGACAGAGAAGAATAAAAAAACATCATAAAAGCTTACAGCTTAGACCAATACATACACACACACACACTTACAGTATATAACATAGTTTACTGTCAAATAATGCAAAGAGTACGTGACACATGGCGTTATCTGGTAGGTAACCACCCATACAGTCACATCGGGATTGAGACTACGAATGCTATGAATATGTATATATAAACTGAGACAGTAGATGGCGCTATACCAGCACTTAATTCAACACAGACAGACACGGGAGGCACACTGATCAAAACACAAGCTGTTTTTTATTTTTATTTGCTCGTGTGGAACGTCTTCCCCGTCTCCATGAGTCCACAACACAGTCCAAGCACTAAACACAATACTTTCTTTGTTTCTTATTCTTTCTCCTCCACTCCTCTCCAGCAAACTTTGCCTCCCTCCTCCTGACTCTGGCTCCCAAAGTGGTGACTGCTGGCTCCTTTTATAATGCCCAGGTGCTCGTTGACCTACTTCTGGCAGCACTTCCGGGTGTGGCGGAAAACCCGCCCAAAAGGGCTCAGTAGCTGTTGCAGCACCCCCTGACCGCACCCCCGGATCCCAACAGGGCTGTAGATAACTCCAACTCCCATGAAGCCCTGCGGGAATCTGAGGCACCACTGCAATCCAAGGAGGCTGGCATCTAACGTCCTGGGGGAGGTACTGTTCTGTCCACTCTTGCTCCCACGGTCCCCTCTATGAAGAGGCATCCAAGGTATATATATATACCTGTATATATATATATACACTCACCTAAAGGATTATTAGGAACACCTGTTCAATTTCTCATTAATGCAATTATCTAATCAACCAATCACATGGCAGTTGCTTCAATGCATTTGGGGGTGTGGTCCTGGTCAAGACAATCTCCTGAACTCCAAACTGAATGTCAGAATGGTAAAGAAAGGTGATTTAAGCAATTTTGAGCGTGGCATGGTTGTTGGTGCCAGACGGGCCGGTCTGAGTATTTCACAATCTGCTCAGTTATTGGGATTTTCACGCACAACCATTTCTAGGGTTTACAAAGAATGGTGTGAAAAGGGAAAAACATCCAGTATGCGGCAGTCCTGTGGGCGAAAATGCCTTGTTGATGCTAGAGGTCAGAGGAGAATGGGCCGACTGATTCAAGCTGATAGAAGAGCAACTTTGAAATAACCACTCGTTACAACCGAGGTATGCAGCAAAGCATTTGTGAAGCCACAACACGCACAACCTTGAGGCGGATGGGCTACAACAGCAGAAGACCCCACCGGGTACCACTCATCTCCACTACAAATAGGAAAAAGAGGCTACAATTTGCACGAGCTCACCAAAATTGGACAGTTGAAGACTGGAAAAATGTTGCCTGGTCTGATGAGTCTCGATTTCTGTTGAGACATTCAAATGGTAGAGTCAGAATTTGGCGTAAACAGAATGAGAACATGGATCCATCATGCCTTGTTACCACTGTGCAGGCTGGTGGTGGTGGTGTAATGGTGTGGGGGATGTTTTCTTAGCACACTTTAGGCCCCTTAGTGCCAATTGGGCATCGTTTAAATGCCACGGGCTACCTGAGCATTGTTTCTGACCATGTCCATCCCTTCATGACCACCATGTTCCCATCCTCTGATGGCTACTTCCAGCAGGATAGTGCACCATGTCATAAAGCTCGAATCATTTCAAATTGGTTTCTTGAACATGACAATGAGCTCACTGTACTAAAATGGCCCCCACAGTCACCAGATCTCAACCCAATAGAGCATCTTTGGGATGTGGTGGAACGGGAGCTTCGTGCCCTGGATGTGCATCCCACAAATCTCCATCAACTGCAAGATGCTATCCTATCAATATGGGCCAACATTTCTAAAGAATGCTTTCAGCACCTTGTTGAATCAATGCCACGTAGAATTAAGGCAGTTCTGAAGGCGAAAGGGGGTCAAACACCGTATTAGTATGGTGTTCCTAATAATCCTTTAGGTGAGTGTATATGACTTTTCCCAGGGACAAGACATGATCTTTTGAAGAGAGAAAGCGAGACAGAGAGATATAGAGACACTTTCACTTCCTGCGAGACGGACAAGTCACGTCATACTTAAAACCTTCAGACGCCAGTCCCGTGATACACATGCAGAGCAGATTAGAGATAATGGAAGTAGGAAAATTCGAAAGTCTCAAAACATGAGAGTAAAGATCGCATTAGCACAAACAATCTGAAAATATTACTCGGGGGAAATAACAGAACAGCGAAAAGAGATAGAATATTCAGGTGCTGTAAAGGCTTTTAAACGTTCGAAGCTCTGCACGAAATGCAAATCACATGGCACGCAGCAGCAGCAAGCCAGCAGATTCTCGAGCAAAGAGGAGGTGAAAAAAAAAACTTACTTGTGTCCCAATGCATCACCATTTAAGAGAGGTTTCAAAGAAACGGCGGCGTCACCTTGGGGTGCGTTCAGCCTTTGGGGGGGGGGGGGGGGGCAGGGGGGGGGTGTTTAGGGGTAAGGGGTAGGCAAGCAAACAAGCGAATTGCAGATCACGCATGAGGGCAGCAGCAGCAGCACACCAGCAGCTGCTCGAGCAAAGAGGAGTTCATCCATCCATCCATTACCCAACCCGCTATATCATAACTACAGGGTCACGGGGGTCCGCTGGAGCCAGTCCCAGCCAACACAGGGCGCAAGGCAGGAAACAAACCCTGGGCAGGGCGCACACACACACACACACACCAAGCACACACTGGAGACAAAACCTAACCTGCATGTCTTTGGACTGTGGGAGGAAACCCACGCAGACATGGGGAGAACATGCAAATCCACACAGGGAGGACCCAGGAAGCGAACTCAAGTCTCCTAACTGTGAGGCAGCAGCGCAAATGTATTTGTTTCTCATTGTATCACTGTTTTAAACAAAAAAAGTATTTGTTTACCATTGTATCAACGTTTAAGAGGGGTTTCTGAGACTTGGTGGCTGGCAGGGTGCGAAGCCCCCTAGTATATATATATTTTTTTTAATACATGCCCCATCCAAAAAAAAAAAAAAGAAGACAACTCTACCTGATGGAATTTTCACTGTTCATTAGTAGCCAGTACAGACGGTACACTACAAAAGATGTTGTTCTCAAGGGTGGACTTCCTACTCTAATCTGTTCCCATTCACATCACAATGGTACATCATTCAAAAAGATGGCTAGCAGCTCAAACAGCAGTTGCTGTATGCTCTGGCAGCAGCCAGTGGGACAGGTTCCAAAGGAAATGACTCAGTCAGGGGATTCATCTCTTACTCTTATCACTAATAGGCTGCCAAGCTGCCTTCTATTCGACAAAGTTCCTGTCCCTTGAGGATCACCAAGGCAAGGAAGCAAAGCGAGCGGAAAGAAACAGCCACTTCCCAATTAAATAGGAACACAGAGCCAACGCCTTTCCAATTTGACAGATGGAGTATTGTTTCTGGAAAGGTTACTGAGCAGTACAACAAGGAATCACGAAGGTCCTGCTGCTTGTAAGAGAGTAAAATAAAACCGCGACTTCCATTCTATGACGACTTACTCCATAACAGCAGGGTACAGCCTTGTGAAATAACACTTGATTGACGTGTCTTTCCAAACTACAGACCACATCTTCCTTACTGGCCGAGTCAAAGGGGTGATTTTCTTGTCCATCACCCTGCATAAATAACATGACTTTGGAGATCTTGGCTACATTTGCCAAACATGTTCAGCTGCCTGACAATTTTGCTGTCAGGAATCAGAGCGAGGAAAGAAAATGTATTTGATACTGAATTTCCTTATAAATTTTGTTCTGCATTGGTGATTGGGGGACTGACCACAAAGCACCCAGCCTCAGAAAAGTGTGGGACACTGTGGATATACTGTATAATCAAAACTGCTCTCATTACATAGCTATACAAAGATTTTATCATTCAGTAAGTGAATGGGGACTGACATCGTCACACACAGGTAAAAGTATAAAATGGAAAGTTGCAAACTATGGGCTCAATTACATGAGGGTACTGCATCTGTATATATTTTAAGGATTAGTGCCATTAAAATGATGAGACGCGCCATTCCAGTTGCATTTGATTTAGCACTGTTTTAAGATTTGATCAACAGATATTGCACATACTTTTATTTTAAGATACAGCACACAAATAAACACAATTTCTACACTCACGTGGTGATTTGGGTTGTATGACGTCAATGCAATGCTAGCAATTTTGCTTACACCTACAACAATACAAAGATGTGAAATTCAATAAAAATGTCTTACCTCCTCTACTGTCAGAGGCATGCAGATCCTGTACTCCTTGACCAACATGATTTTAAAACAGTTGTGAAGTTTTCAGCTGAATGCTTAAAGAAACGTTGGCAGAGTATTTCTGCAAAGAAGACGACGGGCAAAAACGAGTTCCAGAGCAAGAAGATCAATATGCAGCAGAAGTGAGCTATTGTGTCTGAAATAAACAGGGATGAGGGTGGTGGTTGGAAAAGAACAAATAACCCTGGTTAGTCATTGAAACAGATTTAAACAGGAGCTTATAAAAAGATTTGTCAATTAATCTTAAAAGAACTGTATATCCAAGTTTCAATTAATAAACAGTATGATGTGACACAATGACGAAAAGGTATAAAGAAGCAAACGGAAATAAAATGTATACTTCTCTCTGACGAGATTATACTGAAAGGCATATTATTACAATATATCACATGAAGTCAAAAAATCATGCATTACAAAGTTACAATTAAAAGCAAAGAAAAAAATCAGCCAAAAACATAACTAAAAAAAGAATTAAATGAAGACCATTTTCTTTTCAGCAACACCAGTGCATTTGTGTGCTAAAGATCTATAAACAAATATAGCCAAGTATCGTAGGAAAACACATTTTAGAATAAACATCTAAAAAACGTAAAAAGTCACTGCTTTCAAGGACCTTTTACCTAAACACAGGATGAAAAGATCTAAATACTTAATGATATAGTCTAACTTGTGAGCGGTTTAAATGCCACAATGTTCTTACTGAAAACGGAGAAATGCAAGACAATAAGATGATGTCGAAATAAATACATCTTAATGCATCCTAATGAGGCTTTTCAGCATTCTTTCATTGTGAACTCCAGTATAACTGTACCCACCCAAAATACTAGCAGTTTAAACTCTAATATATTGTCTTGGTAGTTGTAAAATATGCACGGCATACATATACGCACAATATGATATTAGTGCATATACATTTAAAGAATATGTTCTTCAATTTCTATGCATATTAGTAATACATTACATCTATGGGTAATTGTCATTATCATGCGTGTGAACTTTAAAATCCATAAAATGTCGATATCCTGCAAAGACTCTAGGTCTGTGATGCTCATAAATATTTGTTATATTGTTTATTCCAATCTGTCTGTTTTTTTTTTTAACTTTGCCTGATACCCATCACTGTAGCCTATCAGGCAAAAGGTAGCAACCATTCCAGGAAAAAATGCCAGCCAATCACATGCCCACTCATTATTAGTGAGTAGATTTGGGGATATCACTTAATCTAAGACGCATATTCGTGCTGTGGGAGTAGAACGAATAAAACCCAATACTGACATAGGGAAAAGATACAGACTTCACACAATCATTGACTGGGTTTGAAAGTAATTCTTAAACCACAACATTCCGAGGTAATGGTGCTCCTCATTAACATTTAGAATAGAAAAACAGACATACTGACAGACAAACAAATATATATTGCTCTATATAAAAGAAAGACGTGAATGGCACTATATAATACAGTGTAAGATATGGCCGGCTATGTATCCCGGCCAATACCCCCAAGCCGC
>JANRMT010062861.1:14632606-14660974 GCA_026402145.1 Polypterus bichir lapradei | reverse complement strand
GTAGTCTGAGGGTACAAGGGTGCGAGAAAACCCTAATTCTGTCACAACAGATAGATAGATAGATAGATAGATAGATAGAAAGGAAAGGACACTATGTAACAGGTACAAAAATACATATATACATACACTCAGTCGGGAAAGGCACTACATAATAGAATGATAAGCATGAAAGGCACTCTAAAGTAGACAGAGATTTCAATCTGCTCATTGGGGGTGCTGGAAAGACAAAGCCTATCAGTGCAGGAACTATTCTAGGAATAAATGCCAATCTTTCGCAGAGCACGCTTATTAGCGGTGAGTGAATTAATGGATGGCATTTAATCTAACATGTGTATTTGGGCTGCGGGTGTAGAACTGAGAAAATGAAGAAAACCCAATGCAAACACAGGGGGAAAGATACAGATGTGATGGTCAGTGGACTAATTTGGAACTAAATTCTGATCCCTGAAACTCTGAGGTAACATTGCTCACCACTAACATTTAGGACAGACAGACGCACATTAGCAAAGGCACTAGATAAAAGAAAGACATAGATAGATAGATAGATAGATGTATATATATGTATATCTATCTATCTATCTATCTAATAGAGACAAACGTACTTACTGTGTAACAGATCAAGAAACATGAAAAGCACTATAAGTATGAATATAGTTTGTACATTACATTAATTTCTATAATTATCTCATATTGTGTTAGTTGTAATTGCATTCTCATTTGCTTACTACATCAGCCTTGTAATGTATAAGCTGCCTGAAATAAAGACTGACAGATGTCGATGAGAGAGTGGCACAATAATGCAGCTTCACTTCGATATACAGCAATCCCAATTTGTCTTCTGGCGAAGGCGTTTTCATTGTGAAGACTGCATGTTATTCCTGTGTCTGTTTGAAATCAGTCCCAAATCTTAAAAACATACCTTAAGGTAACTATCAACTACTAGTGGTCTAATGTGTTTAACATGGCCTGCCCAGTTTAACACCAGTTTGCGACGCTGTCTCACGGCTCACTTAACCCGGCAATGAATGGAATATTCACGTTTTCATGGTGTGTGCATTTCCATTATCCATCCATATACCCTAAAATGCGCGTGTGAGATTAATCGGAGACTTTAAATTGTCCTCGCGTGTGCGTGTGTGTGTGTGTGTGTGTGTGTATTTGTATTCTGCAATGGATTCAAGTCCCGCACTAGGTTGGTTGGTTTCTGCCAAGGGCTTTGAGACCACTGAGTTTGGCTCCTGGTCTATTTTAACTCTTTTAAATTAAAGGAACTTTTAAAAAATGATATATAGACTGGGAAACGAAACTTTAATTTATTGCGGGTGGATAGGAAAGGATAGAGAGGGAGATTTGTTTGCAGCAGGAAAGTCAAAAACATAAAGCACTGTTACCCTGATATAAGAAAATAAGGGAAGGCAAAATCTGACAACCACACACACACACACACGGGATATGTACAAATAAAAATAACGGCCTTTAACATTACACAGTAATAATAATTATTCCTAATTAAGCAGCATCCCTTACTAGTAACAGAGTTTAAAATGCGTTTACGAAGTCGTGGAAATAAAAGAGTTGTCGGCATCTTTTTTTGTTTGTTTATCACCAAGCAATCCGTTTTTATTCTTAGGTAAGTGGATTTTCTGTCACTTTTACGCTTCTGGGGTCCGTTAGCCCCCAACAATCGGACGTATCCTCCCATTTTGTCAAAAGCACGAGTGTGCACGCTGAGTAGTCTGTGACTCGGCATGCGGAGCGGAGCGGCATAGATCACATCTGCTGGCTGCTCTTCTCTCATTCTGTACGCGGTTCACTCACTTTTATTAGCCATAAAAACAAACTCCTAAAGTAAAAAGGCTACGTGCGGCTGCTTTTCCGTCACTATCCCCGTATTATTCTTTTTGTCGCCGGTTTGCTTCCCAGGTGCTTTAAGTTACCTGCAGTACGACGCCCTTCCTGAGCACGAGGACACGCACCGGTACGCCAGCGGCTAGGCGGCGCGTTAAACGCCCTTCTTTCAACGGCAGCAGTTCCAGGTCCGAGCCCTTCAGGACTGGAGGTCAGTGTAACGGTAGCTACTGCGGTGCCGCGACTCTTTCACAAGCCGCTAAGCGAGGACCGACGACTTCACTTGGCACGGCGATGTACGGACGGTGACACGGAGCATCCAAGCGAGAAGTGTATACTTTAAAAACTTACCAATTTAATCTCGAGGTTTTCTTCTTCACGTCTTCATCTTTCTTTCTCTTTCTTTCTTTCGTTATCTTTCACATCCCTCCGTATACCGGCAAGTCCGAAATAAACGAATCATGGAAACAGAACAAAAAGTTTATATGAAGCCGACCAGCCGAAAGCAGTGGCGTTTTCTTCACCCTGGCAGTTACGCCGAAGATGTCTCCATAGCAGCCTTAAGTTACTCTTAATAAATAAATGTTTCTTCGTCCGCGTAGGAGTGAGAAATGAAAAAAGCGAAGCCTCAAACTTGGCCCTTCTGAAGCTCCACTCGCTTATAACTGTTTACTTGCTTCTGCTCCCCGCATGGAGCCTTGCTCGCCCCGCTAGAAAACCGGCAGAAATTCAGAAGAGCAAAAAAAAAAAAATACAGATCAGGCGCGCACACCTCGCAGCCGGCTCTTCGGATTTTTAAAGCGCCCCTCCTGTGGATTTCGTAGCATTTTCCTCTCAGCGACAGCATCGAATGCCACCACCCCCACTAGCAGCGCTTTTTTTTTTGAGCTCCGCGGCGACCTCTGCAGGGAAGAAGGGAGAACACAACTTGGAATTTATTAGGATGCTGGCGCGCGTCCTACTAGATACAGAAGGTGGAGGAAAGCTCAGCGAGGTCACTTGAGGGCTTCATAGTGGTATTATTACCATATTGAATCAAATTGTAATTTTAACAAATAAGGATTGGCTGATTGATTACAGCTTTTGCTCTACAGGTCATCCTTGTGAAATAAGCCAATGTGTGCTTTTCCTTTTTACTTTCTCGTATACGAAGTATAGGGAAAGTATTGTAATCTTTCAAAAATTCGATGTCGACATTTTGATGAATCTCCCGTTTTAGACATCCCTGTCTTCCTCGTATACAAAGTATAGGACAAGTATTGTAATCCTCCAAAAATTCCATTGTGAGATTTTGATGAATCTTGACGTTTTAGACCTCCTGAGTCCGAAAATAACATTTTTGGAATTGTGTCTGTGTGTCAGTCTGTGTGTGTGTGTGTAAACACGATAACTTGGGTATGCTTTCACTTAGGTCAACCAGATTTTGCATATTACGTACAAAACATAGATTTCTATCAACTTTTGGGCTACTACCGCTAACCGGAAGTGGTACTTTACCTTTTCTTCACACAGCTGCAGAGTCTGATTTTTTTTCAACTTTACTTTTATAATAATTGTTCAATGTATTATTCATTTGATTTGATTTGTTGTTGATGGTTCTTTAATATTCATAGTTTAAAAATATATAATCGTTGTCCTGCAATTTACTCCTCAAATATCCATCCCCATATCTGAGTGTATGAGAAAGTCTAGGAGAGACCATTCCTGATTTTTTTAATTTAGCAAAATTATTTTCCGGTCATCTTTTCCTATGTTAATGTACAAATTAAAAATTGCATTTGTAATTTTGTTGTTGGAATGTAGTAACCATTTGTTTGTGTGTGTGTGTGTGTGTGTACCTGTCTATGTTTGTGGCAAGCCCAATTAACTTTACGAATGAACATTTAGGGATATCTCAAAGTACATTTTAAGAAATGTGGAATACATTTAAGATATGTCTGAAAGAAGTATAGATATCTCTAAATGTTAATTTGTTCATCATATGCCAATAAAAGGTGTCATTTTGCTACACTTCTTATTTGAGATATTGTATCTTGAAATACATTTTAGATATCTCAAGATGTGCAATGTATAATTTCAAGATAACAGAAAATCTTTTAAGATATCTGGGAAGGCATTTAAAATATCTCAAAAAGTTTGTTAAGTTCGACTTGATTGTATGTAATGTTAATTTCTCTGTATGAGTTCAACTTGATCGTATGGAA
This sequence comes from Polypterus bichir lapradei, assembly GCA_026402145.1. Taxonomy (NCBI): domain Eukaryota; kingdom Metazoa; phylum Chordata; class Cladistia; order Polypteriformes; family Polypteridae; genus Polypterus; species Polypterus bichir. Next base: position 14,656,922 of record JANRMT010062861.1, on the reverse strand, counting down.
TTTTATTTTCTTCAAATAAAATTAAGAAAATATATATCTAAAAAAGAATTACAGATATCTGAAAGTTAATTTATTTCAAGATATCTCAAATAGATTATATTGATTATAATTACTGCAAATCAGGCCACGAACAAAAAAAAATAAATCTGTGCACATCTATACACACATAGCCTATTTTTATGAATATATAATAAGAGAAAAAAAATTCCGGCTATTTAAACATGGAGATCATTGAGATCAATCAGACGCAGGACTAGCTCACTGTTGGCAAAACTGGTTGGCACCCGCCACCACATCAATTCCTTAAAGGCTGAGCTTGAGTACTGATGAATTGGAGCTCTTGTTCTTGGGGGGTTTGGGGGGGCAGTTTAAAGTTTCCTCTCACACCTGAAATAACTTTGCTTTGGGTTTTTGGTGACTCTACATTAGACTAATATATGTAAGTGTGGGTATTGTGCCTGAACCTCATCCACATTTGGCCCTTCCATTGTTCTCAGTCCTGACAAGACAGAGTCTAACTCCCCACAATCTTGTAATCAAAAAAGGAGAAATCTAAAATAAGGGTAATCAGAAAGCCAGAGCTTATCCCAGCAGTACTAAATGGAAAGGTAGAGGTAGACCTGCAATGGGCACCAATAATTATCAGTAAAAACTGTTGCCTCCTCATTGAGCTTTAATGCCAGACTGAATCTCAGCTGAGATGGCTTTAATATGGAGTCTTTGTTTTTCACAGCGCCAGAACATGCTGTTAAATGGACTAGAAACTCTTAATTGGGCCCATGAGAGTTTGTGTGTATGCTTGTGAGAATGTCATAGTGTCCAGTCTAGGGGTGGCTTTGTCTTGCCTCTAACACTTAAATACATTGACTTCCTACAACTCTAAATTAAAGAAAAAAAAAACTGAGTTCAGGAAACAAACATTTATTTATTTTAATTTGATATTCCCTTCCCTAAGGTGCATGACCTGAATACAATAAGTTTGAGAAATGGAAGGATGTACGGGCTATACCGTAATATATCAGTTCATTATATACTAGTTGTTTCAGCACTAGTGAAATCTAATCAGAATCTTGAGACAAATGTATACTCTGTAAAAAATATATACATATATATAGTCACACATGCGTACCTGTGGATCAGCCTCACCCGTGATTCCACCCCGGGTTGAGAAGAGGTGCTGTTGCTAATCATGCTCTCTCATACTCCTCCCACAGCACTGAGAAGATGTCCAATGAGGGCACCTGACTCCGCCCCTCCCGGTTTCCTGCCCATAAGTGATGACGTCAGTGTGAGGAAGGCATCAGTCTGCGAGCAAAGCACGACATGGGATGGAGCTCCTGCACAACTGACTTAAAGAGAAAAAGACAAAAAGAAATATGAAGCCCGACTGCACTTGTATTTTTGTTATTTTTTTGGTAAGAAGTAAATGGGGACAACAGGGTTGGCACCTCAACATTTATTGTTTGGGGCTTGTGATTCCTCCTTTGACTACTATCTAGTGTATAATGTAAAGCTGACTGACTCACTCACTCACTCACTCACTCACTCATCAACACAAATACTATTTCTCATTTAGTTAAAAAGCTGACATTTGGCAGGAAGGTACATCCAGGACAGTAGGCATCTGCTAAGAAAGGACTTTGTGATATATCAGTATTTAGAAGTAAACCATCCTGTCACAACAGAAAAACTATATACTGCAAAATCTCAAAAATGCTTTCACAATTTGATTGAAATTTGGTGATATTATAGGCAAAAGAAAATTAGCTGCCATGTGTTTTTTTTTTTTACTAGGCACTAAATTTCTGATATTTAATAAGATTATACTAATTTATGCACTGATACTGTACTTTATGCAAATAGAAGATGCAGCGGAAGTGATTGAGGAGCCACACAAATAGCACCACTAACCAATAGGATGGATGGCCAACTGAAGATGAGGCGGTGTCCTGGAGAAGAGAATAAAAGGAGACGTGGTCATATTGTGAAATTGAAAGAGAAAGTTCAGCAGAGCTCAATGGTTTGCAAGCTTCTATTTTTTGCTGTTGACTACTGTCACTCTTAGATGCATACCAGCTCTCATCTTGGTGATCCTTTCTGCTCCGTTGACTTCCAACCTCCCATCACAGCACTGAAAAGTACAAGGTTGACCGAACCGCACCCTCAATCCACCAACTGTGGTGCATAAATCACGCGATACTCCAGTGTCTTTCTTAGATAATGCCATTTGAATTTCTATTGTGAAAACACAGACATTGTGCTGTGATTCTCAAAGCTACCTCTCCACGCTCAGTGCCTTCGCGTTATTACATCAGTGTAACACATAGGGTATAGGCACTTCAAGCGTTGCTTTGCATATATGGTCACATCTTCAGATTGATGAAAAAATTGAAAAGAAATACAGGACGTGAGTGACTGGCAGATAAAAATCATAAACATCTAGTAATGATTCTAATATACACTTAGATTTCACTTCATACCTGATTACTTGTTTCAATTAAAAAATGCACTTTCCTGTAAAATTGCATTTTTCAATGGCCACCAACCAAAGCCAAATCACTCAAAAAAGCAGGACCTGATCTAAAGCAGGAATGTTTTACTCATGGACAGTTGTGTATAGCATGTTCAAGAGTAAGCAGCTCTAATGACCTGATTATTACTTATTATTTGACTGACGTCATTATCCAGGTAAACGTTCAATATTTGAGATACAATTGGTTACATTTTATTTGTTTTTCCAATTGGCATTCAGGCCGGTGAAGTGACTTGCTTATGGCCACACAATGTCAGTAGCAGGATTTGAACCCATAACCTCTGGGTTTAAAATCCTAATGCTTTAAACACTATGCTTGCCAATTATAAGAGCCTCTGATTGAAAATAAAATAGACATATTGTGAACAAAAAAGTATTCGCTTAGTTACGTAGTACTTCTGCTACACTCAATTAACCAACAGCACTATAATGGAGGCCCATTGTCTCATGAAATTTCCATTGCAAAGCTGGGTAACACAGCTTGCATTATTATAAATTATTATGGGTTAAAGTGTGTTTATTATGTACACATATACATTTATGGTTGTAAAATAAAAATAGTTAGTTGTAGAAAAAGTGGCCATTGCTTGTGCTAGTCAGTGGCACACAAGGCCTATTTAGACAGCAGAGTTAACAGAGATGCAGAGCGGCACCCTTTCTCCCCAAACTCCTGAGTGAGCACTAAAGTGGTCAACACTTGACCAACACTCTGGTCAGCTCTGTACTTCATCTGATAACAAAGATACACATCAGAGTTTAGCTGACACCACTGCACAGACTCCATCAGAGACAAAGACACTCAAATTGACATTCTTTTCTGGCATATACAGTAACTGAAAACTGAACTATGGCTGAATGTGATGAACAAAATATGGCACCTATAAGCAAACACTGGAACTGGAACTGAAAGTGACTTTGATCCAATCACCAGAGGTTACACCATCCTTCAGAACTAACTGATGAGCTGCTCTCTTTGGGGCACGGAGAAGAAAAGCTCACAAACTTTCTTTGGCCTGGAAGCTACTCTCCATAGAGCTTTACAGCTGAATGGCCTGAACAAGTTCTAAGATCCACTCTGCCATGCCAAATTCTGTGCCTGTGACTCAGCCGACTGTAAAATAGCCATTACTTCAAGAAGGGAACTTCAGCATCTACATTCTTGTGCCTGAAAGAGTAACACTTTTCCCTGTGAAGTTGCAGAGGAAGCAGTGAAGAGCCTAACAGCGAACTAAGGAAGGCAATATCACACCACACCATGGAGAAAGGACCGAGAGTGCACTCTAAAGCAAGAAGAGAACGGAGAAACAACATACAACTCCACAGAGTGTTGTACACCATACTTAAAGGCTTGGTACCGTAAAATGGTTAATCTGTGCCAAGATAAATAGGAGCTCTAAATACACAGTAAACAGCCAACCACTTGTGGGTGATATGTCCATCTGTCTTGTGTCCTGTCTTCTATGTCCACATATATGCAATTAATTAAATATTATATGCAATTGATTGTATTATTTTGCTTCTTCAACTGCAATGATACCAGTCTAACAGCTGGAAACCCCTCCTATAAACAACGGTAAAGAAAATAAAGTGGGAACCTTATCAGATATTTAATTAATTATTGGCACTGACACAATCAAAACCGATAATTAAAGCACTCCGTGATTAAAATCAATCAATCAATTCTTCTTCTCACATAATGCACAATTTTCCCACATTTAATTGGTGTCCCTGGGTGGGCAGAATCAGAGATCCTCCAATTTCCTACACTTTAAAGACTTAATGTGTGAAGATATTATTATTACTCATTAATGCTCTTACTGCATTGCAGGGTTGTGATCTGGAATCAATACCTTCACCATGAGGAATAAGGGAGAAACACATCCTGGATGGGATGATAGTCCACAGCAAGAGAATAATAAAGAGGTAACAACAGTTAAGTATTTTGGTTTGCAGTGCACATTGAAATATGTAAACATTTGTTTTAGAAATGTCATGAGGAGAACTGCTGAAATGGTCAAGGAAACAACAGAATGTTCCACGGGGGTGGTTCAAGAAACTGGCTGATGTAATATTCTTTCATGCACCTAGTAAGACTTGCTAGTTGGCACATATACAGTTTTCATAACAGAATAAGAGCTGAATTCAAGCGATAGTGACGAATAAGAATACTGTATAATGGAGAAAGACTTTTAGGCTCTATGCTAAAGCACCTCATGTCTTTTAATCAATCAGAGTATGATATTAAGCATTAATTCAGCACTATTATGCAAATTCAATTGTCTATAAATATATCCCCCTACCTGTATTTTTTTGACCATTCAGACCATACCGTAACAGACTGCTGTGATGGATGCTTCCTCTTCAACTTGGTGCTGCAAGAGTAAATAAATGACACAGATGGACAAGCTTTCTCCTGCCTGATTACTGACTTAAAGAGATTTTATCAAACTTGTCCTAGTAGAGGATAAGTTTCTTTCTTTAATTAATATGTTGATTTCTACCACACAATGCTTATGGGGTCAAATCAGAGAGACCAGGTACCTTGATATTCACATTTCTGGCTTAGATTTGAATAAAAGTCTCCTGAGTTGTGCAGGAACAGTGTCAGCCCCTGCACCATGTGGGTTCTTAATTTTCTGTATTCTTTAAATATGTTGTATATTTATTTGTTAACTAATTGATTGCAGAAATCTGAAAATGAGTGAGCTTTTTCTGACATAGATCAATGCATAGTTTATACTTTTTTTACAATTTGATGTTTGCCTGATAACATTTCAAACCCGTTTTAATATCTGTCCTGCTTGCTTGTGTCTTCTGAATGATGCCTGCAACATTAATTGTGAATATCAAAGCAGTTCAGAGAGCTGCCAGATGTTTAACACATTTTTCAAAATCAATACTCCATGCAGTAAGGGCAGTGCAGTTTGCAGACTGAGTCAGCATTATGAAGAGGAGCCATATTTGTGCTGCTACTGCTATGGTGGCGGGCCTGCTGCTTTCATGACAGGGGTCCTTTAGAGAAATCCGGAAGTCACTCTGCCCTGTGAATGAATGAGCATGCCAAATTACATAATGATACAGGACTAGCAGCAGACATTTTGTTTGTTCCTTTTTCATATTTCTGTAGTTTACCAGCCTGTTACAACATAGTTTTAATTTATGTACAGTGTGAATTTTACAGTGCTGCTTTACTTCTTCTTTGTCCTGCATAGGTGCAGGGCTTGCATGTTTGCTTGCCTTTCTCCACTTGACCCAATAAAAGGAGTCCTCAGGGGTGATGTTGATATGCCACATGTCTTCTCTTAACCTGTCTATCCAACGCTTCTTTGGCCAGCCGCTTGGTCGTCTTCCATCCAAACTGAGACGTAAGACCATCGTAGCCACTGAATTTTTATCGCTTCTGAGCACATGGGCCATCCCATCGTAGGCGTGCCTCTCACGTCTTCTCAATGATCAAAGTCACTCCCATCAGTTTCTGCGCGTCTTCATTCTTGACGTGGTCCCAACGCATCAGCCCGAGTATCCAACGGAGTATTCGCATTTAGAATATTAGAACACTCTAGACGAGAAGAGGCCATTCAGCCCAACAAAGCTTGCCAGTCCTATCCACTTATTTCTTCCAAGAAAACATCAAGTCAAGTTTTGAAAGTTCACAACGTCTTGCTGTCTACCACACTACTTGGTAGCTTATTCCAAGTGTCTATCATTCTTTATGTAAAGAAAAACTTCCTAATGTTTGTGTGAAATTTACCTTTAACAAGTTTCCAACTGTGTCCCCGTGTTCTTGATGAACTCATTTTAAAATACAAGTCTCGATCCACTGTACTAATTCCCTTCATAATTTTAAACACTTCAATCATGTCACCTCTTAATCTTCTTTTGCTTAAACTGTAAAAGCTCAGCTCTTTTAATCTTTCCTCATAATTCAACCCCTGTAGCTCTGGAATCAGCCTAGTCGCTCTTCTCTGGACCTTCTCTAGTGCTGCTATGTACTTTTTGTAGCCTGGAGACCAAAACTGAACACAATACTCAAGATGAGGCCTCACCAATGCATTATAAAGGTTGAGCAGAACCTCCTGGGACTTGTACTCCACACATCATGCTATATATCCTAACAGTCTGTTTGCCTTCTTAATGGCAACTGAACACTGTCGGGAAGTTGATAGCGTAGAGTTCACTATGACTCCTAAATCCTTCTTATAAGGTGTACTCTCGATTTTCTGACCACCCATTGTGTATTCAAACGTAACATTTTTACTTCCTATGTGCAATACTTTACATTTACTGACATTAAATTTTATCTGTCACAAATCTGCCCAAGCCTGTATGCTATCCAAGTCCTTCTGTAATGATATAACGGATTCCAAATTATCTGCTAATCCACCTATCTTGGTATCATCTGCAAACTTAACCAGCTTGTTACTTATATTCCTATCTAAATCATTTATATATATTAAAAATAGCAGCGGCCCTAGCACTGACCCCTGTGGAACACCACTCTTAACATCAGCCAGTTTTGATGAGGTTCCTCGCACTCTGCTTCCTGTGTCTGAGCCAATTCTGCACCCATCTAAAAACATCACCCTGAACTCCCACTTCTTTTAATTTGATGCCCAACTTCTCATGTGGCACCTTATCAAATGCTTTCTGAAAGTCCAGGTAAATAATATCATAAGCTCCACTTTGATAGTATCCTTTTGTTGTCTCCTCATAGAATTCCAGCATGTTAGTAAAACACAAACTCTCTCTTCTGAACCCATGCTGACTGTTCAGAATACTACTGTCCTTGCCATTTCCATGACATGCAGTGTTTGTTCGTGTTTAACAGTCGCCGGCCAGCAATTGACTCCATAGAGAGCCATCTATATATATATAATTCACTAAGCAGCCAACCATGGCACGCAAGACAGAGACCATGGGATATGCATGACAGAGCCACACTTGCCAACTCACAGAGCCACGCCCACCAAATCTAACCCTCCTCCCGTGTCCACCCTCGCTCTCGAGGCATGCGCAGCACTGCCTGCTCATGTGCCTGCACGCAACACCTCACCAAACACAGCCTCAGTCACTTTCATCTCTGCTACAGTCCACATGCACCTCTGAGCCATGTTGACTTTTCATTGTTCTTTTCGGTTCCGGCTGCTTTTCTATATACTAAGTCGACCATGGCACGCAAGACAGAGACCATGGGATAGGGATACGCACGACAGAGCCCCGCTGGCCAAGTCTAACCCTCCTCCCACGTCCAGCCTCACAAACTGTTTTACACGCCGCATACGGCGATTCCCATCCGCGACAAACATGCTTCTTCTTAGATGGTACTGCAGGAACAGGGAAAATCTTTGTCTACAAAAACCTGATTCATACCATACTAAGAGCATAGTGTTTTTGTTGGCCAGCCCGCCTGCCCGCCCACCTGACTGTTACCAGCATTCACCGCAATGTACTGGAGTGTAAAACTATCGCAGCTGCTACCTCACAAACTGTCCTTATTCCCCGGATTTCCCTGACCCCATCAGATTCAAATTTGCCTTTTACATTTACATGCAGACAATTTCCTGTTAGATTGGCCTTTGCAATGACAATTCATAAGACACAGGGCCAAACTTTCAAAAAGATATGCCTGTATCTGCCAAAACCAGTTTTCAGTCGCAGACAATTGTATGTTGCTCTTTCCAGAGTTCCGTCTTTTCATTCACTCACAGTCGTATCCTCAAACCCACCCCATTTGGACAACTGTGTCTTTCAGGAAGTGTTCACCCATCAATAAATAATTATGCGACGTATGCTACGCCGCGGGTTGGCTAGTTGTAGATGTTAGACTTGAGGTGTATGGGCATCTTGTGATCGCAGAGTACCCCATCACTTGACACCGTTTAAACCTCGAGGCTGGACAGCGGGGAAAGTGTCACCATCAGCACTCATCGTGGATCCCAGATACCTGAACTGGATGGATTTGATCAGGTCCTGGCCATCGATAGTAATGGTGCTAGCCATCTTCTTGATTTTTAGCTGCAATCCATTTTCACCAAGCTGTGTTTTCCGCTGCTACACTTTGCCACTCCAGATGTTGGTGTGTCTCCTTTGAGAGGAAAATGTCAGAGGCATACAGGAGCATCCACAGGTATGAGGATTGGATATTGGCAGTGACCATATCCATACTCAAGGTAAACAGGAGAGGCAACAGGGCTGATCCTTGGTGGATGCTGACTCATGTTAGAAGGGTGCCGAGATTCCAGCATGACATCGCATGACACTTATGATCTCTTGGTACAGGAGTGGGACCCCAGTGCACGTAGGCTTTTGGGACTCCAACACCAATGTTTTATACTAGTGACAGTGGTGCATTTTATGTAGCATCTAGGTGTGTCTTACTGATATGTCCTGTGTATTTTGTGGGTGTTCCCCAAGAAGAAGGTCCATCTGTCCATCTTTGTTCAACCCTATAAGGGCTTATGGGAATTGCTGTCCCTGATGGTTCATTCAAATGCACTCTTGTGGTTTTTGGAGGTTCTGTAAGTATTCTGTTTGCTTTGGTTTTGGTCTCTGTTTTTTTAGACTTATTTTGTTCTGCTCTGATCTTAGGAATATTCTTGTGGCAAATATTTTTAGGTCATTGTTTGCTTTTTTGGAATATTTTGTTATGTTTCTACATTCATGTGAATAAATCATTTTTGGTGTTAAGATTTTTCTTGTGGGACTTTCTTCTGCAAGCCAGAGTTTTAAGGTTCTATTTACTATTATTTTGTGATTTTTCAAGAATATTTTAAACATTGGAAGCCAAAACAAAGTCAGCCAATAGCATGGGTGTCCAACTGCAATCCAGGAGGGTAATGGTGGCTGCTGGTTTTCCTTCCTGCCACTTTCTTAATCAGTAACCAATTTGTGATGTTAATTGACTTCTTCTCCCTTCATTTTAATTGCCTTTTTGTTTTAAGATGTAGACGCACGCCACACGGTTTACTAACTTAGACCGGCCACTTGTCTTTGTTCAACAGACATTCCTGCCTTGTCATGGATGCTTGACAACATTACTCCCAGGAAGGGGATGGATACTGGTCATATTATCGCTTTAGATATATAGAAATAGTTTAAAACATATTCATGTTGGCAGCAATATATACAGGGATGGGCAAAAGTAGGTTTACAGTTGTGAGTAGGCAAAACACAGAGTTTATTCTTGTATTATTATTTATTTATTAATTATTGTATTATTATTTTTTTTTTGTTGTTTCTTAACATGCTGAGGGACACAGTTTTACCACAATTACAGAGACAGCGTGATAATGATGACTTCTTCTTACCACACTATGCCGTAACAGTGCATGAGTTTCTTGATGAAACCAGTAGATAGGTCAACAAGGGCCGGTGAAATGGCCATCATTATCACCAAACGTCACCCCAATGGATTTCTTCATTTGGGGTGTTGTCAAAGAGAAAGTCTTTTCATGAAAACCATGTACTGTGGATGATATGATTCGCTAAATAAGAGAAGCATGTCAAGAAACTGATGACAATAAAGAAGTCTGTGCCAAAGTGTTCTGGAGTGTAGCAAGTAGAGTACAAGAATGTGTAAATAATGAAGGCCAACAATTTGAGCACTTAGCAGATTGTATCAAAGTGTGCCATTGTGACATTCTTTTGAGTTAATAAAACTATTGTAATAGAGAGATAGAGAAAGAGAGGTTGGGGCCATGCACTGATACAGCGCCTTGCTGCACCCACCATATGATGCACCCCATAACCTGGATATCTTTATCCATGTGGACAATTGTAAACCTTGTGTTGCATACCGCTGTGTTTTAAACATGTTTTATTTTTTGTAAAGGAAGTATTTTAAGCTAAACCCCGACAGACATTTAAACCTAGCAGTTTTACTGCCTCACGCACATTCCTAAATTGTCTAAAACCTTCAGCTGAAGACCCTTTGCTCACATTCAACACACATTTAAACACATAACAATAAAACTCTTGTTTCGTAATGCTATAGGGGCCCTTAAACTTGATTCAGATTAACAAAATGTCAAATTTGGACTCTGGAAACAGTGCCCATTAGCTCTATCTATCAATTTGCTTCTGGAGCTTCAGTTGAATAGGTCCAAGATTGGTACTCATTAAAATGAAATATCTGTCCACAAACATGCACCAAACCAGTAAGGAAAGATAACAGGAAAAGCTGTAAAGTCCTTTGGGCTATTGAAGTAAACTGTGACATTCCAGAGAGTTCTAAAGCAGAATTTCACCCGGGGGCAATTTGCTAGTCAACACATAGTACACTCGTTCACCCCCCTGATCATAGCAAGCTGAATGTTGCTGTCCACAAATAGAACATCTATTAACTCTTTTTCTTCCACCTGAATGATTTCACTGCAGAGAACCTTTAAGACTTAACATGTTATCATTACTTGTAATGTTTTCACTCTGAAGTCTGATTGCTGATCTCTCATGTTTGGCAGAGGGCTGTTGATGGATTAAGCAGAAATTGACGGCTACGTTTGTGTTGCAATTTACTATAGCAGGTTTATTCTTGTATTTTGTTGATGAGGCAGCTAAAAGTATTACATGGAAGTGATGACAACCTGGGTCTGGTAAGCAAACAAGTTGCAAAGATTAGTCAGTGAAACGTCTGTAACTCTGCAGGCACAAACTCGACAGCAGGGCCTTGAGGTGACTTTTCAAGAAGTTGACATGGGGAGGACCTAAAGGAGCACTTGTGTGTACTACAGGGCCTACTTTGGTTAAAGGGGATACACATTATGAGCAGCATTCAAAACAAGTCAGGAAAGTAAAGCCAAGGTTTCCCTAGTTTTTCCTTAGCAATCCTTATGGCCACAGTAAAGTGATTGTATTAGTATTCCTATTAGTATGCTATTATCCCATTAGATAGTTTGCATTTAATGGCACCATGACTTTCTTTATTGAGTGAACACTTTAGCGTTTGGCTTATGGTGTATCACACACGTGTGAGTAGGAGTCAACTATAGGGCTTGAATAATGGCAATTCCACATCCGAAAAGGGGGCGGTAGGGTGCACTAACCGTCTCTTTCAATCCCTTGCAGACCATTCTCGGGAAATCCCACAGGGTTCCGGTGCCTCTGACGACATCACTTCTGGCTCCGGTGCCTCTGACGAAGAACACTGAATTCGTTATTTTCATGAAACCAGTTTGAAACATATTTTCTTTGGTGACATGGTGCATTATAATTCAGGAAAGTAGTCATAAAGAGATGGGTAAATTGTGACCATGAAGGGAGCATAAAACCGAAATACTCAGATAGGCCATGGCTTTCAAGCAATGATTGATTGGTATTAACAGCCCCAAAGTGTGCCAAGAAAACATTCCACAAACTGTCGCACCACCACCAGCCTGGAGTGCTGTCACAAAGCAGGTTGGCTATATGGATTCATGCTATTGGTTCCAACTTCCTACCAGAAAATAAAATTCTTCAAATCAGTCTTGTGACCAATGCAGCCTGAGCTTTTTTTTTTTTTGGTCTTGGAACCTCTGCAGCTGAAGTTTTTATTTTTCTGTCGTCTCTGGCCATCTAACCATAGCATTGGAATTATTGTTATAATCATTAGGTTTAACAAATGTCTTTAGCAGTTTAATCCAAATTTACACACTCTGCCATTTTCATTAATTGTCCATCTGTTATGTAAGTTTGTATTTTAAATTTTTTCTTGTATTTTATTTTCTTTAATTAGTTAATCCTTTGTAATTTTTCCTTAATGTCTTGTAAAGCACTTAGACCTATCTATTGTCTATGCTATAGAAATAAATGCTGCTATTGTTTAAATAAATGGTCATCTATCTATCTATCTATCTATCTATCTATCTATCTATCTATCTATCTATCTATCTATCTATCTATCTATCTATCTATTTATTATGAAGTGCCTTTCATATCTATCTATCTATCTATCTATCTATCTATCTATCTATCTATCTATCTATCTATCTATCCTTTAATCACTTAAAACATGTTTTCTGGACAGTTGGGGAAATCCTTATTTTCTGATGCTTCTACTCCAGGGGTGTGAGGAGAATCTTAAATGGGCATGACTCAGTTTGTAAAAATCATGCCAGAGAATGGGCAAAAGAATGCTGATTCCGTTTCCACTTGACCCCTAATCAAATCCAAGTAACTCCAAGTTAATATTCATCAGAGCATCATTTTAAATTCAAGGCACTTCAGGGAAATTCATGAGCAATGCGTATTTTCAGCAAAGCCTCAGTCTTCCTTGGAGGACTGGCAATCATTTCCCTCTGAGAGTTTCTCAAATTCACTTTCATTGCCGTCTCCTCCATGGGCAGCTAGTTGTTTAAAACTGTTGTGGATCTTTCTCTCCACTTTTAGGTTCTATACATACTGTACTTCTGCATCTGGTATTCTCATCTGAGGATAAATTATGGGGTTTAATTCAATTTAATTTATTGCTATTATTTTTTTTACACTACAATTAAATGTATTTACTACAGTCCCTACTGGTCCATAAACGTTACAGATGCAGCAATAATACAGGGCATTATACAGCCACATAGTACAGAAGACAACGATCACTAAGCAATAACAATAAATTCACAATAATTTCAGATTAAAAATATAAATATCGGAACTAAACATGCAAGACGTACTAGACAGACCAGCTGGCTGTATACATATTCTTTTATTGCTACCTACTTCTCCAGAACGCTTTCATTTGCAGCTGCTAGACAATGCATTTCCTTAGCATTTTATGGCACCATTTTTCATATACACTATTTATTTGTCACTATTGATTTACTGAAGGGATGACATTGTATTGTTGTGCTGGTTATCACTGCTGCTTTGCAGCCTCAGACTTTTAGATTGGAATACAAATCTAGAAACTGTGTAGTTTTTGCATAATCTCCTTGTGTCTATGTTTGGTTTCCTCTGGATGCTCTCATTTATGCACCACATCTCATAGAAATGTTGGTTATGATAGTGAGTGTGTGCTTGACTGTGTCCTATAAAGGACTGGAACCCTGTCAAGGCATTTTTTTTTCCATGTGTTGGAAATAGTGCAGCTGTGAAAAGCTTTAACCATCGTCACACTTTCAAGTTGCAGGAGCAGCTACCTGGTTCTGAAATTTCAAAGGTACAGGGAAGGGCAAGACTGTTACACTGTCCTTAACTGAACTCCTTTTGCTTTCCTCAGACCAGGACAGCAACGATGCTACTTTCAGCTCTGTGATACTGAACCACCCTTCTGCCATGGGATCTGTATAAAAGGAGACATGACCAGAGTACTCTGCCTTTCAGAAGCAGGCACGGACCATTGGCCTCGTCTTTTGTTGCATTTAAGTGCTTGTGTAAGGCCAAATTTTGTTTCTGATTAAACAGGGTGCTAGCAAACAGCCCAAACAGCTGACATTGTCTTTTCATTATTTCCCACACCACCACAACCTTAAATTAGAATAAACATATTTAATTATGGAATAGGCAAAAAGTTTATAGCACATAAATCAACAGTGTGCCTCATCTTACAGAAGATAGGGGCAAAAACCAGAGGAAGAGGTGTATCATTAAGACAACCTGCTGAAATTCAAACTGAACATCAGAATATGGAAGAAAGGGGACTGAAGTGACTCTGAATGTGGCATGGATGTTTGTGCCAGACAGGCTGGTCTGAGCATTTCAGAAACTGATGATCTACTGAGATTTTCACTGACAACCATCTCTAGGATTTACAGAGAATGGTCAGAAAAACAGCAAATATCCAATGAGTGGCAGGTCTCTGGGTGAAAATGCCCTGTTGATGCCAGAGGTCAGAGGAGAATGGCCAGCTGATAGAAAGCCAACAGCAACTCAGATAAGCACTCGTTACAACTAAGACAGTGGTTCTTAACCTGGGTTCGATCGAACCTTAGGGGTTCGGTGAGTCAGTCTCAGGGGTTCGGCGCCGGGAGGTCAAGACATGCACCCGACTCATATGATTCGTATGACACGCCCCGCTTGGTCATCATTAGCTGTAGGTAATTACGCTACATTGTTCGGCCAATCGGTGCTGCAGGGACTTTGGTGCACTCAGTAGTCGACTTGTGACTGTCGTGATAGTATGTCGTGAGATTTCTTTCTTAATATTTTAATCCGTACTATGTCGAACAAAAAAAGAAAGTGGTTGGACGAATATGTACAACATGGATTCACATATATAACAGAACGTGATGGGAGTCAGCGTCCTATCTGCATGATTTGTAATGCCAAGTTAAGCAATTCTAGTCTAGTACCGGCAAAACTAAAAGAACACTTCCTTAACCTACATGGAGATGGGGAATACAAGAACACAACGCTTGCTTAATTCAAGATAAAGAGAGCCAGATTTGATGAAAAGGCCACTCTGCCTGCTCTCGGTTTTGTACCCATCAACAAACCGATCCTAACAGCATCGTACGAAATTGCTTACCTGATCGCAAAGCACGGCAAACCACACACCATTGGTGAAACACTCATAAAACCAGCTGTGTTGAAGATGGCTATTCTGGTGCTGGGAAAAGCAGCCAAAGTTAAATTATCACAAATTCCTCTTTCAAATGACACCATCAACGACAGAATAGAGGATATGAGCAAAGACATCTTAGCTCAAGTAGTTGCAGATCTAATTTCAAGCCCGACAAAATTCAGTCTCCAACTCGACGAGACCACAGACGTTTCTAATCTAAGTCAACTTGCTGTATTTGTGCGCTATGTGAAAGATGACATGATAAAGGAAGATTTTTTATTTTGTAGGCCTCTTACAACAACAACTAAGGCAGCCGATGTGAAGAAACTTGTGGATGACTTCTTCAGAGGCAACAATCTTTCGTGGGATATGGTTTCTGCAGTTTGTACTGACGGAGCTCCAGTCATGTTGGGAAGAAAGTCTGCTTTTGGTGCGCTAGTGAAAGCTGACACACCACACATCATTGTTACGCATTGTATTCTGCACTGGCATGCGCTGGCAACAAAAACCTTGCCTCCAGAAATGACGCAAGTATTAAAAATTGTAGTTGAATGTGTGAACTATGTACGAAATTGTGCGACAAGGCACCGCATTTTCAATGAGCTGTGTAAAGAAATGGCTTCTGAATTCGAGGTACTTCTGTACCATTCTAACGTTCGGTGGTTATCCAGGGGATGGGTGTTGAATCGTGTTTTTGCAATGCGTGTGGAATTAACTCAGATTCTACAAGAGCACCAACATCGTCATGCAGATTGTTTTAAAAATTCTAGGTTCATTCTCATTTTAGCATACATGGCCGATATATTCGCAGCTCTTAATCATCTCAATCAGCAGATGCAGGGTGGGGGAGTCAACATCATTGAAGTGGAAGAAAACCTGAAGGCTTTTCAAAAAAAGCTGCAGCTATGGAAACGACGAACAAAGAATGATAACTTCGCAAACTTTCCCCTGCTGGACAACTGTGTAAGTAAGATCGAAGATGTGTCTGGAATCGGAGATATTTCTGTACCTACAGAACTGAAGCAAGCAATTGCCACGCACTTAGATGAGCTTGCAAAGTCTCTCGACGGATACTTCCCTACAAGAGAGTCATATCCAGCATGGGTGAGACAGCCGTTTACGTTTGGCATTGAGACAGCAGATGTCAATGATGAATACCTCGACGAAATCATTGAAATTCAACAGAGCCAGATTCAACAGCAACTCTTCAGAACAATAACGCTCTCATCGTTTTGGTGTCAACAAAATGGTAAGTTATCCTACTATTGCTAGGAAAGCCCTGGAAATTTGTATACCGTTTGTTACAACGTATTTTTGCGAGCAATCTTTTTCGAGGATGCTAGACATAAAAACGAAGAAAAGGAACAGACTATGTTGTGAAAATGACATGAGAGTGGCAATTGCCAAGATGAAGCCACGAATTTCTGAACTGGTCTCTCAAACAACAGCAGAAGTCACACTGATTTGCAGTAAATAGCCTGGTGAAAATTAGGGGATGGGTGTGTGTTAAAATGATAAAAATAGCATAATACAATAAGTTTATTATTGGAATACATAAGCTTAAAAATTAAAATCATTTCAGTGTGGTAGTATTAAAAAAGGTTATGTCCTTGTGAAAAGGTATGTAATTTTTTGTGAATTCATGCATTATATTGGTTTTGTTCTTTGAACTCAGTGATGTTAATACACTATTCATTTTGTAAACCAATGAAACATATACCTATGTCTTGAATTTGAAAAAAATCATATTTTATTTTTCAATAAAGAAGGGTTCGGTGAATGTGCATATGAAACTGGTAGGGTTCAGTATCTCCAACGAGGTTAAGAACCACTGAACTAAGATATGCAGAAGAACATCTCAGAACGCAGAACACGTTGACCCTTGAATCAGATGGGCTACAGCAGCAGGAGAACACAGCAGTTGCCACTCCCGTCAGCTAAGAACAGGTAACTGAGGCTCATGGGCACCAAAATTGGACAATAGTAATTTGGAAAAATGTTGCCTGGTCTGATGAGTCTCGATTTCTGCTGCAACATTTGGGTGGTAGGGTCAGAATTTGCCATCAACAACATGAAAGCATGGAACCATCCTGCCTTGTATCAACGGTTCAGGCTGGTGCTGGTGGTGTAATGTTATGGGGGATATTTCCTTGGCACATTTTGGGCCCCTTAGTACCAATTGAGTATTGTTTAAATGCCTGAACCTACCTGAGTATTGCTGCTGAACATGCCCATCCTTTTATGACCAGCACTTCCAGCAGGAGAACACGCCACATCACAAAGCTCAGATCATCTCAAACTGGTTTCATGAACATGACGGTGAGTTCACTGCACCTCCACAGTCACCAGATCTCAATCCAGTAGAGCACCTCTGGGATGTGGTGGAGCGGGAGATTCACATCATGGATGTGTTGCCCACAAATCTGTAGCAGCTGCGTGATGCTATCATGTCAATATGGACCAAAATCCCAGAGGAATGTTTCCAGCCCCTTGTTGAATCGATGCCATGAAGAATCACATAAAAGGCAAAAAGGGGTTCCAACCCCCCAAACGGCCGGTGAGTGTATATCCATTGTCACACACGTGCGAATAGGAGGCAGCAGAAGGGCTTAAAGACTAATTGTTTCTAAGTCTCCTGCAGACCTTTTCCGGGAAATCCCACCAGGAACCGCTGCCTCAACTCGGGACACATCACTTCTGGTCCCGGCCCCCGAGGACGACATCATTTCCTCCAGACTTCCTATAAAGCCTCACTCCCTTCCTCTGGATTTCAGTTCTGTTTTGGACTCAGTCTTGTAAACTACTCTTGCTTACAATTCTTTAATTTTGCAGCCAGGAACAGATTATACGGGTGGCTGCCCCAAACCTTTACCATGTCTGAAGTCTTGTGCTTTCACACCATGTATCCCATAATCGATTATAGATATTAGTGACTTTGTACAGGATAACTGGGAATAGCATCACATAAGTGGGTAAAAACTTCTATACATTGGCCATTTGGAGTGAAGTGAAATGTGCAATTGTTCATGCTTTGTTGCTTTTGAATGTACATGAATGAGAGCGAGGAGGTGGAGTGGGAGCCGGTGGGGGGATTCACAAGGGACTCAATGAATCTCCTCCCATCCTCCAATGACCTTCATTTTATTTTTAACTCTCACAACCGCGCGCCCTTTTTTAACGGATCCCAGCGTTTATCAATGTCATATTTTATTGCTGTTTCCAAAACGAAACACAAGCTAAAATTACACCAGTGATAAATTATACAAGGGGGCTGGAGTATAAAGAAAGACAAATGAGGCCGCTCAGAGTGACTCTTTAAACCCTGCCTAGAGTGCTCGGTGCACATTGAGAGTATTTCGTAACCCTGGTCTCCTCATTCAAACACTTGGAAGATTTTGAAAGTTAATGTGCTGGTGGGACGCGTCCTAGAAAGAGCTTCACTGACTGTCTGCCAGTTTGACAGAAGGCCATCTTGGCACTTGATATTCTTACTTCCGCTAACATTTTCACCACAAGTCACATTTGGCTTTGTATAGCTGCCTTTAATTTATTTTTATGGCCCCAGCATTGTTGTCTTCACTTACACATTGCAAGTTCAAACTTGAAGCGGATGGACCCCTGATGGGGAGTGTGGGGGGAGGTCTCACAGAGATTGCTGCAGGCCAGCACCCATAGCGGTATTTGGTAATATTGACACGACTCAAACGTGATTCATTCAGAGTTACATTTTAAATGGCTACAATTGCTGATGTCGCTTTGGTGTCAAACTGTAAAATTTGATCTGTCTCATCATAAAACAGATTTGAATTAATGTTGTTACAAAAGCAGACCACAGACATAAAAAGGTTTGTGGCAGCCACCCGTATATTGTGCCTTGGCTGCAAGAAGGGTGGAAATTAGTTGTGATGTTCACAGGTTTGGGTCCAAAATCGAGCCGAATGTATTATGAAAAGAAAAAATCCATGCCACCGGAACCAGAAGTGACGTCATCCATGGCGCAAGAAATAGAAGTGACGCTGTTACTGGCACTGGGACCTAGCGAGATTTCCCATGGATGGTCTGCAGAAGATTGAGAAAGAGATTTAGTGAAGCTCGCCACCCCCTGGTCTGCCGTGGTAGTACTATTCTTAAGGCCTTTCAGTTGTCTCCCAAACACACGTGCGTGACATTGTCTACCAACAGGAAACAGTCGCTCTCTTTCTACCTTCACTTGACACACATTATAAATAAATAACAAAATGTACTTCATCCTGTTTCATCGTGGCTCACCAATATCAAATATTTTACTTCATTTCCCTATTTCCTGAGTATTTTTCTTATCATGTGTGCAACACTAAGTGTTGATTGGTATTGTGCACTTGAAATGTTCAATCTGCAGATGTAGAATGGCACTGGCTTTTTAAAAAATGTAACACATTGCTTACAGTGTTACTAGTTCGTTTCACATTTATACAATACAATACAATTTATTTTTGTATAGCCCAAAATCACACAAGGAGAACCGCAATGGGCTTTAACAGACCCTGCCTTTTGACAGCCCCCAGCCATGACTCTCTAAGAAGACAAGAAAAAAATGGAGGAAATCTTGGGAAAGGCCGTTCAAAGAGAGACCCCTTTCCAGGTAGGTTGGGTGTGCAGTGGGTGTCAAAACAACACAATACACAGGACAGAACACAAGTAATCCTCAATAAAGTACAATAGTACAATAGAAATATAGAAATAAGGACTGAGCAGAATTCAACAGTAAATGATATTACACAATATGATATTGATTTAATCAGATAGATATATAGACATGAAAGGCACTATACGATAGATAGATAGATAGATAGATAGATAGATAGATAGATAGATAGATAGATAGATAGATACTTTATTAATCCCAAGGGGAAATTCACGTACTCCAGCAGCAGCATACTGAGAAAAAGCAATATTAAATTAAAGAGTGATAACAATGCAGGTATAACAGACAATAACTTTGTATAATGTTAATGTCTTCTATTGTGGAATAGAAGAGTCGCATAGTGTGGGGTCTCCTCAGTCTGTCAGTGAAGCAGGACGGTGACAGCAGTCTGTCGCTGAAGCTGCTCCTCTGTCTGGAGATGATCCTGTTCAGTGGATGCAGTGGATTCTCCATGATTGACAGGAGCCTGCTCAGCGCCCGTTGCTCTGCCACGGATGTCAAACTGTCCAGTTCTGTGCCTACAATAGAGCCTACATTCCTCACCAGTTTGTCCAGGCGTGCAGCATCCTTCTTCTTTATGCTTCCTCCCCAGCACACCACTGCGTAGAAGAGGGCGCTCGCCACAACCGTCTGATAGAACATCAGCAGCATCTTATTACAGATGTTGAAGGACACCAGTCTTCTAAGGAAGTATAGTTGGCTCTTCCTCTCTTGCACAGAGCATCAGTATTGACAGTCCAGTCCAATTTATAATCCAGCTGCACTCCCAGGTATTTATAGGTCTGTACCCTCTGCACAGTCACCTCTGATGATCACGGAGTCCATGAGGGGCCTGGGCCTCCTAAAATACACCACCAGCTCCTTGGTTTTGAGATAGATAGATAGATAGATAGATAGATAGATAGATAGATAGATAGATAGATAGATAGATAGATAGATATGAAAGGCACTATATAATAGATAGATAAACAGATAGATACAATATAATACAATATAGTTTATTTTTGCGTAGCCCAAAATCACACAAGGAGTGCCGCAATGGGCTTTAATAGGCCCTGTCCTTTGACAGCCTCCCCCCTCCCGCCAGCGTTGATTCTCTAAGAAGACAAGGAAAAAATTCCCAGACAAAAACCCTTGTTGATGGAAAAAATGGAAGGAAACCTTGAGAAAGGCAAGTACCAAGTGCCACATCCAGATACCAAGAAGAGAAACAGAACAGAGGAGGGTTAGTAACAGTTTATGAATAGTGCAATGTTAAACCAAAGGGAAAGTCAAACTGGTAATTCGGAAAGAAAACAAAACAAAGCAGAGTCAAAACCGGAAAATACAATTATACAACTCAAAATTATATATCGAGCACATCTGTCTCGACTAAAACTCTCCAAAATGTTCCCAGGGCATGATCCAACCTGCGAACGTTGTAACCAAGTCCCAGCCTCACTAGGTCACATGTTCTGGTCCTGCACCAAATTAACATTATTCTGGACAAACATTTTTAATTACCTTTCAGATAGCCTTGGACTCACAATCCCTCCAAACCCATTAACAGCTGTGTTTGGTGTTCTTCCAGATGGGTTTAAAGCGGAGGAAGACAAACAAATTGTGATTGCATTCACTACACTTTTGGCACGTAGACTTATTCTCATAAACTGGAAGAACCCAAACTCTCCTCTTTTAAGTCAGTGGGAAACCGATGTGTTATATTATTTGAAGTTGGAAAAAATCAAATACTCAGTTAGAGGATCCGTACAGACTTTTTTCAAAACATGGCAGGATCTAATCAGTAATATTTTAAAATAAGTTCAAAAGGCACAGAGAATTTATTAATTTAGGTATGTCTCCAAGCCTTAAATTTAACGCCATTTGGCTTGCTCTCTCTCTCAGGGGTGGGGATCGATCTGTTCTTAATTTTTCTCTTTGTAAAAACTTGATTGCTTTGTATGGATTGTAATAAAATTAATAAATAAAATAAAAAAAAAAAAAAACGGAAAATAAACATTAGAGCTTTTTCTGCTCATTGTGGAATTAATGCGAAATATGGGGGGATGTGACCCTGGCAACCACCTAGAAACCAGGTACCAAAATGAAGATGTTCAAAAAAACAAAAAACATAATTTCTTGTCGTTTACTAACTTGCTTAAGCCATAAACCTGCTTTGGTTTAGCAGTTCTGTGACACGTGGGCTTTGTTCCTACAAAATATCGAAAGTTTCAGATTTAGGTCTGCATTGTACTTTCTTTTTTGTATAATTCTTGTTCATGGTCTTTTAAACTTTCTTTCAACTTGCAAATAAAGCCAACATATTATAATTCGGAGCCTCATTTCCAAATGACGAGACGGATATGTCTACAAATACTTGGCTGCCCTTGACTTCACTCCAAACAGTGTACCGATGAAGGTTATGTTCATAATAAAAAGGCACAATAAATGTATTGATAGTCCTAGAAGGCGAGAAGAGCCAAGGAGACTATTTAATGTGACTGACCATGAAGCAAAAAAGTATTCATATATAGAATTTGGACATTTTAAAGGAATGTAAAATTAGTATCAATCTGAAAAACCTGAAGCAGGTTGGGTTTTAAGAGGGTTTAAGAGAGATTACCAATGTGCGCCTGGGGACCGCCTTCCTGGCTCTGATGAGTTAAAGCACTTCCAATTCTGGACGAGAGGGGGCGCTGTTGCTAATGGATTGTCGAAGAAGCCTAGCCCCGCCCACATTGGCCTGAATTGGCCACACCCCATATGTCATACAAGCAGGAGTCTCCTGGAACAGGGGTCCATTTGACTCAGAAGCCCCAAAGTGGGGAGACCTCCCATTGATGCTACCTGGCTAGAGATTTAGCTGCAAGAAGCCCACCACATTATTTTGTTATTTTAATGAGTTTATTTAAAGGGGTAGCCCAGTTTGGTGCCCCAGCATGCCACACTGTCTACAGTAAGCAAAAGTCCCAGTGCAGAGGCGTTGATCATGATGCCCCTAAGTGACCCCCTTGAGCCTGTGCTTACACACAATAGGAAAGGTGACACCAGGCTTCACACTTCTCTCATTGTTAAAGAAGGTGACCCTGAATGGTTGCTCATACCTGAATAACCAATATAACTTTCTCTTTTTGGAATTAAATATTGCTGAGTGAAACATTACCAAATAGCTTTAAAATTAATTCAGTGAACAAATCAATAACGAGACACCCCCAGTCACTTCAGAGAAAACCCTTGGCCAACAATCAATACCACTGCAGTTAAGAAAAAAGAAAAAGGAAAAAGAAGTGGAATCCAAAGTTCCCAGGTGGTTTGGATGGACTCTGGCGAATGTTCAAAATAGTTACGGCCTGATGAGTAATTCATCAGCTGCTGCAGGTAACAGATGTGAGAAGTTCAAATCGAGGCACCTGTACGGCTCATCAGAGATGGCTGCTTTGTTCTCTGCCATCTTGGGAAATGTAAATGTGCGAGATCTGAATGAGCTACCTCAGCACTTTTTAAAACAAGATTGTGTGTGTGTGTACGTGTGTGTATATAATAAACTCACTGAGCAAATTAATAGGAATATCTGTACACCTGCTCATGCATGAAATGATCTAATTGACCAATCAAGTGTGAGCATTGCAAGATATAAAATCATGCAGCTACAGGTCAGGAGCTTCAGTTCATGTTCATATCAAACATCAGAATGGGGGAAAAAAATGTGATTTCAGTGATTTGGGCCCTGGCATGATTGCTGGTGCCAGGTGGGCTGGTTTGAGTATTTTTCTAACTGTTGATCTCCTGGGATTTTCACACACTACAGTCTCCCAGAGTTTACTCAGAATGGTGCCAAAAACAAAAAATATCCAGTGAGCGAGACGGTTCTGGAGATTGAAACAACTTGTTACTGAGAGACGTCAAAGGAGAATAGCCAGACTGGTCTGAGCAGAGCAAGCAGAGTGGCTACGGGAGCTCATATAAAGCACACTGTACAACTGTAGAGATCAGAAAAGCATCTCAGAATTCACAACATGGTCAAACCATGAGCACAAGATCACGTCGAGCTCCGATCCTGTCAGCCAACAGCAGAGCTGTCTGAACAGCATCACAGGCCCCCTGGGCAAAGCAGTGAGCTGGGACCCCTGTTTTAATAACAAAACATAAGCATACATAGGCATCGGAAATATCATAGACCTTTATGCTCCAAAGGCACCCAGCCAGTGCCCATTGTACCCATATGTTAAGACGACCCTGTGGAAGGGTGCAGTGGGCACAGGCTCTCCAAAAGTGGACCAGAGCCTGGTCTGATGAATCTCGATTTCTGTTGATGCATGTGGGTGGTAGGGTCAGAAAAGCACAATTCATGCTTTCACCTACATGTATAAAGGAGACAGTTTAAGGGCTCAGTTGATGTTAATTATCCACCAATCCAGGGGGTGGCGCTGTGTGATAATGCTCTCTCTTTTCCCCTCATTGCAGACCAGAAGATTAACAGCTCTCCTCCAATGATGTCACTTCCGGTATCCGCCCACCTGGACCCGCCTCTTCCTGCTGGCAGACATATGACTGGAAAAACTGCAGTCTTTGACAGTCAGAATAGAAGTTCAGTCTAAGAAGACTCGTTTTTGTAAATTTAACAGCCGTTTTTTTATAACAGATGGGGTTG
>JANRMT010062861.1:14586946-14598356 GCA_026402145.1 Polypterus bichir lapradei | reverse complement strand
ATTATTATTATTATTATTATTATTATTATTATTATTATTATTATTATTATTACAAAATTCTCCAGATGATCTGATTCAGTATTGTATCTAAACTCTAAGGTGTAATGGGGTAAACAACAATGGTGCCAGCACAGCTCCCAGTGGATCCCCTGTGCCACTCATGACTATGTCCAATGCACAATTCCAAAGCTGAGCAGACTGTGGTCTACTGTCTAGGTAGTCCATTATCCAACACAGTTGGGTCAAAGGGAGTAGCCTATCCCAGGAGCACTGGGCACAAGGCTGAAGTCAGTCCTGGACAGGATGTTACTCCATGACAGAACCCAATCACATACACACCAACAGTCAAAGCAATTCTGGGTGCAAAGCAGGAACGATGCCTGGATGGAATGTCAGTCAGTCACAGTGCAAGATCACTGAGCTGTAGCGAACCCAGTGGCATCGGGTGCAAGGCAAGAGCCAGCCCTACACTGAACACCAGACCACCATCAGGTACACTCCCTCAGACAGATTTGTTTCAAACAGTGATCTTGCCGCAGGAAGCCAGATAGAAGCGACCCTGTGTAGGGTTCACCAGTCTACTCCTGTGGATGATTACATACACACCCATACTCAGATACTTCATCCCAGAGGGCCCGGTGACACTTGGGACATGCAGGAGCTAACCGTTGGGTTGGATTCTACCTACACACCTATGGTCACAAATTGAGTGGGTTGCAGAGAGCCTGCCAACTTCTAACACAATGCAAGTGCCCACCCTATGTAGGTCATCAACCTGAACAAAGCCATGATCAAAAAGTGACCAGCAGCAAAAGGGAGAAGGCAGGAACCAAATCTGGATGGACGTTCAGCCTGTCACAGGCAGAGTCATCCTCATGTGAATGTTTAGAGAACAGACAGAGAACCCGGGATGCAACCAATTCCAGATGGGATGCCAACTCATCACAGGCCACAAATACTCACACATCCATGTTTAAACAGTAACCTGACTCCAAGAAGGCAGGAGCCAACGTTGGATAGAGAGCCGGAGTACGCTGGCTCATCCTGGGAAAATCTGGAGTTACCAATTAACTTCCTAAGAACATCTTTGGGATGGCGACCATGATAACACTAATCAGTAACGCTCACCACGAAGAGCTGGAAGCAGGTGGTATCTGCAGACAACAAAAAGTGGAGCAAGAAAAGACAAAGGGGTACAAATGAAGAGCGTATGAAAATGAACTGCCAACCAATCAGCTTCATTCAATTCTGATAATTGCATCAAGAGGAGCGGCTTCACCGAGACATTAAGTGGATAATGAAGCCGGTGGCTATCAAGTAAACCTCCTCCATCTGTCTTCACTGCGAAGGCCGTGATGAGGCCCGCTGCTCATCTATCAGTGAATCAAGGATGGCTGTGGGGGTGGAGAGCATAATAAGACCCTCATCCACCAGTACACTGAAACCACGGTATAGATCATCACTTGGATCTACAGCTAATTATGATGGATTTCCTGAAAGGTCACTCATTTAATTATGGAGGAAACTTGCTGATGCTGTCAATTAGGGGGCTAATTATGCCGAGAAAAGATGACGGCGAGGAAAATGAGGAGGTGCCATTCAGTTTCTGCTGCTTAAAACTGGCAACGACCTTGATGACGATACCAAACACACCTACTGTGGCGGACGGCTGGGGTCCTTACCCGGCTGGGATGCCTCGACAGTGGAAGGAGCTTATTCAGGGCATTACCTCCCCTGGACCGCAAGGTGGCAGCCTCCCCTGAGTTGCAGCGGTGATTCGGACTCCTGCAAGGCCCCATGGGAGTTTGAGTTTAGTGTGGCCCTGTGCTGTGGGTGCTGAGCCCTTTGTTGCTGCACTTCTGCCACACCCGGAAGAAAGTCATCGAGCACCCAGAGCACTTTTGTATAGAAAGAGCCAGTCGCCACTACTTTGGAGAGACAGAGTGGGGGGGAGGATGGCGGGCAAAGCTTGCTGGAGAACGAAGAAGAAGAGAGAGGAAGAGAAAGAGAAAGAAACAGAAAGAAGAAAAGTGTGCTTTGGTGCTGCGTTCTGCAGCTTGAACTGCGCCGTGCAGGTGGGAAACGGGGTGGGGGGGTATGTGGAAAAAGAAGAAAATGATGAAAGTAAGTGTGCTAACCTCATGTCCTGCGTCTGTCTGTGTCGGGTTTGGGTGGCAGGAGCGCCCCCTGCAGGCCACACTTAACTATCCGGAACACATTTGGTGCCCAAATGGGCTTTCTACCTGGGTAACAGTGCTTCATTGCTGCCAACAACATGGGTGCCCATTCTCCAATAAAACTACACAAACCAAATTAAGATGGTCCAAAAGGGTGTTCTTGATACACTCCAGAAGTTGGTACCCGATAAACTGTAGTTTAGACACAAAGCAGCAACAAGTCCTCCCTGGCACATCCGCACTCGGCCGTAATTATCATGGCCCCTCAAGAGGGATACGGTGCTGTCGATGTAGCTGAACCCCGTGGAGTGAAGTGAAGTGAAGTGACGTGCTCAGCTGGGCATCACCAAATTAATCAAACAAAGTGGAGGTGCCGTTGAAAGCAAACAGACTCCTCCATTCCAGCATACGCTTGGTGAAGTTGCCAGGCCTATAAAAATGTGTTACAGTCAAATGAATCATACAACTTAATGAGAAATTCATAACAGCACTGCAATGACCCTAAAAAAATGACCCTGACGGTATTTTGTTTTTTTTTTTTTTTTTTTTGATTGCTGTAGGTGCCAGGTTTTTTAGGGTTATAAAGCTTTCTGCACACAGGTTTTAGACGACGAGCTGGATGAGATTTTCTTCTTGGTTGGTGGTGTATAGTAAGACTTGTCCTAACTGGACGGTGAGCGGATGTGACAAAGTTTGGCTAATGGACATTGGAACTGAAATATAAAAAAATAAAAAAATGTCCAGGGAAAACATCACTCAAGTAGGCATCAAGATGTATGCAGGGACGAGTGGCGAGCAAAAACAAAAAATGGCAGAAGGGTGAAGAGCAAACCAGAAATGGATGACTGAGAGGTTAGGGGGCTCTGCCAATGTAATAATAATAATAATATTTACATTTATATAGCTTGCTACTCAAAGAGCTTAGACAGGTGGGAGCCCCTTCAAGCACCACCAATGTGTAGCACCACCCAGATGATGCCATGGCAGCCATTATTGTGCCAGTATGCTAACCACACACTATCTGTTAGGTGATGAGGGGGTCAGAGAGGGACGGTTAGTCAATTATGGACAGAATGGTCAAGGATATCAAGGTACACCTTATTCTTTTTGGAGGATTCCCAGGGGACTTTAATGTCCACAGACATTCAGGACCTCTTTTTTTATGTCTTATCTGTAAGTCAGTGGCACTTTTGACACCATGGTGTCCCTGTCACCACATTGGGGCATTGGGATCAACATACAAACCAGAGTGTAGGTGCCCCTTGCTGGCTTAACCAGCATCTCTTCCAGCATCAATCCAAACTTTTCATAGTTGGTCTCCCATCCAAGTACTGGTGGGCACAAAACATGCTTGGCGTCAGGTGGATGACATGTCAATTATTGACAGGGGATGTTTAGGGGGCCAGAATAGTCGAGGGCATCAAGGTACACCTTATTCTTTTTGAAGGATGCCCAGAGGTCTTTGATGACCACAGAGATTCAGGCACCATTTTTAAGGCACAGTGTGCCCGTCACTGCACCGGGGCATTGGGATCCACATTCAGACAGCAGCGTAAGTGCCCCCTGCTGTCCTAACCAACATCTCTTCCAGCAGCAACCCAAGCTTTTCCTAAATGGCCTCCCATCCAAGTACTGGCCTGGGCCTGAACAGGCTTAGCTTCCGGTGGATGACATGAAGTCTATCAGACTTTAAGCTCCAAGGCTGTAGGGTTCAGTCTTCACTTCTGACTTAAGCTGATGCCACATTACGTGACTTTTTAGTTGAAGAGTATGTCAGACTTGCTGATCTCCTCATTGGACCACGCCAATTTACATAACTGAAGATCAGTGGGCCTGTCAAATTTGTGCCAACTTTCCAATATAGTCGTGCTTGCCCCTTTCGCCAACATGACAGTGTTGGTGCTGTATGAAGGGTCAGCGGGTACGGCGAGTTCATCCTCAATCTCTTTTTCTTTGCCTTTTCTTCCATTCTGTCGCGGTATGTAAAACAGGAGACATCAGACAGACGAGCTTCTCTTCTATTTGTGAGGTCCAAAACTCTCACATTCCTTATTCCTCGTTGCTGCATTCTATGCATTGTACTTCCAGATTGTTGTGTTCCAGCCAAGGCCAGGTCTGGGGTTCCAATTCATGTTTTAGTTCTGTTTTGTACATTTTTTCATTCATTTCTTTACGTTAATGTTACTTTTGTTGAGTATTTGCATTATTCTTTGTGTTTGATTGGGTCTATGTGTGTTATCTGCTTGGGTTATGTTCAGTATGTTTTGTGGGTGGTACCCTCCAAGAGGCGGAGCCACCTGCCAATCACTATCAGG
The DNA here is from genome assembly GCA_026402145.1 of Polypterus bichir lapradei. Taxonomy (NCBI): domain Eukaryota; kingdom Metazoa; phylum Chordata; class Cladistia; order Polypteriformes; family Polypteridae; genus Polypterus; species Polypterus bichir. The sequence goes on along the minus strand of JANRMT010062861.1, from coordinate 14,593,864 downwards.
AACTCACCCCCCCTCCCCATAAATCCACAACATCTCCCAGAGTTCCCGGCAATTCATTGTGAATGCGCTCTGGGAGTTTGATGAGTTGTTGCGCCTTTTCTGTGCTTTCTTAGTTTTGAGGTTTTGACCACCATGCTCTGTTTTTGACTACTGTATTGTGCTTGTCTTGGACTGTCTTGTGTTTTTAGGCAACTCCATTATGTCAACGGCACACCAGAACTGTCCACGTGAAATTATCTTCTTCAGTCTGCCAGGAGTGCCATGCAGGCCTACAGTGGTACCTTGAACAGGCTCTTTGGAGGAAGGAATGGCAATGTGATGTCTTCAGTGATGTTAGCAGATCCTGCCTTGGAAAGAATGAAGGCCATGTATGAGACTGATGGAGACCTGGTTGTATCAGGGCTACATAATAGTAGTATGTTCTATGTTTGTGCTGAGTGCGTTTCATTTTCATCGTCCCGTTTACTGTCCATTATATGTGCGTCAGTAAATGTTGTACCCGTAAGTGAAGAGGGGAAGGATGATGGAGAGAGACTCATTCGGATTCATACCAGCCATTACCAGGACTTTTCATGGTGAGGTCGTATTGTTTTCGGGAAGGAGCCCACTAACACTACAGCCAGTTTCAATACCATCAAACTTTATTTTGGGCTCATTGTTCACCACATTTCAATCGCTGTGTTTACCGAATCGGTGTTTGTATTTGTGTTATGTGTTTTTATTTATTGTTTATGGACAAGGGAGGGTCAACGTAAATATTTGTATATTGGTGTTTTATATAGTAATTAGTCACTGGTGTTTTTGGGATAGTGGTGTTTTGCTCGCACATTTCTACGTTATTAAATATTTATATCTATCATTTACGATATATCCGTGTATGATTTTACATTCCTGTCTATTGTTTTCTGGTTATTTCGTCATGTGGAGAAAAAAAAAAGGACAACTTGTAGCGGGGCTACATAGTAGTGATAGTGTTGTCAGTGTTCGTACCACGTGCGTCTTGTTTCCATCGTCCCGTTTGCTGTTTGTGTGTGTCAGTGAATGCCGTTCCCGTAAAGGGGGACGGATGATGGAAGGAGGCTGCAGCCCCAAACCTGGAAAAACATCGGTTTACAATCAGTCAATTACGTTCGTCTCAGGACTATAAAAACAATCAAGAAGGAACAAAGAGGGAGAAGAGAAAGAGGAGCGAGAGACAAGGAGACTTTCCTTTTGAACGACCACTAATCATCTGTACCTGCTGTATTCCACATCGCGCATTTCCATCCAGTTTATTTTTCATTCCGCCGGACCTACTCCAATACCCTCATCACGAGAGACCCCGGGGTCGGATTTCATCATCCACCACGCGCCGAGGATACACGGTGAGGCTGTTCCATTTTGTTCCGGGAATTACAAACACTCCATATATCGGTTAACCAGTCATCTGCATTCAGGACAATTGTTACTCGGACTCAAGTTCACGACCGTTCATTTCCGTATCTCATTCATTTTTGTTATTCGTGTTGTTTGTTATATGTTACGAGGGCAAGGGAAGGTTTGTTATATTCATATAGGTTGTTGTCATGTTGTTGCTTTGGTGGAGGGATATTTATATATATTTTGCTATTCTGTTTCATTTAATACAATTTATCAGTTTAAGTTTACATATCTGCTTTTCTTTTGTGCTTATTTACACCATCGATTGTGGGGAAAAGTTTAATTTGTTAAAGGTACGGCTTGATAATTAGATCTAACCTCAGTAATTTATCCAGGCCACAGGTCTTGGAGGTGTAGCTGCCGGCTGGGTAAGGGGTCGGCCGTTACAAACATGTCAGGAGTACGGCTTGTTATTAGAGAGAGAAGCCTCAGGTGATCCAAGGAATAAGTCTTGGTAGTGAAGTGGCCGGTCTGGGTAAGGGGTCGGCCGTTACATGGTGAGCGCCCATCATGTACACACCTGAAGCACTTAGCGTCCAGCCAGGCATCATGATGTGAAGTGCTATTAACGACAGCGCGCTTTAGTGTCTGCAGTTTGTGGGAGAGACAATGATCAGCATTACCTGTTGTGAAGGAAACCAAACGGGTCGTTCTGAAGAGCTCAGTGACACCAAGTGTGCTACTGTGATAGGATGCCACCTTTGCAATAAGACGGTTCGTGAAATTTCATCCCTGCTGGGTATTCCACGGTCAGCTATAAGTGGGATTATTGGAAAGTGGAAGCGTTTAGGAACAACAGCAACTCTGCCATTAAGCGGAAGACCACGTAAAGTCACAGAGTGGGATCAACAACAGCTAAGGTGCGTGGTGCGTAAAAGCTGGCATAGTTGAGGAGTTCCAAACTTAAAGTGGCATTAACTTTGTGGTGGGCATTTCATGGAATGGGTTCCCATTGCCGGGCAGCTGCAAGCAAGCCTCACATCACCAAGTCCAATGCTCAGCATCAGATGGAGTGCTGGAAAGCAGACCACCACTGGACTGTGGAGCAGTAGAAACGTATTCTATGGAGTGACGAATGATTGGCAATCAGATGGGTGAGTCTGGGTTTGGTGGATGCTGGGAGAACATTACCTGCCGAACTGTGGAGTTTGGTGGAGGACGGATAATGCTGTGGGGCTGTTTGTCGGGGTTTGGGCTCAGCCCCTTACTTAATCTTAATTATCTTAATGCTTCAGCATACCAAGACATTTTGGACAACGCTGTGCTTCCAACTTTGTGGAGACAGTTTGGGGAAGGCCCTTTTCTGTTCCCAGTGCACAAAGCAAGGTCCAGAAAGACATCCGTGTGGAAGAACTTCACTGACCTGCACAGAGCCCTGACCTCAACCCCATTGAGCACCTTGGGGATGAACTGGAATGGAGATCGCGAGCCAGACCTTCACATCCAACATCAGTGCCTGACCTCATAAACGCTCTACAGAATGGATGAGCACAATTCCCACAGAAACACTCGAAAATCTTGTGGAAAGCCCTCAAAGAAGAGTGGAAGCTGTTATAGCTGTAAAGGGGGGACAACTCCATATAGTCTATGGATTTGAATACAATGTCATTAAAGTCCCTGTTGGTATAACAACCAGGCATCCCAATAGTGTATTTTTGAAGTATGGGAAAGTTGGGTGAAGTGGGGTGGACATGTGATGAGAAGAGACAAGGAATATGTGGGCAAAAGAATGATGGGAATGGAAGTCCAGGGGAAGAGAAAGTGAGGGAGGACAAAGCAGAGGTGGATGAGTAAAATAAAAGAAGATCCAACTGGCGAGGAGGCGCAGGACAGACCGCTGATCAAACACATCGACCCTCACAGAAGTGGGATGAAGAGGAGGAAGAAGATGCAAACATGAGGCACTTATACTCAACATTAAAGTTGTATGCTGACACAACATTCTATAAACCAAATGTCCCATCACCTTGCGGGTGATTGTATTCTGATCACACTCAGATGATTCTGCGACCCCAGTCTCAGCTCTGTGGCAAGACCACCGCTCCCTATTCAGTATTGGATTCATGACTATGGCCTTCCCATCAGTGCTTACCAGGTTTCAGAAAAGCTGCCCAGAGGGAACCACCATCCTGAACTTTCTTCGGCAGACATATCAGCTCTCCAGTCCTTAGCCCCGGGAGGTGACTTCATTGATTTACAGACGAGCCTTCCAATCATCAGCCCTCACCGCTTTCCATCTTCTGACCGAAGCAGCAGCCCTTCAGCCACAGCTTACGTCTTCCTTTGGTAGGTGAGGTTAGGGTTAGTCGGATGGTCTGACTGACATGTGACGCCTCCAATCTCTGCAGTTTGATTTATTATGTGAATTGAAACCAAGTCATGGGTGGCTTTGGGAAACTCCTCCCTAGACTACAGTCTCCGATTTTATGAGCCACTTGGCAATTGTACACAGCCGGAGAAGCCGCAGATAATGACTTCAAGATAATAACTATTTATTGGTCAATGCTAGGCTAACCATGAATTTAAGGTTAGGATGGAGAGAGATATGCGACTGAAGTACAATAAACACAGATAACACTCTCATCGCTGGCAGCCCGACAGGACATTTATGCAAAAAGCAGAAGACAAAAAGACAAAATGTGTCTGATATGGTCAGTTGGGGGGCTTATCCGGGATATGGACTGCCAGCAGGAAAGACTCTGATAATGCCTGCTCTGGCTGTAGCAATGTAAGCCACCATTAACTGCATTGTTGATTGTCTTGTGTGTGCAGACTGTCCCAGAATCACTTTTTGGGGTCAGAGCCAGTCCGAAATTTGTTTTGAAGTTATCAGGCTGGAGTGCCCCCCTTAGCAGAAAAATACACTAGTTGGCCAAAATCCTCACTTTTCCCACCAAAGGAACAGCATGACTCCTGTGTGATTGGTGGTGGGATTATGTAATCTTGGCTCTCTTTGACGTGTAGTCGCCTCTAGTGTTTCCTCCTCGACCCCATCTGGTGTCCCCACCAAGAGTGTAAAGGGACAACCCCAACTACACACACATACACACACACAGAAATGCTACATTGCCCCTGCAGGAGCTCGTCTAGTCCCATTGGCATGCAAACGTACATCACCATTTGTGGCCTGTGCACTGATGGGTCCTTACATGGCCCTGTCCCTGTCCCTGTCCCAAACCACCTTGTTCTTCCCTGCAGTCCTGGTTTTAACAGGGGGCACTCTACACATAACAAGTTTCCAGTATCAATTAAATTGCAGGACACCTTTGTTCAATGGTGGTCTGAGGTATGGGGGCACGACTAGGTCAATACAATACAATACAATTTATTTTTGTATAGCCCAAAATCACACAAGGAGTGCCGCAATGAGCTTTAACAGGCCCTGCTGTTTGACAGCCCCCCAGTCTTGACTCTCTAAGAAGAAAAGAAAAAACCTTGTAGGGAAAAAAATGGAAGAAACTTTTGGAAAGGCAGTTCAAAGAGAGACCCCTTTCCAGGGCATGCAGTGGGTGTCAAAAAAAAGGGGGTCAATACAACACAATACACAGAACAGAACACAAGTAATCCTCAATACAATACAATACTACAATAGAAATATGACAAGGACAGAGCAGAATTCAACTGTAGATGACATAACACATAATAGGATTTGGATTTGTTCAGAGTCCCAGAGACCTCGGCCATCAAGCTGCCTCCCCCTATTGGCCAGTGCTGGAGCCAGCCAATCCGATGAAAGGACCCCTCTACCCTATGATTCCTGCGACACAGATACATGAGTGCAGATTCTGTGCATGGTCTGCATGTACTCTGGTGGTTGCTAGTTTTTGTCTTTGCACGCCATTTTCTTCTCGTATCCCTTAGACATGTGAGTTTGCTTAACTGCTAACTTCTGACAGGACCTTCATCCTGTTAGCTTTATTATGGGGTTTTTTGGGCAAATTAAACCGTGACTTTTTTCTTGGATAATATTATTAATCATATCTATTACTCTGCGGTGGGTTGGCACCCTGCCCGGGAATGGTTCCTGCCTTGTGCCCTGTGTTGGCTGGGATTGGCTCCAGCACACCCCCGTGACCCTGTGTTCGGATTCAGCGGGTTGGAAAATGGATGGATGGATGGATATCTATTACTTTTTACTTGCTGTCTTGGCACTTTCGCACTGCAGTTGTAGTGTGACATGAAAAAGGGGGAGGACATAAAGTGCTGGGGACTTGCCATTGCCCCGTTTAATTGAGATTAAAATGTTAGAAAGTGGAAAATAAGGGTGTCGGTCCAATAATTGCCTTCCTTTGCGGAGATCCTTCTCATCTTTCTCTGATTCAAATATGAATGGCAACTTTCAGAAACACTGCTGTTTAGGTAGCCCACTAGGCAGAAGAAGTCCATGTCTTTAGAGTCCTGGTGCTTCCTGTCTTGCTGTATGGTTGTGAGACATAGACGCCATCCAGTGACCTGAGATGAAGACTGGACTCCTTTGGTGTCTCTCCTTAGGTACTGCTGGTTTGACTTTGTGTTGCTCATGGAGTCCTGAATGAGGCACATTACCTGCATTGTGAGGGAGCGTCAGTTACGGCACTACGGCCATGTGGCGCGTTTCCCCGAGGGTGATCACAGGACCCTCATTGTTGAAGATCCGAGTGGCTGGACCAGCCCAAGGGGTCGCCCACGTAACACCTGGCTGCAGCAGATAGATGGTCATTTCCGGAGGGTGAGACTGGACTGTGTGTCTGCCTGGGGGGGTTGCCAATGGGTGCGGCAACGTGCTGTACCAGTGCCTGCTCCCCAACTTGACTTGACTTGACTAGGCAGAAGAAGTGGGCTCCTCGGGGCCAAGCTGGACATGACATTCTAGCCTACTATGCGTCTTCCTTTGCGCTTCTCGTTTCCTCTGTTCATCAAACACTGCCACCCTCAAGTGGACACCAGGTGACATTACACATGGGCACTGATGGCAGATATTTTATGGCTTTATATACAGAGAGATGTGCACAGAGCTTTCACTTTCTCTAAGACTATGAATTGAATTTGATATTTTTAGATCTGTGCTACATTTTATTTTTTTTTTGCCTCAAATAAAAAAACTGATTTTTTTTTTCATTTTTACATAAAAAGACACTTGGGCTTGTCTCAATGCTAAAGTGGCTCATTAGAAATGAATATTCTCCAATAAAAGAGTCTTGTCCAGGCTGGGCTACTGCGCAACGTCTATTATTGCCCTATAATGGGTAAAATTAGATGAAGAAAATGAACGAATGGATGGACAGATGGATGGCTAGATGGATGTTGGATGGACAGATGGATGGATGGATGGATGGATGGATGGACGGACAGATGGATGGGTGGATGGATGGATGGATGGATGGACGAACAGATGGATGGATGGGTGGATGGGTGGACGAACAGATGGATGGATGGATGGATGGATGGATGGATGGATGGATGGATGGATGGGTGGACGAACAGATGGATGGGTGGATGGATGGATGGATGGGTGGACGA
>JANRMT010062861.1:14555124-14576946 GCA_026402145.1 Polypterus bichir lapradei | reverse complement strand
AACACATTGAATGAGGAGGTGTGTCCAAACTTTTGGCCTGTACTGTATTTATTCCAAATAAACATCAAGTCGAGTTTTGAAAGCCACTAAAGTCTTACTGTCTACCACATTGCTTGGTCGCTTATTCCAACTGTCTATCGTTCTTTGTGTTTAGAAAAACTTCCTAATGTTTGGGCAAAATTTACCTTCAACAAGTTTCCAACTGTGTCCCGTGTTCTTTATGAACTCATTTTAAAGTCACCATCTCGATCCACTGGACTAACTCCCTTCATAGTTTTAAACACTTCAGTCATATCAACACTTAATCTTCTATTGTTTAAACTGAAGACTCAGCTCTTTTCATCTTTTGTCATAACTCATCCCCTGTAGCCCTGAATCAGTCTCGTTGCTCTTCTCTGGACCTTCTTTAGTGCTGTTGTGTCCTTTCTGGAAACCAAAACTGCCCCAGGACTCCAGATGAGGCCTCACCAGTGTGTTATAAAGCTTGAGCAGAACCTCCTGTGACTTGTACTCCACACATCAAGGCGCTATATATCCTAACATTCTGTTAGCCTTCTTAATGGCTTCTGAACACTGTCGGGAAGTCGATAGCTTAGAGTCCACTATGACTCCTAAATCCTTCTCATAAGGTGGACTTTTAATTTTCTGACCACCCATTGTGTATTCAAACCTCACATTTTTACTTTCTATGTGTAATTCTTTTCATGTACTGACATTAAATTTCATCTGTCACAAATCTGCCCAAGCCTGTCTGTTATCCAAGTCCTTCTGTAATGATATAACGGATTATATCATTATATATAACCAGCAGCAGCGAGCACATCACACCCATCCTGCTCTGTCTTCACTGGCTCCCTGTGTCTTACAGAATCAAATATAAAATCCTACTAATAACCTAGGGTGTTGTACCATGTTAGCCATTATGAATGTAGAGAAGAGCCAAGCAAAATGACACCTTTTATTGGCTAACTAAAAAGATTACAATATGCAAGCTTTCGAGGCAACTCAGGCCCCTTCTTTACATTCTTTACATACAGGATTACATCTTGCCTGAAGAAGGGGCCTGAGTTGCCTCGAAAGCTTGCATATTGTAATCTTTTTAGTTAGCCAATAAAAGGTGTCATTTTGCTTGGCTCTTCTCTACTAATAACCTACAAAGCCTTAAATAACCTCGCGCCAAACTACATCAGTGACCTTCTCCATCACTATGTGCCTGCCTGCTCACTAAGTTCCTCTGATTCTGGCAATCTTGTTGTGCCCCACACTAATCTACACTCCATGGGTGACAGCAGGGCCTTCAGCTGTATAGCGTCCAGACTCTGGAATGACCTACCGAAATTAATCAGGTCAGCTGACTTCATGAATTCTTTTAAAAAACAACTCAAAACTCATCTGTTCAGGAAGGCTTTTAGCTCTATTTGACTTCATTCCCCTTCTCTCAGTTTACCTCTCTGTCAAGATGCTCATGTAACCTGTGTGTGTGCGCTGGACCATCAATTATTTTGTCTGTTAGGCTTTCTCTGAATTTACTGTCTTAATCTTCTTTATTTATTTATTTGCTTTGTACTATACTATATACTGTATACGCTGCCGTTCTTTCTTATATTCTGTAAGTGCCTTGAGCATGGGAAAGGCGCTATATAAATAAAATGTATTATTATTTATTATTATAACGGATTCCAAATTATCTGCTAATCCGCCTATCTTGGTATCAAATGCTAACTTCACCAGCTTGTCACTTATACTCCTATCTAAGTCATTTACATATATTAAAAATAGCAGAGGCCCCATGAAGATGTCCAGTGAGGGCAAGAGACTCCGCCCCTTCTGGTCAGAGGAATATAATAGCGAGACGCTGAACAGGAGGTGGGGTCTCATTCTGGGCCCCCACTTGTGACCTCATCTGCCATTTTTTATCATACATTTGTATCTGTCATCACCCTCCTGACTCAGCTTGGATAAGCAGTCCCACCCCAGGGGGGACTGTCACTAATGGGCTCATCTTTTTCTCTTCCAGCAGCCAGGAGAAGATGCCCAATGAGGGTAATTGACTCCGCCCCTTCTGGTCAGAGGAATATAAAAGCGAGATGCTGAACAGGAGGTGGCGTCTTATTCTGGGCCCCGACTTGATCGTGACGTGATCTGCCATTTAACTTCTGTTATTGCGCCACCGTGTACCGTTTTCATTTATTTCTGGAGTTGTTATTAAACGGGGTGACCTGGTTGGTGCCCCAACATTTCTCTACTCCAGTTGTCATACCTCAAACAACCATAACATTAACCTGATGAGAGGAATGAATCCCCACATAGATGATGGGTGGCAGGGTGGAGATCTGGACTCTGCATGTTCTCTCTGTGTCTGTGTGGGTTTCCTCCCACTGTCCAAGGACATGGGCTTTAGGTGAATTGGTGACGTTAAGTTGGCCCTGGTGGGTGTGTTTCTGCTGTGATAGACTGGCGTCCTATCCAGGGTTTGTTTCTGCCTTGTGCCCCATGCTATCTGGGATAGGCTCCAGCAGCCCAAGCCCTATGTCAGGATTAAGCAGGTTAGACAATGACATGTGTGGCAGGTAGCGGTAATGCAGGATGGACAACACAGGAATATTTGGGACGCCAGCCGGGTTGTCCTGCTTGGTAACAGCAAAAAGCAAACAAAAATGACCAAAATCAATAAACAAAGTAAATCGCCGCTATGGCGGCATTAACGCTAATTCTGTGTAGCCTTCAAACTTAAACAATACAACACTTAGTGGTAGTCTCTTGGGGTCAACTGCTGACTTGTCTCCGGCTGGGAGGCTGCTTATGTCGGTGAGTTCGTCAGGAGCGGGGTGGGGAGAAAAGGAGAAGAGAAAGTCAGGGACAGCACCCCCTCCTGCCATGGCGGGCTAACACGTACTTTGTCTGAGCCTCTGAGGAGGTCCTCTGATGTGCATGTGTGACACATGACATACAGCAGACGACTTTAGCAATTCCAATAAACATCAAATGTATGGCGATGGGCTGCAGTTGTTTTCAAGCTGGTCCAGGTACCTTGGGTAGAATTACCATTGCGACAATTCATATTCCCATTTACGCTAAATCAGCACAAAAACCCAGCCACAGGGGATGCACAAACCAGTGTGTGTCCCAAGCCTAGATAAATGGGGAGGGTTACGTCAGGAAGGGCATCTGGTGTAAAATTTTGCCAAATCAATATGCGGACAACAATACAAATTTCCATACCGGATCGGTTGAGCCCCGGGTTAACAACAACCGCCAACAATACTGTTAGCCAACAGGGTGCTGGCGGAAATTGGGCTACTGGTGGCCGAAGAAGAAGAAGGAGAAGAAGAGGGGGGAGACATGTCCGGAGGCAGGAGGAGAGGAGGAAAGTAAAGAGAGTGGAACTCTGGGTAGAAACCTTGAATGTTGGCAGTATGACTGGTAAGGGGAGAGAGTTAGCAGATATGATGGAGAGAAGGAAGGCTGATATATTGTGCGTGCAAGAGACTAAATGGAAGAGGAGTAAGGCCAGGTGGATCGCAGGTGGACATGTGCAGAGGAGAGATGCTGGGTATATTGGGAGAAGGATAATAATGTTAGAGCTGCCAGAGAAGAGGAAAAGAGGAAGGCCTAAGCGAAGGTTTATGGATGTGGTGAGAGAGGACATCCAGGTGATGTAACAGAACAAGATGGAGAGGACAGGAAGATATGGAAATAGATGATCCGCTGTGGCGACCCCTGACGGGAGCAGCCGAAAGAAGAAAAAGAAGAAGACACTAAATCAGCACAAAAAATGTAAGATAATTATTATTTAATGGTGTACACAGCATCATGTTAAACAGAAATGTTTCATTTTCTCCAGCTACACTTATAATGTAATCCTAGGGCTAATTGCTGGGTTGTCGTGGAAAAGAACAAAAAGATGATGTGGTATGGGTAACAAGTTTGACATTGTATGAAAACAAAATGAGAACACAAGGAGCTGGCACAGCCGCACAAGACCTGAGGCATTCAGCAAAAAAAAAAATAAAATAATATCCTGAGAAAAGACTTTAACTGTGAAAAGGTGGGAGGATCCATCAGAACACATGGTGTGTTGTCACCAAAAGGGGCGGTCCTTATGCAAATGAATGCAAAGATAGATAGATAGATAGATAGATAGATAGGAAAGGCACTAAATAATAGATAGATAGATAGATAGATAGATAGATAGATAGATAGATCTGTGGTGGGCTGGCGCCCTGCCCAGGGTTTGTTTCCTGCCTTGCGCCCTGTGTTGGCTGGGATTAGCTCCAGCGGACCCCCGTGACCCTGTAGTTAGGATATAGAGGATTGGATAATGGATGGATGGATAGATAGATAGGTAAATATGAAAGGCACTATATAATTAATAGATAGATAGATAAAAGGCACTATATCATAGATAGAGTGAAAGGCACTATATGATAGATAGATAGATAGATAGATAGATAGATAGATAGATAGATAGATAATTTTGAAGAAGTGTGTCTTTTGCCCATCCTCACCACAGAGCTGATGTTGTGTTTTCAGAAATCCTCGTTTTGCTGGGTTTGTGTTGATGAAAGGTGAAGGTGCAGACCAGTGAATGTGTTTTTTAATTGAAAGTGCTATACTGTATTTTATTATATATTTTAATATATTATTACTTATTTATTATTATTTATTATATATTTTAATTCTTCTTCTTTTTTTTTTAAAGCGTAGCAGCAGTGTGGACTCCAGCTAGGTGCCAGCTTTCCTTTCTGACAGTCAAATCTGTCACCCGCTTCTCTTGCGTTACCATCGGCGGCAGCCCTTTGACACGCCATCTCAGGAGAGGTCACAAGTAAGCCCCCCGGTGAGGTCAGGCTACTCCAGTTCCTTGAGCCAGAGGCTTGCCATCTCAGGCACATTTCATTTAAGATGCTGATCCCAAAAGACAGCAATTTACTTCATGTCACATCATGAATGGGTGATGTTGTCTTTGAATTAGCAGCTGCACAAGACAAGGCACAAAAAAGGCTCAACATGTCCAACTGCATCTGTAATGAGGTCAATTAGATGGACTTAGTGCCTAAACTGAAAAAGAACTCGAAGACCCCCGGCTCTTTTGGCTCAAGACCCCTGATCCGAGGTCAACTGTCCTCTTTTCATTCTTATGAAGCACCTTAGAGGGACTTTTAATGCAAGTCAACTCACGCCTCGGGGTTGGGGGGGGATGGGGGGGTGTCACCCTTCGACAGCCATATGGATTGTCTCATTCTCACCTTTTGCTTGCCACCACTCCTTTACAAGCCCCCCCACAACAATACACTCAGGCAAACAACAATAAAAACACCTAAGCTCCTTTCAGCCAGCTGCCCTTTCCTTCCAAACAAACACTCGTTACACATTAATACTAAAACAGAACGTGGGGCTGGGGACCCACTGGAGACGCTCCTCAGAATGGCCGAAGGGCAATAATGGAGATGCCAGGGGCTGATAATCTCAAAGACTGGGGTGACCAGCTCAGAGAATGAGAGTCCTGATTGGTGGAATTAAGTGATTAGCTGTGGGTATCTGGCAAACAGACAAAACGTTAAAAATTAACTAATATTCAACAAGTAAAGAGCCTTTTGTGGGGGCTTCTATTTGGCATTTCAGACCCCCCACTGGAACTCGGTGATGACAGTGAAGATGAAAGGCGTGCCTATTTCTGGCGGGTGCTATTTCTATTTTTTTTTTTTTCAGTAGTACAAAAATATGGCATACAGTCTGTGAGTGCAACACGGACCCTCTGCCCCCAATATAGACATAGAGGGCAGGCGCATATCTCACTGCTGCTTATTAGGAAAAGGTGGTCCCAAATATAAAGCTAAAAAAAAGCTTCAATTACAAAGAGAAAACTTTAAAACATTTTTGATCTAACAAAAATAAATAATAATAATAATAATAATAATAATAATAAATCCCACTGATTTATGTTTAAGGGGCAAATAGTGTAAAATGAAATCTTAGCCTAGCAGAACTCCACTGAGGGGGTGGATTAAAAAAATAAGCCTTAGGCCCAGAATCAGAAGGCCTAGGGGGGTCCTCTTGGGAAAGCATGCAATTAATTTACGTTTTATTATTTATTGGGGTAGAGTGGACAAGAAGTGAAAAGGAAGGCAAATGTCTGTGTTTGTTAAACAAAAGCATAGCGGTGCGGGCGCAGCCTAAGTGAGTGCGGCGTGTTCAGGAGTTTCACCCTTAATGGCCTGGCATTGGGTGACAAGTGGCTACACTATCATAAAATAAAATATATAAAAATAATGAATTTACTTAGCAGGCATGAAACGGCATTGCATTCTCATCATGGCACAATCTTACAGCCCCAAGGTGTCCTAGTGCAGGGGTTCTCAAACTCGGTCCTGGGGGACCCCTGTGGCTGCAGATTTTTTGTTCCAACCAGATTCCTAATCAGGGACAACATTTGGTAGCACTGATCTCATTTAATTAGCTGGTATTATTTATCTTTTATTCTACATTCATGAAAGCACAGCACCATGATTTTTACATTTATAAGAAACTTGGAAAGACTTCTGTTTTTGCTATAGATTTAAATGCTTAACTCTTTTTTTATTATATCTCACCCTTTCTCTGTGCAGTTTGCTCCCTTCATTGAATCTTAATAATGACAATTAAAAACAAGCAGAGCAGAAACCCAAGCAAACAACACTTAATCGTGAAAGGCTGCAACTACTTTAGCGTCAGCCCCACAAAGTAGTAAATAACGATTAATTAAACAATTAGAACACCTAGAAAAGTAGAATGACAATCAAGATGAAAATACTGTTAAAAAGAAAAAAAGACATATAACTGCTTAGTACATTTTACTACTTTTTTTTTTTACCAAACTTAGTTTTCTAATTTGTATATTATTCTCAAAACAGGGAATCTGGGAAACAACAGTTCATTCACTTAACTAGCCCAGGAGTCCAATTAAAAACAGAGGCTGGTTGGAACAAAAACCTGCAGCCACGGGGGTCCCCCAGGACCGAGTTTGAGAACCCCTGTCCTAGTGGGCATGGAGGGGCACCAGCTACACTCTTAAAGATGGCACTTAACTGGGTTGTGTGGCTCCACCAAGAACGGCCGCCTTTTCGTTCTGGGAAGGCTCCTTTGCATATGAAGTTGATTCTCTTCCATTTGAGATGGTTCTTAATATCTGGAGAAAACAGAACTCTTTAATATCTACACAAAAGAGAAGCCAGCAGGATCCGAACAGATCAAGAAGGCTGAACTTAGCTGGGTTATTGCAGGCAGCAGGAGGCCTTGAAAACCCGGAGCCCACCGCTATCTCCTAAATCTCTCCTCATCTAGTCACAGAATAAATAAAAAGTGCTTTCTGGAACCTGCATGTGGATGGGTCTTCAGAGAACCAAAAATGACCCCCCTATGGCAACTTTATTCTTGAAGAAATACTCCTCTTAAAAATGATACGTTTGATAATACGTTACTTAGACCATCTCTGACGGTTAAAAAAAAAAAAAATTAATAATCTCATGTTTTCATGGAGAAACAGAGAAATGAAACTTCCTCATGGAATGGGCATTAATGGTGGTCTGTGCTGGGCCACAGAAAACACTACAAAAAAAATCTCACATTACTCGTGTTGCACAATCCACGTGTCTAGTCATTCAGTTGTGTGCTCACGCCAGGCAAAATGCAGGAATTTTTGCCAAAATATTGTTAAACAAACGCTTATGAATAAACAGACGTGAGTAATAACAGATTTTTATGGATATTTTTTAAATTGTTTGCTTCATCCAGCATTAACAACCATAGATGACCATTCTGTCGGATAGATAGATAGATAGATAGATAGATAGTGTGCTTTTCCAGACACTCAAAATGCATTACATGGACAATGTGGAGGCACACCAACCACCACCGAGGTGTAGTTTCCACCTGGAGAAAGTGATGGCAGCCATTATTGTGCCAGTATGCTCACCACACATTAGGTATTAGGTGCTGAAATGGTCAGAGAGACAGTTTGCCACTTTGAGACAGGGGATGTTTAGGGGGCCAAAATGGTCAAGGACATCAAGGTACACCTTATTCTTTCTGAAGGATGCCCCGGGGTCTTTAATGACCGCAGAGATTCAGGACCTCTTTTTTTTGTGTGTCTCATCTGAAGGTCAGTACCACTTTTAACAGTATGGTGTCCCTGTCACCGCACTGGGGCATTGGGATTAACAAACAGATCAGAGGGTAGGCGCCCCCTGCTGGCTTAACCTACACCTTTTCCAGCATCAACCCAAGCTTTTCCTAGTTGGTCCCCCATTCAAGTACTAGCAGGCCCAAAACATCTTATCAAAACGTTTCTTATATTCATTATATAACAACATGAGATTACATTTTTTTTCTCGACCATCGCTACAAATCTGAAAGGGTAAGTAACATAAATAAATGCCATCTTTGGGTGGAGTATTCCTTGAAGAGTGCTGCTCCAGTGGTCTCTGACCTGGTCACTGCCTATTTGGAATTTATATTTTTTTTGTGTGCCGGTAGAAGTTTTTAGTGGAATACCAAGGCTTTCCTCGCAAATGATAAAGTTTTGTGTGTATGTCCATTTAATTATCAAAATAAAATTGGCCCAGTGTGGTTGTTTGCCCAGGTATGCCCTGTGATACCCAGAGCAACTGTGCTGACAAATCTGATTTAAATAAAACGAATATACAGATAGAGATAGAGAATAATTATACCGTATACAATTGAAAAGCAGTCCTGTTTCTGTCACATACTAATATTTAATAAATATTGCTATACTTGATTATGTCTGAAATCATTTGTATCAGTATTTACATGAAACACCCCCCTCATTCAGTCATTTTAAATCACCTCTCCTCTCCATATGCGTTGCTCTGTTTTTGTGCGTTGATTTCTAAGCATTCCCCTCATAGCCATATACCTGGGACGGGCTTCCTGCAGTTTTGATCCAAAGCAGCGCTGCAGCTACAGCCTATCCCCCCTAAGGGTATGATATTTTCACACTAATATTACCACATTAAGTGCCGTGCACATTCCTTCATAGATGAGGAAGACTTTGAGGAAGCGCTGAAGAGCAGGCGAATCAGACTTGTCTTAGGTACGTTTCCAAAGTTTGGAGTAGGTACTTCATGCAGTGCGATCCTGCCGCCAATCTGCTTTCTGGCTGGTCTTTTTTTTTCTCTCCACTTTTGACACCCCCCACTCTAGTTTTGGAGAGGGGAGGAGGCTGTCTGCGCGCCGTGCCATTTGCTCTCACAGTCTTGTGGAGACGGCGCAGCCGAGCGCTTTGCGGAGCGCATTCCTCTCAGTCCGTGGGCTTCTGTGCTACTAAGTTGCTGAGCGCGCTGAGGGGACTTGTTACTTCTGACTGCTGATCTTTCATGGTCTTTGAAAGAGAAAAAGAAAAAAAAGAAAAGAAACAAACAAGCTGAGAATTGAAACGCCGAGGAGAAAACGCGGCCATAAGAATTAAACTCGGGAAAGAAGAAGGTGAAATCTGCGGAGGTGAGCTGGACTCAAGTCGGGATGTCGGATCTGTCTGTGAACGACCATCTGGAGGGAATCCTGTCAGATTTTGAAGGTAAGAGCGGCAGACGTTTCTTTGTCCGACTCTTCGTGACTTTTAAACGATTGCTTGAACTTGACGTCTTAATGCAACAAATGTGTTTCAGTTCATCCGTTTTTTTATTTGTAAACTTTCACATAATGTATGTAAAGCGGTAGCTAACGTTACAGATAAAGGCACAAGTAACGGCACCCCTCTGTTTAATACACTTCTGCATTTGTCATTAAGCGACGGCAACCTCAGCTGTATTGAATTAAACGAGTAAGGGTGATCCATTAAGGTAGGGACGGACGAATGGAAGGATAGATAGATGGATGGAGCTTTTCTTTATGCACCTCACACGTTGATGTTAATTACGCCTGACGTGGAGGTTCAGGCTTTTAAAGAACAATCGAAGTTAATTTTACATGTGTATTCAACAGCAAGTCGATTGCGCTTCACACCTACATACCAACAGCACATTTGTTTATGTAAACTTTATACAATTACTCCACACATATATAAATATACCATATCTATCTATACACAGTATATATTGTATAATATATATTATTGTATATGCAAACACACATATTCCTGTATGTGCAATGCCAATCGAAACCCATACTGAGCCGAGCGCGTGAAGGGGGTCCTCTTCGGTTACCGAAGCGCGCGCCCCTTAACTTTCGTAAACGGCGCCCTAGGCGGCTGCCTATGTGGCCTAATGGATTGACCGGCTCTGCGTAAATGTACGTATGTATGTTTGTGCGTGTGCGTTTAAAGGCCAAACAAACAAACAAGCAATGTAAGTCATATATGCAAATAAAATGTATATATGAATTTATGTTTATATGTATGGAGTAGTGGCTGTGGAGTTGGACTTCAAAAACTTAGGATGCGAGTTCAAATCCTGCTATTGACATTGTATGATCAAGACCATAAGCCTCTTAACTTGTCGCCAATGTCGCCTAAAAATGTGTCTATATGTATGTATGTTTGTGAATGTGCGACTGAAGTCGAAACAATATATATGTATATATGTGTGTGCGTGTGTATATTTATGGCGTAGTAGTTAAGTCTTTGCACTTCAGACCCTGTGGATATGGGTTGACATCCTAATACTGACATTGCTGGACCACGAGCAAGTCAGTTCACTTGCCTTAACAAAAAGAAATGTCTGTCCAATATTGTAAGTCGCCTTGGATAAAGGTGTCAGGCAAATACTACTACTAATAATAATAAGTAATTTTGTGACTGAAAGCTGGCAAGCTACATGACTTGCCCGGGGTCAAAGAGCGCTCCGGAACTGGAGGTTAATGCTGCAGTCCAATGCCTTAAGCCATAAGGCTACTAGTGCTTCCGACTTTATAACTACTAACATGACATGGCATTTCCAAACTGGCTTAAATTGAAATTAGGGAGCCGAAATCTCGAGATCGGACGTTAGACACCAAATAGATTTGTAAAGATACAAAATTATTCAAAATTATACATTTGATTTAAATAGCGTCTTTTATCATCCTTAATGCGCTCCGTTAAACACACTAAATAATTTTAGTGTTTGTTTTTGTGATAATGTACTTAGTTACGATGGTTTGACGTCAGCAACAATTTGAGTCATATTTGGTGTACCTTTGCCTATTTGCAGCTTTTTTTTAATACTTGGAATCTAATTCGACTCGTTGATTAATACAGCAACACAGTTTTGGTTGACAATATTAACAATGAACTTCTTATATCATACAACTCTATTAGTTCCATCAATACATCAGTTTTTGCACCCATTCGTCCAGATGAGGGGTCGCAGCAGCCTACGCCGTCGAACGGAAGGCAGGAGCCAACCCTGGCCGGGGCGCCAGTCGGTCCGCCGCAGGACGCAGTCGAGCCCTTAACGGCCTCAGCACTTCTAATCTCTGTGAAAGTGATCATTTTTAGAATTGATATGTTTACGTTGATCTTTCTAAATCAATGCAATTGTGCAGGTAAGATTTCCACCGCTTATTGCTGAACGCCGCGAATGTTTGAATCCCACTCAGATTCCTAATTTTTAGATGCGGAGGTTTCATGTGAATCCCGTCCGCTTCACCTCTACGCTGAACTATTTTGTTTAATGCTTTGCTGTTGGTTGCCGCAGGTGCGACTTTTCTTGCACTCGTTCTGCGTACGATTCAAACCAGCGTGAAAAGATAGAAGGACCAAACCGAGCCAGAAGTAGAAGGGCCGTACAGATAAGAGATGTGAAGATTACACCGAAATGTAAATAGAAGATGAAAAATTTCAAGCTACGCGACGCATAACATAAACAGGCAAACAAAGCTTTAGTTTTTGAAGCCCAGAGTGAGCCAAGTGCCAAATTACTGTCGGGGCCACACACTCTACTACATAAACCATTTTCTTGTTTCTTGGAATATTATTCTCGTTTTCAGCATTTCTAAATGAATTCAGAAGGAAGTGGTGTTTATGGTTCAAACGGCGTGCACCTAAGTGCGCATGCGGTGCTTTGTTTGCTTTACCTCCTTATGTCCTACCCGACCCCCATATCTGATTTCCCTTCTGCAACTTTCTGAAAAGTCGTCCATTTGTGCGCAGGTTTAGCCTCCTTTTAATCACTAGTCAAAACTGCTTGAGCTGCTCCTGCTGCTGTCTTCTTATGTTTAACTCCTATCGGCGTTCACATTAGGTCTTCCCCTTTCTAAGTTCTGTCGTCTAAATTGCCACAACGGGTGACAACAGATTCTAAACAAAATAGTTTTGTGGTGCGGTGGATTTAAAACAAAAGAAGACAAGTTTGCACAGGTCATCGCGATTTAGCACGTTTGCCCTACCGCACACACACACACACACACAAGTGCCACGCATTCCTATAATTGTGGGGAACAATCGGCGCTTATTAAAGTCCGTGCGCGGTGCTGCTGCCGCTGCCTTCGTATGCAGGCCACAGTTGTCATTTCAGTCACGTAATGCGTTGTACTGCATATGTATGTGTTATCAGCACACACCGGGAACGCCCCCAGAAACATTTCGGGTAAGTACGCAAAATATGGTACGGGGCTTTGCCCGCATTCTCACCCATCGGGGTGCCAGAGGTGGGGGTGGCGGTTTGATGTCACTGAAGTCGCACAATGTTAGGAGTGTATCACAACTTTTTTGAAGTCAACAGCTTTCGGGAATTAATTTCGAAAAAGTTCAAATTATATTTTTAGGATAAAAAAGATACGGCAGAGGGCGCCACGCGCAGTTCCATTTCTTTGTCAATATAAACCATTGAGGGACATAAATGTATGGACATATACATACACTTGGTCAGTCTTTTCACATGACCTTTGGTGGTCTCAGGGCCTTTCTGAAGGACCCAGCGGAGTAGGACCCCTTTCTGACAGTAATTGGATTTGAACCAGCAACTTTCCAGATGCCAGTGGTGTTGCTTAACCACAGAGCCATCACTGCACCTTTTGATTTTGAATTTGAAGCATAAAGCACATTTTTTAAGTTTAGGGGAGTTTAGACACACAACGCAATGGAGTAGTTAACGCTTTGGACTTCTAAATCTGAGGTACAAATCCTGCTGTGTGACCCTGAGTAAGTCACTTCACCGGCCTGTGCTCCAATTAGAAAAAACAAAAGTGATGCAAGTAAATGTATCCCAAATAATAAGAGGCAGTGCAGTGTATTGGGGAAGGCTTTGGACTTGTTCAAAAAGGTTTTGGGTTCACATCTCTCTACTGATGCTTGTGTGACCACGAGCTGGTCACTTCACCTGCCTGGGCTTCAAATGGAGAAACAATAGAAATGACTGAAAGAACGAGATCGCGAATACAAGCGGCTGAAATGAGTTTCCTCCGCAGGGTGTCTGGGCTTTCCCTTAAAGAGAGGATGAGAAGCTCAGAGTAGAGCCGCTGCTCCTCCGCATCGAGAGGAGTCAGATGAGGTGGCTCGGGCATCTGATCAGGATGCCTCCTGGACGCCTCCCTGGTGAGGTGTTCCCGGCATGTCCAACTGGGAGGAGGCCCCGGGGAACACCCAGGACACGCCAACTGGCCTAGGAATGCCTTGGGATTCCCCTGGAAGAGCTAGAAGAAGTAGCCGGGGAGAGGGAAGTCTGGGCATCTCTGCTCAAGCTGCTGTCCCCGCGACCCAACCTCGGATAAGCGGAAGAGGATGGATGGCTAGAAATGTACCCAGATGTTGCAAGTCACCTTGGATAAAGGCATCAGCCTAAAAGTAATAATAATAGGCAGTGTGGTTTAAGTGATTAAGGCTTTGGACTTCTTCAAAACCCTGAGGCCGTGGGTTCACTTCCTGCTAAGAGTACCGACTCTGTGTGACCCTGAGCAAGTCACTTCACCGGAATTGTGCTCCAACTGGAAAAACAAATGAAATGTAACCAAATATCCCTCAGGTGTTGTAAGTCACTTTGGAAAAAGGTGTCTGCCGAATAATAATAAAACTGTAAGGAATAATAGGCAGTGCGGTGTGGTGGTTAAGGCTTTGGACTTCATCAGAACGCTGAGGTTGTGGGTTCACATCCTGTGTAACCCTGAGCAAGTCACTTCACCTGCCTGTGCTCCAAGTGGAAAACCAAAAGAAATGTAAACACTAGGGGGCAGCACGGTGACGCAGTAAGGAGACCAGGGTTCACATTTCAGGTCCTCCCCATGTGGAGTTTGCATGTTCTACCTGTGTCTGTGTGGGCTTCCTCCGGGTGGTTCCGTTTCCTCCCGTCGTCCAAAGGGCTGCAGTTTGGGTGAACTAATGACACTAAATTGACCCCAGTGTGTGTGTCTTTGTGTTTGGTGTGTGTGTGCGTTCGCCCTGCAGTGAACTTGGCACCCTGTGCAGGGTTTGTTACTGCCTTGTGTCTTGTGCTAGCTGGGAATGGCTCTGGCACCCCCCACCGCCCTCGTCTGGATTAAGAGGGGTTAGAAATTGTATCTCAAATGTTGTAAGTCACTTTGGATAAAGGCAACAACCAAATGAGCAAATATTAATCCTATCAAGCGATAAGAAACGTTACATGATATAATGAGACTCGTGGCTGAGGCTTTGAACCGTAAAGCACCTGGCTACTCCTAAAATTCCAACTTGTGGCTCACTGTGTGATGATGAATGCGTCACCACAAGTGCCTTTGCATCAGTTCTAAAACTTTGGATGACCTCAATCCATACTGATTCTCTAAATCGACTGTGTCGATAATGTTGATTTGAAAAGGCGCTAGATAAAATCCAAAGGTTGAACCCGCGGTGTGTTTCTGCGCAATGCACATACCCTGTCAGCAGCCAGTTTGTAGAAATAAAAATGTATTTTTTCCCCTAAAGCTCTTATGGGTGGCGTTCTCTATGAAAGGCGCTATATAAAATGAAACGATTGCTCCCACCACGTATTCCTGTGCAGTGCACATACTCTAACAGCGTTCAGTTTCTAGAAATAACAACACAATTGCTCAATGTTTTCCCTTGTAAAGTGTTTGTGGGTGCTGTTCATTATGAAAGGCGCTATATGAAAGCAGCCTCATTTTGTGACCCTGGGGTTTTTCTGAAGCTATCTGTAGCTTTTATTGGTTGTGCAAACAGGACTTTGATTGCTCATTGCTGCTAACCTAAAAGCGCCGCTGGGGAGGCGCTATAAAAAGAAAAAGGTTGAATGGATTCACTACGTCTCAGTGGGCCACTGTGCGGAGATTACAAAACGCAACAAAGAAATTGTTCAGTACGTTTACTTTTTAACTATGCAAGGACCCATATAAGAAAGCAAAGCTACTCGGTCTCACCGTGTAACTCCCCCTGCCAGTGATCATTTTATAAAAATATGGTAGCCATTTTTTAAAGCACAGTGCAATGAAATTACTCTCAAAGGCGCTATATAAACCTTAGGGTTGTACTTGCTTGCTCTGTGAACTTGTGCGACTCAGTGAACCTACTGGTGGTTACATGTCCTTTTACTCTTCCTGTACATTACCTTTGCATGATGTTCACTGGCAAGGCGCTATAAAAAAACTGCAAGGTTGCATTGATTTACTCCTATGGCTATTATTTTTCCTTATTTGACTGATATCCTTATCCAAAGTGACTTACAATATCTGAGATACAAAAGGTTGCATTTCTTTTGTTGTTCCAGTTAAAGTGCAGACGGGTGAAGTGACTTACTCATGGTCACTTAGTGTCAGTAGCGGGATTTAAACTCCCAACCTCAGGGTTTGATGCCTCCTGTGCTCAGTTTATAGAGAGAGGATGTCATTCGATAAATACCCTTCTTTTATAGTGCCACCACCTGTGCTACCCGTCTAAGACAGGTTGAAATCCAAATCATCAATGTAGACCTCAGCATTTAAGTTTGCAGTGCACTATCTGTTGGAATGTATTTTGGAAAGCATGTAGTAATAAAATGAATTGCATTTGCCATTCCAACAGATGGCGCATCACAAACATTTGGACTAATACATTACTACAGATGTTTGTGATGCGCCATCTGTTGGAATGGAAAATACAATGAGTATATCTCTGCTTTATGCCATTTGGTATGGGATTTATAAAAGCAGTGTTAATGTTTGTGATGCGCCATCTGTTGGAATGGAAAATACAATGAGTATATCTCTGCTATATGCCATTTGGTATGGGATTTATAAAAGCAGTGTTAATGTTTGTGTTGTGCCATCTATTGGAATGTTACTACTTGAAAATAATATAAAACGGTTAATGGGAGTCCGATAACTATATTGTGTCCAGCAGAGTCTGTATCATTAAAAAAAAAAAATGGCTAATTTTCAATAAATCAGCTGTGGTGCTTGTGGTATGTGATTCTTAAAAACACTGTTAATGTCTGCAGTGTGCCATCTTCTGGAATGGCATATGGAATGCATATGTCTCTGCTATATGCCATTTGATATGGGATTTGTAAAGTAGTTTTAGCGTTTATGTTGCACCATCTGTTGGAGTGGAAAATGCAGTGGATGTGTCTCTGTTGTATGCAGTTTGGTGTGGTATTCTTGAAAGCAGTGTTGGTGTTTGTGCTGCGTCGTCTTTGGGAGTGACAGAGACGTAGAAACCGGACAGACACACAGACTCGTATTTGTATTAAGGCGGATAGAATGGTTGATTCTATAAAACATGCTACATTAAACCACTGCTTACAGGTTTATATAGTCCAGTGGTTCTCAACCTGTGGGGTGGGCCCCCCTAGGGGAGCGTGAAGATGTGAAAAAAAGAAAACAAGAATCAAAAATATGAAAAAAACATCTGTTGAAGCCAAAACAAATTAACTTAAACTACATTCTGATACTAGAACAATAAATATAGAGTTAGATAAATGTCAATAAAAGTTAAGTAGGTATAATAAAATATGCAACTACATTTCAAAAAAAAATGTTAGGGTGGGCACGATTTAAAACTGTTATGAAAACTCGGGTCGCAAATACTTAAAGGTTCAGAAACACTGATATAGTCATATTTCTATGATGTAAGGCAATGTGATCTTTGTATTGTTATTCTTAGAATATTCCTTTGAACATTTGTGAAATGTATTGAGCATGGGAAAGGCGCTATATAAATCAAATGTATTATTATTATAGTACTAGGGTGTTGTACCGTGTTAGCCATTATGAATGTAGTGAAAAGTCAAGCAAAATGACACCTTTTATTGGCTAACTAAATAAATTACAATATGCAAGCTTTCGAGGCAACTCGGGCCCCTTCTTTAAGTAAGTACATCTTGCCTGAAGAAGGGGCCTGAGTTGCCTCGAAAGCTTGCATTTTGTAATTTATTTAGTATTCCAATAAAAGGTGTCATTTTGCTTATTATTATAGTGAACTTTTACTTGCATGTGCTAATTTACATCTAACCATTTCAGTCCCCAGTATTAAGTCACTATATGGTCTTACATGTAGAAATCTGATACTAATGGTGCAGGCTTGCCTTGGTATTTATTTATTTTTTAGGTTGTCTACGTAATTCGGGGTCCCCATTCTTCTTTACACCTCTTGTTAGTGTGAGCAGGGGTCTCACTGCCTGTCACTTACGCCAGTTTATGGCCCTGCTAACGATGTACAGTATTCCTCCAGTATCACGTCAGACATGGTGTACCGCAGTTGTGTGCCTTACAGCTTCAGGCTGCGAGGTCATAAAGAAGCCTCGATGTACACAACACGGCGCTTGTTTCGCTCAGGTCATTCTCTGCAGTCTTTGTTTTCTGTGGGCTGGTGGGATTTCGGCAGCACTGCAAACATCTGACGTGCAAAAACCTGAAACCGGTTTTACGGGTTCTTGTCACGATCGCTTTGGGCTTGAATGAAAGAGAACTTCTGTGTTTCGCTGCAAACGTATACTGCAGAATTTCGAAGTCGGCTCCGGACAATCAAAACGACATTAACAGAACCGCCAGTCTGGGTCTGAGATGAGGCCGTCAAGTCATGAGGCGTGTTCACTTAACTCGGTTCTGTATTACGACGGCCACCTTCTTGTTCCCGTAGACCGTTTATTAAGTGGCAAAACTCCAAGAGCTCAGTGGCTGCCGAAAAGCCGCCCCCCGCGGCTACGGAAAGACCTTTCTAATCTGCTTTACTACAATTACTAAGAATTAGCGGAAGCGCGCTCATTCTGGGGCTATCTGTGGCTTTAATCGCTCGTTTAAAGGCAAAGAGCTCAGACCGTCTTATGTTTCCATTTTTCTAACAAATACAATACAGCTGCTGCCTTCGTTTCGGAAACTTCTAGGCAATGTACACACGGAGGATAGACCCACTTTAACAGTGATCCGAAGTATACTACGCTAATGGTGATTAGTCGCGATTGAAATAAGCGCACAGAGTCTGATTTACTTCTCCTTGTTATTTAATGCCTTTACTAGCAGTGCGACCCTTCTAAGACAGGCTGAAATCTAAATAGTTGCCCTCAGCGTTGCAGTTTGCAAGTCACCATCTATTGGAATGTATTTTGTAATGCATGTATTAATAAAATGCATTACATCTGTCATTTCAACAGATGGTGCATCACAAAACATTTGTAGTATCAAATGCATTATTACATTTGTTTGTGATGTGCCATCTATTGGAATGTATTTTGTAATTCATGTATTAATAAAATGCATTGCATTTGTCATTCCAACAGAGTGCATCACAAACGTGTAGTAATAAAATGTATTACTACATTTGTTTTGTGATGTGGCATCTATTGGAATGAATTTTGTAATGCATGCATTAATAAAATGCATTGCAGTTTCCATTCTAACAGATGGTGCATCACAAATATTTGTAGTGATTACTGAAATAGTTCCAGCTGCAGAGCTGCTTTTGCAGCACCATATGTCACTGCAGGTCTGCACCAGCAGTTTAATGGTGGAAGTGACATCACTGCACATCTATACTACGTGCTAACCACACTAATCCCTAACCTTAAGTGACTCATAATCTTAACTGTTTATACTAACAACACTGATCCTTATCCTTAACTTCTGTTGTGAACAGCTGGCCAGTAGCTGTGGTGATGTGTGGTGCTGCAGCTCTATTGGGTTTTATTAGCATTTCTAGAAATGTTTGTAATGCACCATCTGTTTTAATGATAAATGCAATGGTTTTATTACTGCAAATGTTTGAGGTGCCATCTGTTGGAATGACAAATTAATGCATTTGATTATTACAAATGTTTGTGTTGAGCCATCTGTTGGAATGACAAATGGAATGTGTGTTGTTGCTACAAATGTTTATGATGCATCGTCAGTTGGAATGACAGAGTTAATGGAAAATGGATGGACACAGATGCACAGACACACTTATTCTTTTATTAAGGTGGATTCCTTCAGCCATGAAGGTGTTGGCTCCATAGCTCTTTGGGTGACATTAGTTTGTTAATAATCCTCACATATTTGCAGCAGCACAGGTGTCACTGCAGTCTTATCAGTCCTGGTTCTTTAATGGCACCTTACTATTATGTTTGGTTCCTGGTAGAACCATTGCTTGAGAAAAAATATATGTGTGGACAAAACAGAAATCTGCATTGTAGGCAAGCTGGATGGGCAAGAAAACCTGAATTGTGTGTGTGTGTGTGTGTGTGTTATTGTATGCACGCAATTCCTATTGGTGTGAGATTTGTTATCATCTGTTCATGGCTCTTTGTGGAACCAAAAATGGCATCACTCAGAAGAACCACTCTGGTGCCTTCATGTTTAAGACTGCGGGTGGAATTTCATGGTAGCTGTAACTGATTGCTCACAGACTCGAGCCTTAATTTTGGGGAAAGTTGGAATCCAATTGTCCACATGACTACATTTTCATTTAAAAATGGCGTTTTTAAACAAAAGTGATCTATGCTTACACTAGAATTTACACATTGTTTACAAAAGTATTTCTGTCCATATTAAAATGACCATTATCTATCTATCTATCTATTATAGAGTGCCTTTCATATCTATCTATCTATCTATCTATCTATCTATCTATCTATCTATCTATCTATCTATCTATCTATTATAGAGTGCCTTTCATATCTATCTATCTATCTATCTGTCATAGAGTGCCTTATCTATCTCTCTATCTATCTATCTATTATAGAGTGCCTTTCATATCTATCTATCTCTCTATCTATCTATCTGTCATAGAGTGCCCTATCTCTCTATCTCTCTATCTTTTTATCTATCTAATATAGTGCCTTATCTATCTGTCATATAGTGCCTTTCATCTCTCGCTCTCAGGGTAATTCTGACATACAGAAGAGAGTCTCTTAACACACTCGCCGTAGCCTCCAAATTCCTCCTCTAAATCATCAGGTCTTCTATTTGTATTTACTTTACCACCTCAGAGTTTTCTTTTCTTTTTTTCTTTGCCATGGGGCAGATGAATCTTTTTATCTTTTGCATCCTCCTGATGTAAAGCAGCTGTGTTTAAAGGAATTGCTTTTTTCACAGGCCATTATAAAAATTGTGAAGATGTCTTGTCTTGAAAGCCTTTTAATGGCAAAGAAGTATGTGCCTCTGGCTGAAGCCTGAAGACGTGCCTGGCAGCATCGGGAGGCGAGGTGTGCAGACCCCTCCTGACTCAAGCAGTTCACAGCTCATTCAGTACGCAGTTTGCTGGCCTCTTTTCCGTGTCGTTGTGTATGTGGATGTATTGTAATGAGGTGAAGCTGACTTTGGTGTATTAGTGACGATCATGCTTGGCAAACGAAGATTAAAAACTGCACCCTTGTGCCAGGGAGTCGAGGTAATGCGGTGGTCAGCGCTGCTGAGTCGTGGATTTGAATTCTGCACCTTCAGACAGTCTGGTGTTTCACCAACATCTCTTACGATGGCTGATTGAGTTACGTGGTAACAGATGGACCAACTAAAATAGTTAGGTCGATACGACACGCAGTATAAGAGAAACAGGGGGATAGACGGACACAAAAGGTACTATAAGGTAGGTAGAGAGATTTGAAAGGCGCTATATAATAGCTATGAAATGCACTAAGATAAATAGGTGGAGAGTCAGACACAAAAGGTATTATAAGACAGACAGACAGACAGACAGACACATGAAATGCACTACAAGGTAAATGGGGGGATAGACAGACATGAAAGGTGCTATTAAAAAGTTTGGCCCTCCAGAACGTATTCGGACCCCTTCGCATTTTTACACATGTTTTTATGTTGCTGCCTTCTGCCAAAGTCATTTAAATTACATTTTTCCCTCCTCACTCAACATTCACTACTCCAGAATGCCAAAGTAAAAACAGGTTTTTTAGACATTTTGGCACATTTAATAAAAATGAAACAAGTGAAAATGTCACATGGCCTCAAGTGCTCAGACCCCTTCGCTCAGGACTTAGCTGAAGCACCTTTGGCAACCTGAGGTGGTCTTTGGTTTGACATCACGAGCTTCTCACTGCCGGATTTGGGGACTTTCTGCTCTTCCTCTCTGCAGATCCTCTCAGTGTCTGTCAGGTTGGATGGAGACCTTCAATGGACAGAAACATCTCAGTGGTGATCAGGGCCAGCGTCACCATTAAGGCAAACTAGGCCTTCGGCCAAGGGGCAGATCTTAAGGGTGCACAAAGCCCAGCCACATGGGTTAGCTACCCAGCAGTCAATTGGTTGGCACACTGATAAGCTTGGCTTAGGGCACAAAATAAAAAAAAGCACTGGCATTGATGGAGATCAACAGAATGGGATGCCATTCCCAAATTTCAAATGCCATAGCAAAAGGTCGGGATACTCATGTCAAATGGGGTCTTTCAGTTTTCCGTTTTTAATAAATTAGCAAAAATTACTAAAAGTCCTGTTTTTGCTTTGTCACTGTGGAATTGTGTGTGTTGTTTGATG
>JANRMT010062861.1:14536497-14552500 GCA_026402145.1 Polypterus bichir lapradei | reverse complement strand
GCATGAAATTCAAACCCAGAATTCTGTAGCCATGAGGTAGCAGCACTTCCCACAATACCAGAGTGCCACCCATTTTTCTGAAATATAATGTGATTAAACATACAGTAATGCCTCCCTGCCAGATTTCATAATAATTAGTCAAAATTGGGGGCAGCCAATCTATTGCTTAGTTTTTGTGTAATTTAACTTGTATTTTGTTCAGGAGCTTATCTGTTCCTCGGTATTCAGTCACTTTTGCTGGGTATTCAGATTGAAGTTGTGTGCGTTTAAAGGAGGAATCCATTTTGGCAGGAAAGCCTCGGCAGCAGATTGTCTTCTGATTATTTTTGTGCTCTTGTGACCGCACCCCTGATAGAATCTTTTACTGCTCTTTGCAGATGATCTCTCCTGAGTCTCTGCCAGCTGGGGTGGTGTGAGTCATTGCATACTTCATACTGTATATCCATGGAAATGTGTATTTGTAATCACTGGGGGTCTGTATAAAAACCTGAGGCTGCTTTGTGCTTTATTTATTTATTTATTTATTTATTTATTTATTTTTTCTTTGCTTTGCAGATCAATTCTATATGTGAGGGTTAACAATGATAATGTAATTACGGTTGCTGCTTTGGATTCCATTTTGTTTGGGCTCTGTGTGCCCACCTGACATTTCTAAGTCTTTTCTCCTATGTGATTTCCTCCTATATGATGTGCATGTGTGTATTCTGCAATGGAGAGGTGCCCCCTCTAGGATGGGTTCCTGCATTGCACTGGCACTAATTGATTATAATATTAGACTGCTAGTAATATGTACTGTAATTTAGGTTAAAATAGCTGGAAGTATTGAGGGTGGTATCTCTGTTGTTCAGAGTCTGCAGTTACAAAAATTCAGATAAACTTCCCATAATCCTGATCTTAACCACTAGCTGTACTACTTGCCTGAGGTGGGTTATAACCTAAAAAATCAAAGTCGATCTCAGCTTTAACATTTGCAGTGCACCATCTATTGGAAGGCATTTTATAACGTATGTAGTAATAGAATGCATTGCATATATCATTCCAACAGATGGTGCATCACAAACATGTGTAGTAATAAAATGCATTACTGTAAATGTGTGTGATGTGCCATCTATTAGAGTGTATCTTGTAATGCATGTAGTAATAAAATGCATTTCAGGTTTCCATTCCAACAGATGGTGCATCACAACCATTTGTAGTAATGAAAGGCGTTACTGAGTAAGGTTCAGCTGGAGAGCTGCATGCAGCACCATATGTCTCCATTAATTAATCTTCCTGGGCTAATAAGGTGGACAGAGTCTGACAGCCATTGTTTCTGCATTAGAAGTTCTTGCTGTTATGTCCAGCAGGCAGGAGAATTCAGCGGGCAACTGGAAGGCAAGGATGTAATCAAAATACCATAGCAAGGGCCAGAACCAGGACAATGAATACCAGGAACCTAAGCCAAGCCAGAAGTTTGAGACGGCAGCAGCAGATGACATAAAAATTTAAAATCCATTGATATGATTTTCTAGTGGCTGCTATCGGTTTAAGGCAGATGTCGGATCAAATCTAATCTTAACGTAAATCTAACAATATATGGCTGTATTCAAAATCTGCATTCGCCCAATAAGGATGAAAATCAGATCTGTAACAAACTTAATGAACTGGAAACAGTAAAACACACACACACCAAAAAAAAAAAAAAAACACACACACACACAAGAACATTCAGCAACAAGAGAGCCTTTGTGAAGCTGAGTGAGGTGCATCCTGGGATTTGGAAGACCACCTGTAAAGGGCTTGTGAAGACCTAACATTGCTATTAACAATAAAACAATATGAAAGGGTTAAAGGCAGTCGGATAACTGTTGTGTCTGGCAGGGTTTGTACCATTTTAAAAATTTTGCCACCCTTAACTGTCCAGGATGGTTTTTGTACCTTTCACAATGTGTTGCCATTTTTTTCCTCTAACCCCATGTAACCCTCAATTAAGTTTTTAAATGCTTTTTTGTAATAATTTTTGGCAATTTAAGATGACAAATTTTCAATAAATCAGCTGTAGCGCTTGTGGTATGGGATTTGTAAAAACTCTGTTAATGTCTGTGCCATCTTCTGGAATGCATATGTCTCTTCTATATGCCTTTTGGTATGGGATTTGTAAAGCTGTGTTCATGTTTGTGTTGCACCATCTGTTGAAGTGGAAAGCACAATGCATGTGTCTCTGTTGTATGCAGGTTGGCGTGGGATTTGTGAAAGCAATGTTGGTGTTTGTGTTGCACCATCTGTTGGAGTGAAAAGCACAGTGGATGTTTCTCTGATGTATGCAGTTTGAGTTGGGATTTGTGAAAGCAGTGTTGGTGTATGTGTTGCGCCATCTCTTGGAGTGACAGAGACATAGAAACCAGACAGACAGATGGACGCTTGTTCTTTTATTAAGGTAGATGGGATAGTTGATGATATTAAATGTGCTACATTAAACCACGGCTTATAGGTTTATAGGGTCATTTTTCTATGATGTAAAGCAGGGGAGTCCAACTCTAGTTCTGGTGGGCTGCAGTGGCTGCAGGTTTTCATTCTAACCATCTTCTTAATTAGTGAGCTGTTTTTGCTGCTGATTAACTTGTTTTGCCTTCATTTTAATTGACATAACTCAGACCCCTTAGTTGTTAACAGCCAAACAATAATGAGACCCAAAAAAAGCCGTCACATGACCAGCTCACCAGAAAATAAAGAAAGGTGAAGGTCTCGGTCATGTTGGTCTGCTCAGGTCATCAAAACATCTTGACGGTGGTCTTAGAAAAAACAGAAAGTCGGCAGTCTTCTATGGCAGAATAAGAGCAGCCATAAGTCATGATATTCATTAACAACTTTAATTAACAGCAAAAATCGGCTCTTTATTAAGAAACTGGTTGGAGTGAAATTGGCTGGCTCGTTTCACATCTCATTTCTGTTTGGCTGCCATTTAATGAAGAAACAAATCAGTTCAGAGGATGGAATCCTTAAAAACGGGGCTATTGAAATGAAGAGAAAAGGAGTTAATTACTGTAGCAGTGAAAACTGGTCACTGGTTAGGAAAAGGGTCAGAATGGAAACCTTCAGCCGCTGCGGCCCACCTGGACCAGGGTTGGACACCCCTGATGTAAAGTAATCTGATCTCTGTAGTGTTATTCCTACAGTATTTCTTTGGATATTTTTGAAGTGCTTTGAGCATGGGAAAGGCGCTTTATAAATCAAATGTATTATTTTGGTGACATTTTTACTTGCATGCGTTAATTTACATGCAGCCATTTCAGTCCCCGGTATTAAGTTACTATATGGTCTTGAAATCTGATACTAGTGGTCCAGGCTTGCCTTGGTATTTTTTTTAAAGTCCCCAGGTGGTCTATCTTTTCTTCTCTACGCCTCTTGTTAGTGTGATCAGGGGGCTCACTGCCTGTTGCTGATGCCAGTATACGGCTCTGCTAACGATTTACTCCTCACGTATCAAGTCAGACATGGAGAACCACAGTTGTGTGCCTTACAGTTTCTGGTAATGTAATGTAAATGAATGTGATTTTTGTACCATTATTCCCACAGTCAGTCAGTCAGTCAGTCAGTCTGTCATTGTCCAACCCGCTATAGCCTAACACAGGGTCACGGGGGGGGGGTCTGCTGGAGCCAATCCCAGCCAACACAGGGCACAAGGCAGGAACAAATCCCTGGGCAGGGTGCCAGCCCACCGCTGGGCACCCACACACCAAGCACACACAATTTAGGATCGCCAATGCGCCTAACCTGCATGTCTTTGGACTGTGGGAGGAAACCCACACAGACATGGGGAGAACATGCAAACTCCACGCAGGGAGGACCCGGGAAGCGAACCCAGGTCTCCTTACTGCGAGGCAGCAGCACCACCACCATGCCACCTATTCCCACAGTATTCCTTGAAATATTTGTGAAGAGCTTTGAGCATGGCAAAGGCGCTATATAGGGCAAATGTAGTATTTAATTTTTATTCAAACAGTTCGATGACCTGCTGCCACCCAATGTCAGGCCACCCATTTCCTCCGATACCCAGAAGTGTTTTGTCACTTTATATACGTATTTCTTTAAAAACAACGGTCACCCTTGTGCTCCCTTGAACACGAGTAGACTATAAAAGCAACAGAAAACTGGAACTCCCCCAGTCCGTGTTTTACTTCTGGCCGCGTCTCAAATATCCGTCACTTCTTTGGCGGCACGTTCCATGGGACTGGCAATCTGTGAAGAAGGGTCCTTCCTCTGCCTTTAACGTATTACACCTTGTGGGATTCCACTGCCCTTCATGCTTAGGGGGCTCTCAGATTACTGTGGGGGGTGGAATCCTGTGGTTTGCTGACCAGGCAAGGGACACGCAAGTCACTAGGAGGGAGGAAGGCGAGCTCTGCACTTTAAATTGAAGGGCAGGATGACATCAGTGCGTTACGTGTATTTGGTGACACTTGTGTGCTTCTTGGTTTGCTTTGATCCCAGCTTCTGACGTTTCAAATTACTGGAAGTGGACAGGACCTTGAACTCGCTCAGAGGATTTCCCATTTTTATTTGCAAGGAAGTTATGTCCTTTATTTTTAGGCAACTTTTTTTTTTTATTTCTAAAAGCAAATGTGAGAAAAAATAAATGTAAGCAGTAGACGGGATTATGAAAGCCCCATCAGACTAATTCCAGTTGTTTTGACTTTGCATTTTGTTGAATACACTTAACGGTTCATGTGAAGAAAACGTTCTTCTCCAGTCCAAATTACCTGGAATCCGATGGACGGGAGGGGTGCCCCCCATGTAAGAAATGACCGAGTAGTAATTCAGGTGGGGTCATTAATGGCGACTCTCCATCGAAGTGAGGGGTCATTCAGGTCCCAGATGGTGTCCTGAGGCACCACCATCCAGTAAAGCAAAGGTCCAAGGAGGATCGTGTGTGAAGATCTCCTGATGAACCCCACCACAGACACGATCTGAAAAAAGTGAAGCCCCCCATCACCCCTTTAACACTCTGTTGGTATCATATGTCGATAGATGATGAAATGTAAGAAAATAGGCACCCAACTGGCCTACTGCAGAATTGGAGGGTCCTCTTAAGGTCCTCTGGGCCCCCCAATTTCTTCCTGATGGGTCTGATGACAGTCCAGTGGTCATCACCAGTGCTGTCTTACACATGCAAAACACTTGGCATCATAACTAGAGCTCGATATGAAAGGCACTATATAATCCACAAATCTTCAGATGGACAGATAGATATAAGGCTCTCTTTCTCATGGCCCCTCCAAACTGAGCTGAGATGTTTCATTGTTTTAATAGTCAAGTCCGAC
The DNA here is from genome assembly GCA_026402145.1 of Polypterus bichir lapradei. Taxonomy (NCBI): domain Eukaryota; kingdom Metazoa; phylum Chordata; class Cladistia; order Polypteriformes; family Polypteridae; genus Polypterus; species Polypterus bichir. Next base: position 14,547,200 of record JANRMT010062861.1, on the reverse strand, counting down.
TTGGTTGTCATTCCGCAACTGCGTGCACGTACCTAGTGAGACGAATCACCGTGATGCAACATACACCGACATACAATGTGCTGAGAACAGTGTGCAGTGAAGAGTGGGGGCTGTTAGAGCCACAAAGGAAGGGGCCGACTCCATATTAATCTGGATGCCCATCGAGCTCATATTGGTGTCATGGTGAGGTGCTCACATACTTTAGGCCATACAGTGTAGGATCGGCACTACAGATAGATATGTTTCATGACAGGCATTATTTAATAGATTGTGTGACCTGTAGGGGGCACCACCGAGCCCTCAAACACACCAACACGGGTTCAAATAACACTTATTTTAGCAAATACCTTCACACAGGTTATTTTTAAGCTCTCCCACAAGCATAATTATTTCTTCTTCTTTCTCTTTTCTTCCTCTCCTTCCATTCCTTCAGGTGGGCTTCATCCTCAACATCCTGACTCTGACTTTATGAGACAAGGTGTGGGAGCCCTTTTGTGTCAGATCCTGGGGGTACTTCAGTGTTCCAGCACTGCACGTTGAAAGCACTTCTGGGTCAGGCTGAAGTTCTTTAAAGTAGAGGTGGTCTGTCCCTGCAGATCCCCCTGGCGGGAGCAGTGCTAACTCATGGGACTGCAATTCCCAGCATTCCCTGTGGGTATCCATGCAGGCACTGTAGCCCAGGGAGACTGCCACCTATTGTATCGGGGGAGTAAATAGTCCATGCGGGTGGTCTTCCCTTGTCATTACATTATTCTGTAAGAAGTCTTGTACCATCCCGGCTAGACCTGCAGTCCATGCTTGGTGTCCATGACAATAGATGGGCATTATTTACATGCCACAGCACAACATGGAGCATCAAGTGCACAGAGACGCTGTGTGCCAGTCGCTCATCTGCCCATACCACTGATCAGTATGTTTCTGACATTTAGGGTCTGCTGTAGCGGCTCTACCTTAGGGCACGGTGAATCCACTAGTTCAGATGTTTGCTGATGTGCGGTTCCAAGAGGCCATAGTGAGCTGATTCTACTAAGGTGGTTTTCATGCAGACTCGACTATTTTTTTTTTGTGCCACCGAGTAAAAAGTCTAAGTAGTTGGATGGCTAGAAAGTCAACAGAATATGAAAAGAAATCAGGAAGACGCCCTCTACTCCCATTGTTTTTGACGTTGCCCCTATTTATTTTAAATTACCGGCCGTGCCCCCTGGGTGAGGTGTTTATGGGTGAGTGGAATGCTGGCATCTAGTAGAAGAGCGATGGGGGAAGAGGTCTGACGAGACGGCTCCTGCGCTTACTTGAAGTCTGTTTTCTTCTTCTTGATTTTCTCCCCAAAACCCTCACCAAATCAGGTCAAGTCAGGTCAGGTGAGGGGGCATGCACTGGTATAGCGCGTTGCTGCACCCACCACATGAAGAAACAGCTCGGGATCCTGGTTATTAACCCCCCCCCCCCCCGGAGGGGGGAGGCCCACCCTCAGGAAATGACCATCTATCAGCCGCAGCCAGGTATTACGTGGGCGTCCCTTTGGCCTGGTCCAGCCACTCGGGTCCCCAACAATGAGGGTCCTGTGATCACCCTCGGGGAAACGCGTCACATGCCCGTAGTGTTGTAACTGACGGTCCCTCACAATGCAGGTAATGTGCCTCATTTGGGACTCCGTAAGCAACATAAAGTCAAACCAGCGGCACCCAAGGATTCTCTGAAGAGACACAACACCGAAGGAGTCCAGTCTTTATCTCAGGTCACTGGATAGCGTCCATGTTTCACGACCATATACCATATATACTCACGTGTAAGTTCTCCCACGGATAAGTCGGGACTTGATTTTACCGTATAATTTCCTGTATTTTATAATGTCGGTCATATAAATTGAATGTGGAAAGCTGACGCTATTGGTCCAAGAGATTCTGATATGCCAACGCCTACCCAAGAGAGTAACCACCGAGCACACAGCCTTTTTTTTCTATGTATTGTGCGTACGTGACCACACGGTAATACCCGAACTATTCCGAAGCAACGTTTGCACTGTTTTGTGTTTGTTGTATCTCACACCCTCGTACACCTTTATCGTAAGAGCATCCCTTATCTACGATAAGAAAATATGAAGCTGGATTTAAATTAAAAGTCGTTGAAGTGGCGAAAGAAATTGGGAACTGCGCTGCTGCAACAAAAGTCGATGCTTCTGAGAAACTGATGTGAGATTGGAGGAGGCAAGAAGATGTCAGTCAGTCATTGGTCAACCCGCTATATATTAACACAGGGTCACGGGGGGGCTGCTGGAGCACAGGGCACAAGGCAGGAATAAATCCCAGGCAGGGCACCAGCCCACCGCAGGGCACACACACACTAGGGACAATTTAGGATCGCCAGTGCACCTAACCTGCATGTCTTTGGACTGTGGGAGGAAATCCACACAGACACGGGGAGAACATGCAAACTCCACGCAGGGAGGACCTGGGAAGCGAACCCGGGTCTCCTAACAGTGAGGCAGCAGCGCTAACACTGCATCACCGTGTCGCCCTGCAAGAAGATGTATTAAGAAAAATGCCTAAGCTAAAGTGTGCTTTGCGAACTGGCATTGTCTCACGTGTCATATTTTTAATTGGGTATATAAGCCGGGGTCTGATTTTATGATTGATTTTTCGGGTTTCAAGACCCGACTTATACGCGAGTATATACGGTAGCAAGACTGCAAGCACCAGGACTCTAAAGACTTGGACCTTCGTCCTTTTGCTGAGATATACAGTAACTGGAGCACCACACACCCCTTTCCAGTGAACCCGCCATGCTCTCCCAATCTGTCTACTGATTTCATAGGAAGACTCGTCACTCCTGAGGTAAGTAAACCTCTCGACGCGGTCGAAACTCTCTCCGCAGACAGACACACTGCTGATGGCCGTGCCCAAGAGGTCATTAAAGGCCTGCCTCTTGGTTTCTATCAGGAAACTCCCAAGCCCAGACACTCAGACTCTCGAGAGCCCCGATCAGACCCTCGTACCCCACCTTAAATAATCTCGCACACTCTAGAAGGTCATTTGAGTGTCTTTGGATGAATTACATGAGCACTTGAATTCTTTGTGGTTACTTGGGCTGAGCCGCTGAATACCCGATCACATCAAGTGGTTTCTGGGTTCAGACTGGCAGAGCTCCTCGCAGTTCACTTTCTTCCAGAGTTCAGTTGCACGGTGAATGTCTTGCTGCCCTCAGGTTGGTGGAGCACATTCTCCACCGTTATATTGCTGTAATTTAAGTTACCCGTCAAGACGGCAGTCTTTTATTTAAAGGAGGTGAGCATGGGTCATTAAATAACATTTCCTCCATTTATTTTTTATTTTTTCCTTCTTCTCATATTTCAGCGCTGATTAGATTTACACAACGTTGTGCCCTGTGCCAGAGGTCCTTCATCTTTTATTTTTTTCTAAAAGCTGCCTTGTCCAAATCAGCTGACTGATGACTCTTACCGCTAAAGAATGGGAAATGTTTGCCTCTTGAGATTTTGACCTCGGAATGGAATGGCGTTGGGTTGGGCAGATTTATTACTTGATGGTGCCACACCTTAACTACAGAGGCTAAAATCAGTGTTGGCACCTAAGAGAAGCAGAGTGGCCGATCTGAAGGTCTGCTAGATATTCTGGGCACATGGCAGATATACGGTGTGAGCCAAAACCTTTAATGATATACACTCACCGGCCACTTTATTAGGTATACTACTGCTACTGCTTGTTAGCAGAAAGATCTAACCAGCCAATCACTCGATCAGACCTGCACAATGTCCTTCCTTACAGAACACTTTCAGTTCAACCGTATTCTTAAGATGTCTGGTGTGATATCAACCCATCTTAGATGGGTAGCACAGCTAATACAATACAATGCAATGCAATACAATACAGTCAGTCAGTCAGTCATTTTCCAACCTGCTATATCCTAACACAGGGTCATGGGGGTCTGCAGGAGCCAATCCCAGCCAACACAGGGCGCAAGGCAGGAACAAACCTTGGGCAGGGTACCAACCCACCACATGGCACAAAACAATACAATACAATGTTATTTTTGTATAGCCCAAAATCACACTATGAGTGCCGCAATGGGCTTTAACAGACCCTGCCCTTTGACAGCCCCCCAGTCGTGACTCTCTAAGAAGACAAGTACAGTAATGTAGTTATTTCCTTGCCACCGTGTATACTTTTAAAGTTTACTTTTGTTTGATTTGTGTTATTTTTACCTCCGCCAAACTCAATTCAGCTTTAACTTGTGTGAATGAAACCGAGCCAACCATGAACACCAAACCCCAACACGAACACACCAAGCGTCCCGGGTTCAAATAAAGGACGGTTTATTAACCAGAATTCCTTCTCACAATACTTCAGAGTAGCACTAGCACAGGTTTCTCTTTCTGTTCCCTACGATAATCTCTTCTCCTTCCAGCTCCTGTCACCACCGTACTGCCCTCCTCCAGTTGAGTGTTGCCTTCCTACCTCCCAGCTCCGACTGACTGGGGTAAGGGAGTGCACGGCCCCTTTTATTAAGGACCCGGGAGTACTTCCAGTGCCAGGGCCACTGCCCGATGGAAGTACTTCTGGATCATACAGAAGTCTCCTCTCGTTTGGGTTGGGGCGCATCTCCCTACAGCGCCCCCTTGTGGCACCCAGGGGATCCAGCAGGGCTGTGTTACTGAACTACACTTCCCAGCATGCCCTACTGGGCACCAAGACCACTGCCGTCTAATGTGCTGGGGGAGTAAAAAGTCCCTAGCGACATCTTCCAGGTCCGGTAGGCTGTCCGTCCATCCTATCTGGTCCTCTTTCCCATGTCTGATCCCTGGATACATATGGAAGATTGTTCGTGCCAAACTTAAATGCAATCCAATGTGTTAGCAGCATTGAAATGTGAAATATATTCAGGTGGGACATTTGATTTTGGCACAGTTTTTTACCTCAAATGTGCATCCTTCTTCTTGGATGCCCATTTGCTTGTGGCCTCCTGTCCGGGTGAGAAATCGTCCCCTCTTCTGGCTGGGATGCCCGTCCAACCCCTGTGGCATCTGTGCTTGATTGTCCCATACAGGGAAAATCCTTTGGTTTTCATTATCAACAATGAGCTCACATAGACGTGGGCTTTAAATATTAAAAGACAAGGAAGGAGAAATGCAGTTTGGTGAACCACAGTCTGAACACCAACATACATACATACATACATACATACATACATACATACATATATTAAACATACACTCATATATATGCCAGTACATATCCTGAAAACACCTATATAGTGGCGTATAGGACTCTGCCACGTCCGTGATAGACGCGTAGTCCAGTTACCTGTTCTCACTAAAGACTCACTCAGTGTCGCGTCCGCCTGTTGTGCCTTTGTGTTTCCTCTCAGAGTTGAAGGGTATGAGCGCCCACGGGTGATGGACTAATGCCCAGTGCAGGGTGGGTTCCTGCCTTTTCCGCAATGCTGCCAGGCTAGGCTCCAGCCTGCCAAGACCCATTCTTAGAATATTAAATACACAAAGTCCCAGCATTACGATTAGGTCTTGTAGGGTACAGCAGTGTTTCACCTCAAGCAGGTAAGATTTTAAAAGCATTTGTGCAAGTCATTTTGTGTCTTGATGACTTTATGTTAGATGAAAGGATAAGAGCAGAATAATGGGCTCTTTATTTGGAGTCCTGGAGGTGCTGGGTTTCTGTTGGTTTTCCAGGTTGAGTACCCCTAATTTATCACAAGTGTTAGTCTTTCCACCTATAAAGTCCTCTCGGCAGGCAAAGGTTAAGTAAACACTTGAAAATATTTGTTTAAGAGAAAAAAAAAAGCCGCAAGCAGGTGAACTGCTCTGCCCCAAACCCCCTTTGATTTATGGAAAGTCTTTGGCCTGATCCTTTTTATTTTTTTATTTTTTGTCTCCTGTCCCCCCCAGCGGGTAGTGGGCAGCCGGGATCAAGTAGATGTAAAGAGTCCTCCGGTTATATGGTGCACTTTGCCACCTTGTCTCCCTTAGCTTAGCATGGGAAGCTGGCCAGTCCGCATACACCAAGAGCAAAAATGTGGAGCTGAGGAGCTTAAAGATGAACATGTGACGCAGAGCTGGTGGTCCGAGCTGCTAATTCTAAACACATGAGTGCGGAGTGAGGAGCACCAGACTTGTGATCCATAATAGCTCCTGTGATGAGGGCCAACAATTGTGTGCCCAGGGTGCAGTGGTCATACGAGGGACCTCTTGCCTACTACACTATTATTTAGTTCAGGCATTTGAGGGGTAGCTGGGAGCCCCTCTACCACAGTCTATTCATGTTTTTTTTTAATTCAGTTTCTTCTTTACATTGTTGTGGACCACCCAATAGCGAATGGCTGGTAAAACTGGGTTTCATGGCTGAAAACAACCTGCCTTAGAGTGGCCATTTTCAGGGTGTGATGACTATTTCACTCACATGTCCAAGTTAGAGTAGACAATAGGGAAGAGGGTGGGAGCTGGTGTACCCTGGGAAAGGCTAACAAAAGTATGACAAGAGCATGCCAGCTCCACACTGGCCTTGACCAGGTTGGGCTTTAAATGTCCTTCCAAATGTCCATTTCATGTTTTAACCTCCATTTTCAATGACCTCCTACAAGGCCCAGCCATATCAAGGTCGGAGGAGGAACACCGTCAAGACAGGACGCCAATCCACTGTGGCGCACACTTGTCTACACACTCGCACTCAGTCAGGCTTGTTCAATTTCGAGTTGTTTTTGTAACCTAACATGGCCATCATGGAGGTGGGATGGACAACAGCAATATGCAAACTTCACGGTGATGCAGTGGGAATTGAAACTATTTTCATTTTGGAGAGTCTCTGATCATCTCTGGATACGTCCTCAAGTGAATCCTTATCTGGTTCCTTGCTATTAAACTGTTTTTTAATTTATGATGCACTTTCTTGTATTATTTTTCTGCCTTTAATCTGACTTCACACATTAGTCAATCAGTCCTTTCACTGTACGCAAGATGGGAACCAACCTTAGAAGATAAGAAATTTGACAGATGAGAGGAGACCATTCAGTGCATCAGGCTCATATGTTTAGCTAATAGCTACGGTGTGCCCAATATCTCATCCAGACACTTCTTAATGTTCTCTAGGTTTCCGCTTTAACTCCATGTCTCGGTAGTTTGTTCCAAACTCACATATCTTTGAGTGATGAAGTTCTTACTTGCTTGTTCTTGAGTATGTGATTCACTATTCAGTTGAAAGAAATCTACTTTATCCACCTTGGGCGGTAAACCAGCTCCATGAAGGGCACACTCATGGCTATACTTACATGGGCTAGGAGTTGCCTGTTAATGGTGGCCTGTCCTGCTATGTGAGAAGGTGGGGAATGAATGAGAGAGCTCGACTGATCTCACCAAGGAAGCTCTCCGCTCACAGTGTTTAATGGCTGTTTGACTGTCCGTGACAAAACAGTTGGCGTAGTCGGCAGGATTTGCATTGTGGATGGGTGGACTGTAGTGGCTTGTGCTTCGATGCCACTCTCTATGTTTATTATCTGTAACTGTGTGTAAGATTTTAGGAGTTCTCCTATTGCTCATGGTATTAAAAATCCACTTTTGAGGACCTTTATAATCCCAAAGTCACAGATTTGCACTTGGCAGCCAAGAGTTGCCACAATGGCAATATCAGGACTGGGATGAATCATGGTTTGTGTCACCCACTCCACGACAAAACACTTGGCGTAGTTGGCAGGATTTGCATTGTGGATGGACCGGACTGTAGTGGCCTGTGCTTCGATGCCACTCTCCATGTTTATTGTCTGTAACTGTGCATATGATTTTAGGAGTTCTCCTGTCGCTCACGGTGTAAAAGAAATCCACTTTTGAGGACTTTTGTAATCCCAAAGTCACAGATTTGCACCTGGCAGTCAAGAGTTACCACACTGGAAAGGTAAGAACTGGGATGAGTCATAGGTGTTGCCACCCACTACATGACAAAACATTTGGCGTAGTCGGCAGGATTTGCACTGCGGATGAGTGTAGTGTAGTGGCCTGTCGATTCTATGTGAAATGTTGGGGGACTTGCATGGTCGTGTGTTGCTTGTCGGTTAGCACATGCAATAGAGATTTTCACTGTAGTTTGTACTTGTGACTGTCATGATTTACAATATTTCTTTTTTGTTTTTGCTTTTTAGATTTTTATTTTGTAGATAAAGATCAAAACCATCACATTTTGGAGGTTTCTCAACTCAAGGAATCTAATTCCGCTTTTTGTTTTGTAATTTATTACTTTATTTAAAGTTTAATGATTTTGTGTCATCATTTTCGACATTTTGTTACATAATTGGACTTTGCTGTTTTGAGAGGTTAGCGTGCTCTGTCACTATGCCCAGTTTCCATGATCCTTTGGGAGTATGCGATTGGTGGCGTGATCTTGTACAATGGTATAAAGGTTGCTATCTGATCGATTATGCGCAAATTACTTTCCAACTTTGTTATTAACTCCTGCTTCTCTCTCGCTGTTTTGACAATCGTTTTTTTCTTTGATCTTCTGGTATCAACCTTTATTTGTTATCTTGATTACGATTACCTACAATTATCTTGTCCTTTCATTCCTTTAGTTAGTATAGTGAGAGTACTGACCCTGTAATCCTATGGATATTCTCGCTTTCTTCTGTTTTTGTTATTCATTAATTCTGTATCCCCAGTTTCTGTAGTTAATGCTGCTTATTAGACTTTAAGCTAATGAAGAGTTTGTGGCAATCAGAGGTGGTCTTGAGGGACCTGAGGAACAAAATGACAACTCTCTGAAGTATTTAGAAATGGCCTACAAATTCTGAAGTACACCTCCAGAGTTCTGGGGTTCATATCAGGGCTGCCCCCCTCCCCCAGGACCCAAAGTTGGATGTCTTTGGTTGGTCGGAGACTCCACATTGGCCCAGTGTGAGTGAGCGTAAGTGTTGGTGTTAAATGTGCCTTGTTATGGACTTGGTGTGCGTCTAAGGATGGCTTCTGTCCTGCATGACTCTAACTGGATTAAGCAGGTTTAAGAATGGATGAAGGACATATTTACTTTTGGTCGGAATGACAGGAAAGCTGCGGACCAACGGGAATCTTGCTGAGTGTATTGTTGATAAGAAGCCCTGACTGAAAACAAAACCTTGAACCACCAATCCGTCTTCCACTCTCTGGTCCAGTGACAGAACTGAATGAAGACCGCTTGTGTGCGTCAGTCAAATCGTGCAACATCACAGCATAGCAGCTGCCATCGTCGCCTGCCTCTGCCAGTCATACAGTGCCAGCCTTGTCAGGGCAGACTCCATTAGTCATACAGTATCTCTGTCTGTCTGGATGATTCCACTATGTTGAAAATAGCCTTACATTACAAGCCCCCTGGTGGGGATTTTGTTTTACATTGCAGTCCGACTTACACTGGTAAAGTGGCAGACTTCACATGTTGGTTTCCCTCTCATCCTCAATGCAGAGGATTTTGTGCTCATCTCCGGCTCAGAGCGGCTCAGCGTACTTGCCAAGTACTTATTTTTACTTTAGTTGAGCAAAGGTCAGCTGTGCTCCGCTTCGTCCAGCTCCTCGTGAGCTTTAATGAGTCATGCAGCGGTTTTTGAAACATTCTGTCACAGTGGCTAATCTGCAGTCCAGTATGTTGGCCCCATTCTTCCAGTTTGATGTTATTGTCGGAGCACAAAAGCAAATGGTTTTTGCATTTCTTGACAGTTGATCTTATCTATTTCTGCATCTTCAGAGCCAGAAGGCTTGTCTTTCAGCTCCAGCCTGACTCATGTTCACAAGCTGGGTGATCATTAGGACTCGTTTTCTTATATATGTTCGCCTAATGAAGGAAGGGTACATATTGGTGTGCCAACCTATACTCAAACATAATTGCCCTCTGTGTTTTGAAAACAGCCCATCGGCTTTGTTCTTAATCTCCGTGGGCTGTGTTAGCGTGTTTAGTGATCCGAGGGCCACACCTGCCTTTCATGTCTGCCTGAGATGAACTACATCTTGAAAAAAATGGAGTCTCTCATATCGCCGTCTATGCAGACCTAGTGCAGCTCGAGTAGACTGGGTAACAGACTCTGGTTCTCATGTAGACCTTCCACGTGCAGTCATGTGAAAAAGTAAGTACACCCCATGAAGTACATTTAATTCTTTAACATATGAGGCCATTTCAAGATTTGATCTTCATGGAAACAGCAAATTTAGGTAAAGGTGATAAAACAATAAACATCATGCACATTTACATTGACTGGGTATAATTTAAATGGCCATAAATGCAAATTCCTCATGTGGAAAAAGTAAGTCCACTTCTCCATTTAGCATTAACTCAGATGCCTAAAATTAGAATGAGGTCCACCAGATCAGATGCCAATGATTAGAACATCACCAGTGAGTGCCTTGTCTGAACTCGTCTTCTTATTTAAACCTCAGTAGTAATGCAATGTATTTCTACCAATGTGTGTGATGCACCATCTGTTGGAATGACAAATGCAATGCATTTTATTACTACATGCAATACAACATACATTTCAAAAGATGGCACATCACAAACAAATATAGTAATGCTTTTGATTACTACAAATGTTTGTGATGCACCATCTGTTGGAATGACAAATGCACTGCATTGTGTTACTACATACATTACAGAATACATTCCAATAGATGGCACCTCACAGTGAAATGTAGTAATGCATTTGATTACTGCAACCTTTATGACACTCCA
>JANRMT010062861.1:14474435-14511404 GCA_026402145.1 Polypterus bichir lapradei | reverse complement strand
TATCTATCTATCTATCTATCATATATAGTGCCTTTCATTATCTATCTATCTATCTACCTGTCATTTATTTACATTTTGGACATTTGATTGCACAGTCACATTGTAGACATATCCATCATTTCCAAATCAAGTCCTCATAAATGTCTGCGCTGGCCTTAGAGTGGCAGATCGAAACTTGAAAAGGAAAGGCCTGTGCGTGTGAGTCTGCTTCATTATTTGTGGATTTTATTCATTTATTTTTCTGACACTCGTGCCTCTTTTCATTCCACCCTCCCACCCCCCAGCCCAGCCCAGCCACTTTGTTCTGCAGCAGTTGCTTATCTAGGAACAATGGTCTCCTCTCTTTCCTAATTGCCCTGGCTGGGCAGTCATCCCCTGATTGTCTTTTCCTCTCCCTCAGCCCTTCTGCAGACCCCCCATTCAATGCCCTGAGCTTTGCAAACAGCTGGACGCGGCCATTTGGGTTATTCACTCTGTGCTTTGAGCACGTGAGGCTTGCATTTCACAGGCTCTCGACCTCGAGATCATCCTGCAAAGTAATTCAAAGTCGGACTATTGGACTCAATGGATACCAAATTAACACCCGTCCACACGGCCGCCAGCCAGCTTATTGTCCTTAAGTGGGGACTAATAGAGAATGACCCTCATTTAGAGCGCTAAACCAGAAAGGGCCATGCAGGTCAAAGGTGAATACAACAGGAACGGAGAATTCATCTCAAGGGAGAGCATTCCTGCATCAATAAGCTGCCAGCAAATGAACAGAGAAATTCAAATGATTATATAGCGCCAGGCACTGGACAGGACACCCAGATTTACAAACAAAGAAAAAGACATGTTTATGTTTAAGGTGCCTTTCTATAGTCCTGCTCATTGCCAGAGCTGTGGTTTAATTGTTAATGTGTAGTTTGTGTTCTTGGAACGCGCAGGATTGATTAGTTTAAGAAACACTGTAATAGATAGATGGGTAGACAGACAGACAGGCATTAAGGGGAACATTTAAGAGACAGATAGACCGAAAGGCAGATCATCAGGCAACTACTGTATATAATGGATCAGTGGCTCTTTAACTTTTTTTTCATGCAATCCGATTTTGCATTTTGCGTGTCTTCATGCCCCACAATCGCCCCTTTGTAGAATCTCCGCCGATTGTCATCATGTGGCGGGGGTGTGTGTCAGTGTGTCAGACCCTTCGCAAGGCAATCCACGAACTGTTTGTGACCCTTTGCTATTCAGTAATATTGTGATTCATGACTCGGCACAACGTCAGTAGTTTAAGAAACACTGTAGTATTTAGATAGGCAGTAAGAGCGCTATATAACAGACAGACATAAAGGGGACGATGATATAGATAGACAGATGGACATTAAAGGAACTACATAATAGGTAGACAGATATTAAGGGGACCATATAACGGATAGACAGATTGACAGACAGACATTAAGGGAACTTTCTAACAGATAGACAAACAGATATTATGGTGACCATATAACAGATAGACAGACAGACATTAAGGGGACTATATGACAGACCGACAGACAGACAGGCAGACAGAAATTTAGTGACTATTTAACAGATCGGTAGACATTTGTGGGAACCGTATAACAGACAGATTGGCGGACAGACTTTAAGGAGACTATATGATTGATAGACAGACAGACAGACATTAAGGGAATCATAAAACAGATGAACAGATAGACAGACATTAAGGGGACTATATAATAGACAGACAAATATTAAGGGAACTATATAACAGATAGACAGATCGACATTAAAGGAACTACATAATAGGTAGACAGATATTAAGGGGACCATATAACAAATAGACAGACTGACAGACAGACATTAAGGGGACTATTTGATAGACAGATATTAAGGGGACTATCTAACAGATAGATAGACAGACGGACATTAAGGTGACCATATAACAGATACACAGACATTAAGGGGGCTATATGACAGACAGACAGGCAGACAGACAGACATTTAGTGACTATTTAACAGATAGACAGACATTTGTAGGAACCATGTAACAGATAGACGGATTGACAGACAGACATTAAGGGGACTATATGATAGATAGACAGACAAACATTACGGTGACCATATAACAGATAGACAGGCAGACATTAAGGGAACTATATAATAGTTAGACAGATATTAAGGGGACTATATAACAGATAGACAGATGGACTTTAAGGTGACCATATAACAGATACACAGACAGACAGTCCCCTTAGTCCCCTTAATGGACTATATGATCGATAGGCAGAGATTTACGGGACTATATAACAGATAGACTGACATTAAGGGGATTATATAATGGATGGAAAGACAGACATTAAAGGAACTATATAATAGACAGATATTAAGGGAACTATATAACAGATGGACATTAAGGGGACCATATAACAGATAGACAGACAGACATTATGAGAACTACACGACAGATAGGCGGACTATATAATAGACATTAGACATTAGATAGACATTAAGAGAACAATATAGTAGATAGGCATTAATGGAGCTATAAAATAAGACAGACATTCAGAGGACTATGTAATAGGTAGACATACAGAGTGAAAGATATTAAGTGAACTCTATGATAGATAGATAGGAGAGAGAAGGACACTATAAATAGATAGACAGGAAGATTTGAATGGCGCTTTTCTAGGTTCTCCGAGCTGTTTAAATGGACAGTGGGGAGCCCCTTCAACCACGTGGATGGTGCGACAGCAGGATTTTTGCACCAGTATGCTGACCTGACATTAGATATTAGGTGGTGCAGTGGTGAGAGAGCTAGTTAGCCAATAAGGGGCAGAGTATGATTTAGGGGTCATAATTGGTAAAAGTGATGGACATTGGGGCACAGCGTTCTCTTATCAAAGGGTCCCCAGGGATCTTTTATGACCCCAGAGGGTTAGCGTCTCAGTTTTACATCTCATGCGAAGGACATTTTTTTTTCAGTACAAGGTCCCTGTCACTGTACTGGGACATTAGGATCCACACGCAGACCACGGGGTATGCACCCCCTTGATGACCTCACCATCACCTTTTCCAGCAGAAACCCGGGCTTCTCCACGTTGGTCTCCCATTGAAGTGCTAGCTGGGCTCAGACATGCTTCGCTTCAGGTGGATGATCTGTTCTGAGGTGCAGGTGGCATGGCTGCTGGCATGTGGGATAATGGATCACTCAGGGCAACAACAGGAAAAGTGAGACATGAACCCTGCTCTGTCCATTGCAGTGCCTTAACCACTAGGGGGTGCACTGCCTGTGAAAAGTTCTGCATGTAACAATGAAAGAAGAGGCGGCACTGTGGGGCCCTGCTGAGGACTGCACTCTCGTAACTACAGGGGCTTGTCCTGAGTGCAAACTGACCAAACTGCAGTGCCCACCATTAACAAATGCTGCAGAGGCATCAGAAAGCCCGACTTCCCAAGCAAGCCGTCTAACACCTCCGGCTTTTGCATTTTGATTTGCAGTTCGTGCACAGACACAAGGGCCTGAAGGATGTCTGAAGAGACAGTGGGATGAATTTTATTGCCAACTAGCTGCACGGGGATAAATAAATGGGGGGAAAAACTGTCTTTTAGAAATTCAACAAGGCTAAACACAACCCACAATAAGTCAAAACAACGTACTCTTAGACATAAGTAGTAATAATTGTTATCCAAATTAGCTGAAAAGGAAATGCTGTTCCTGTGATTTTAGATGAGACCCCAACTTTGGGCTGCCCTGATAACAGTGTCCTCCCATCAGCCCCCAGTGCATGCCTGCTGCCTGATAGGAATTGTAGTCCCCGTGTTGACACCAATTTTTGGCCCCACACTACAACACCTCTCCCTGATGGGCCATTTAGTTGCTATGTTAAGTTGGACCAATAGGAATGCACATGCAAATTATCCTGAAAATTGGTTTACTTGATTGGTGAACAAACAAAGAGAAATACAAACAGCCTACAATTTTATTTAAGTAGATATGGGAGTGAAGTTCACCACGACTGCCTGGGACCCACTATAGGGATGTAGGGGAGCGCCATCTTGATTTGGAAAAGTAGAGAGGGGGAGCAGAAGAAGCTAAACTAGGGGGGGCTTCCAGGTTTGGGTTTGAGGATTACTTTTGTTCTGTGTATTGTATTGTATTGACCCCCTTCTCTTTGACACCCACTGCACGCCCAACCTACCTGGAAAGGGGTCTGTTTTTGAACTGCCTTTCCCAAGGTTTCCTCCATTTTTTCCCCTACAAGGGTTTTTTTGGGAGTTTTTTTTCTTGTCTTCTTAGAGAGTCAAGGCTGGGGGGCTGTCAAGAGGCAGGGCCTGTTAAACACCATTGCGGCATTTCTTGTGTGATTTTGAGCTATACAAAAATAAATTGCATTGTATTGTAATTGGGTTTGATTCGTGGTCTGGTCATTGTGTACGCAAAGCCAGCACATGCACCTTATACCGGGTACTCTGTCCCACCCTGTGCCACTCTCAGTGCTGCTAACTCATCCTTAAACGCATTCGTGAATGGTTTTTCTCCCTTTATGCCTGTTAGATTGATTGCTCTGGTAAGACTGGGTGGTCTGCGACATACTGGCATAGGGATGGTACATGCTGGATGCTGCTGAGATTGCCAGTGGCTTCTTGTGCCAGGAACGTTAGAGGAAGCGACTACCTGACCAGTAGTATGGATGAGTGCCACCTTTGCTGGGGGTGAGAGAGGCACAGGTGGATGTGGGAATCGAGCCGACCGTGGCAGGGGAGAAAGGCCGGTCAGGGTAGAATTTACGTCCTAATAAGCCGCTGGAAGGGTGTGAAGTATGTCTTATCCCGGTGATGTCATGCACACTTCAAAGGGAGATCTGCAGAGCTGATATGTAATTATTGCTTCACTTCAGAGCACATCCCAAAGGCGGGGACTGGGCTTACGTCCTGTGTCTCTCTGAGCCCCCCAGGGCCTTTGTAACCTTAGGAAAGGCACACATGCTCTGCAAGTGGGAGACAGCGGCAGCAGGCGGCCTGACTTCACAAGTCTTGTCTGTTTACCTGAGGCCCGCTCTCACTCTCTCGCTCTCTGCCTCGTTCTTCTGTTGACTTCAAGTCGTTAAGGTTTTGCAAACTTTTATCTCTTTATTGGTTGCGCTTTTTAATAACTTCCACCAGGTTTTCCTGTCAAGTCGTAACAGAAAGGCTCAGTAGGTTGTCATAACTAAGAGTGGACGCTTTAGGAATCTTGACGGTCACCTCGAGTCGCAGGCCTCATCCATCGTTTATAAACGAGTACATCAGTCTCCACGTTCGCCTTTCATCCACATTATTAACCCTTTGAAAACGCCCCCCTTAGTATCCTTCTGAGCACTCACCCTCGGCGTTATGGTGTGGACGGGCGAAAGACGACGTTTATCTGAAAATGCAAACTCTGATTTGTTCGCGTTTATCATGTGGCTCTTCCCTGATTGGTTCCTGGAACTTTTTTCACAAAAAAAAACTTTTTAAAAACTCAGGAACTTTTGTAGCACCCGAGAAACTTGAGCCATCTTTATATATAATGCGCTACCGTGGCTGTCCGTTTGTCTGTCCGGGATTTTAAATCACCTGTAGCTCGCAAACCGTTTGACCTATGGACCTGAAATTTAGTACACATATACTATGTGACGTCTACCATCCACTTTCGAGGGGGAAGCCCCGAAAAAAGCAGTTTTCCTACAAACCTTATAGTTGCCTCTGACAAGGGGACTCTGGGCACCACGAGATGCATTGTGGGTACGCCCTGTCTAGTCTGCAATAAAAGCCATGCTCTTGTTGAATGCAGTAAGTCCCTTCTTGTTCTTCTCCTTATTTTGGCTGCCCCCATTAGGTGTTGCCAAAACGGATCATCTTCTTCCATATCCTTCTGTCCTCATCATCTTGCTCTGTCACACCAGTCACCTGCATGTCCTTTCTCACCACATCCATAAACCTTCTCTTAGGCCTTCCTCTGTTCCTCTTCCCTATCAGCTCTATCCTTAGCACCCTTCTCTCATTATACCCAGCATCTCTCCTCTGCACATGTCCAAACCAACGCAATCTCGCCTCTCTGACTTTGTATCCCAACCGTCCAACCTGAGCTGACCCTCTAATGTCCTCATTTCTAATCTTGTCCATCCTCGTCACACCCAGTGCAAATCTTAACATCTTTAACTCTGCCACCTCCAGCTCTGTCTCCTGCTTTCTGGTCAGTGCCACCGTCTTCAATCCATATAACATAGCTGGTCTCACTACTGCCCCGTAGACCTTCCCTTTCACTCTTACTGATACCCGTCTGTCACAGATCACTCCTGACACTCTTCTCCACCAATTCCACCCTGCCTGCACTCTCTTCTTCACCTCTCTTCCACAATCCCCTTTACTCTGTACTGTTGATCCCAAGTATTTAAACTCATCCACCTTCACCAACTCTACTCCCTCATCCTCACCATTCCCCTGACCTCCCTCTCACTCACACACATGTATTCTGTCTTGGTGGTCCTACTGACATTCATTCCTCTCCTCTCTGGAGCAGATCTCCACCACTCCAGGGTCTCCTCAACCTACTCTCTACTATCGCTACAGATCACAATGTCATCAGCAAACATCGTAGTCCTCCTGTCTAATCTCGTCTGTCAACTTGTCCATCACCATTGCAAATAAGAAAGGGCTCAGAGCCGATCCCTGATGTAATGCCACCTCCGTCACTCCTACCGCAGACCTTGCCACAGTCACACTTCCCTCGTACATATCCTGTACCACTCATACGTACTTCTCTGCCACTCCCGACTTCCTCATACAATACCACAGCTCCTCTCGGGGCACCCTGTCATATGCTTTCTCCAGGTCCACAAAGATGCAATGCAACTCCTTCTGGTAGTAAGTCCCAGAGACTAAAAAATGAAAATAGGATTGACATTCTGAATTCTAAGGGCTTATGCTTCAAGTGCCTTAAACAAGGACATCGCGGTTAAAGGCCGTGTAGAAAACATTCAACGTCCAATCCTTTCTCAGTTACGCCCAAATGTGCATATGGGCAAAGAAATGGCTGTGCAGTGCACCACATTGAACCAATAATCCCCCCCGTTCATGTTACTATCACTTCAAAGCAATAAGATGGGGGGGCTCAATAAGACGCCCCTCATTTCACACTGCATCCCTCTTTATTGCACGTCACATATTTTGCCTAAAGGTCGCAGTTCCTGTTGTGCAGTTGGAACACAACACACAAGTGTCCAGGGTCCAAAAGAGTCAACACTGTACAGGAATAATAATAATTCTTTATATTTATATAGCGCCTTTTCTCACTACTCAAAGCGTTTTAGTGAGTGGGTTGCCAATTGAAACACCTCTAATGGGTAGCACCAACCTGGATGAGGTGACGGCAGCCATTTTTGTGCCAGTACACTCACCACACATTAGCTGTTTGGTGATAGTCATTTAGAGACAGGGGATGATTAGGGGTCCAGAATGACTAGGCCATGGTGGGCAATTTAGCCAGGACACCAGGATACACCCCCTGCTCTTTACAGAAGATGCCCAGAAATCTTTCATGACCACAGAGAGTCAGGACCTCGTATTTACTTCTCATCCGAAGGACAGCACCATTTTTAAGGCACGGTGTACCCGTCACTGCATTGGGGCATTGGGGTCCACACACAGACCACAGGGTAAGCGCCCCCTGCTGGCCTCACCAACATCTCTGTTTACTATCGACATGTGACATCAAGCCACTTTGCGGATCCTACAGGGTCGATGTGCCCGCTTCGATGTTTGACGAATGGTTTGATTGTGGTGCTTCAGTATTCAAGTGCCGCATATTCTCCATCGTAATGACGCGATAACATTTTAAAGGTCTCACATACCATCTTCTGTGCCGTCTATTTTTTAGTTTTTTTTTACATCAGAATGTACGGCCCCGTATTTGGGCAACAGAGAAAAAAAAACAGGGACACAGTGCAAAGATCTATTTTGTGATTAAAGTAGAAATTTTGCCTTTAATCTCGAAATTTCCATTTTAATCTCGTACTTTATTTTATCATTAAAGCAGACCATCGTAAACGTCATCTTAAAGCCGAGCCAGCTGTTAATCACTATGCGCTGCTGGGGCTTCCTCCTGACCTGACAGCAGCGGCAAGCAGCATTGCCACACCGAACACATTAAATGTATGATATCCCAGCTCTCTTAGATTTATACTTGCATGATGAAATGCAATAAAGTATGAATATTACAGATAAGTCGTTAACTTAATTTAAACAATGAACACTGTTAATAATTACACATGGTGGCGGAGCGGTAGTGCTGCTATCTCACAGGGAGTCACGTTCCTTGTGTTCCCTGCCTGGAGTTTTCATGTTTTCCTGGTGGGTTTCCACAGTGGGCTCCAGTTTCCTTCCAAAGACATGCAGGTTTGGGGATTTGGTGACGATAAAATGACGCCAGTGTGTGCCAATGTGAGTGTGTATGTGTGTGTAATGAGCTGATGCCCCGTCCAGGGATTTTGTTTCTGCCTCGTGCCCAATGCTAGCTGGAATGGGCACATCCCTGGATTAATGGATGTAATCATTAAACCTCCATCCTTGTCAGAGATACTGTGGCAAGGTGTCCTCAGATATAATGGATGTTTCAGGCAAAAGCGATGCTGACCCTGTTCTCACCGTGATGATATCTTGCACTGCCACCTGGTGGAATCTTCCGGATTTACATAAATTACGCGCACAAGTATAAACGGTACAACTCTTGCATAGCACTAGCAGCCACAGGCATCGTGTCGTGTCATGTGAAGTATAAACCCGGCCTAAGAGGTGACAGTCCAGTGTCATGAGAGTGAGACGATCTAGAGAATGAAGACAAAGTTCAAGAAGAGGTGACTCCTGAAATGGCATGTGAGTGTGGCCACTAATGGAGTGGCCCAAAGAGTTCCAAGAGAGCCAAGTTGTTGTATTTATTTATTTATTTATTTATTTATTTTTTATTGAATTTATTAAAATCAAATAACATTCCACACAAGCAAGTCAAGTTTTACAAAACTAGTTTTGAAACAAATCAACCGCCACCCATGAGAGGGAGAGCTAAGCCAGCAGAGTAAAACTTTAATAGCAGGAAAAATAAGTAAGTAAGTAAATAAGTAATTTAGTAAGTAAATCTATACAAATAAAAGGCAAAGCCCTCACTCACTCACTCACTCACTCACTCATCATTAATTCTCCAACTTCCCGTGTAGGTAGAAGGCTGAAATTTGGCAGGCTCATTCCTTACAGCTTACTTACAAAAGTTAAGCAGGTTTCATTTTGAAATTCTACGCGTAACGGTCATAACTGAATCCTACTTACATACATATATACATCCATAGCCTGCAACTCGGTCGCTGTGTGAGGCGCCGTTGGGTCCCCCATCCTAACGCCTCCCACGTTGTTGGCTGTCTGCCCATATAAGGCCGTCCATTGCTCCAGTCTCTTCATTCCCTTCCTTGCTTCGCCACGGTATTCACGTCTCCCTGCTGATAACTACAGCCTTTTTATTTAATCCACGGCTTCTCCGCTGTTTTATTGTTCGTTTATTACGATGTGATCGAAGTTATCGATGAAGCCAGTTGTATGCTTACAACGCTTGACAGATGCCGAATGTCACTTCAACACAAGTCCTGCAAATACTGTCGTAATTGAAACAAACCATGAAACTCAAACCGATTATGACAGCAGCAATCCAAGCTGTGAGAAAACAGTAAAAAGGAGGCGTGTCAGACGTCGTGGTACATTTTCTGATGCAGCTAGACGGAAAAAACTTTGTGACGCTGCCGCCAAATACTCGCAGAAAAATCCACAACTTCCTAGATACACTGTCGCTCAATACTCGCAGGCAAATCCACAACTTAATACCGGGAATGCCTGTTAAACATCTTAGATTCACGAGTAGCGATTTGGGTAGTGAACACTTCGATGAATGAAACCTGTTATCTTTACAACGGTTGACAAACACAGAATATAACTTGAACACAAATACGAACCTGATTAAAAGAAATAATGATAATCAAATCCTTGATGACAGCAACACTCATAACAGTGACAAAACAATTACATTGACAATCGTGTTACGTTATTTTTAAAATGTTTCCTTTTCTTTTTCATAACTTCTTTAACACACTACTTCTCCGCTGCGAAGCACGGGTATTTTGCTAGTAAATAAATAAATACAATAAAGAAAGGGAAGTGAATCTGCTTGCTCAATTTAAAAGCTTATTCTAAAATGTTATTGATCAGATCCTGCCAGGTTTTGAAAAAGTTTTGCACAGATCCTCTAAGTGAGTATTTCCAATTTCAGATAATATACCGAATATACTGGCGTTTAAGCTCTCCTGTGGATAAGTTGGGACTTGATTTTACCGTATAATTTCTGGTATTTTATAATGTCGGTTGTATCAGTCGAAAGCGGAAAACTCGCGCTATTGGTACAACAGATTATGATCTGCTAACGCCCACCTGAGAGAGTAACCCCTGAGCACACGGCCTTTTTCTTCTATGTGGGTGCGCCAATGCATGGTATCAGCGTGTGCTCCTAACATCTCTCTCTCTATTGTGCCAACGTGACCACACGGTAATACCTGAACTATTCCGAAGCGACATTTGCACTGATTTGTGTTTTTGTGTCTCACACCCTCATACACCTTTATCGTAAGAGCATCCCTTATCTACGATCAGAAGAAAATACAATGCTGGTTTTAAATTAAAAGTCGTTGAAGTGATGAAAGAAATTGGGAACTGTGCTGCTGCAACAAAATTTGATGCGTCTGAGAAACTGATGAGAGACTGGTGGACACAAGAAGATGAAAAAAAAAAAATTAAGTGTCGTATTTTCGAACGGGTGTACAAGTCGGGGTCTGATTTTATGATCGATTTTTCGGGTTTCAAGACCCGACTTATACACGAGTATAACATCACCTACCCACTGATTTAAAAGAGAAGAGTTAGGATTCTTCCAGTTGAGCAAAATAAATCTACGTGCTAATAGTGAAGTAAAGGCCATTCCAGTTTCTTTGTCCTTCTCCAGGTACAGCCCCTCTAGGGGTCCACTAGACACAGCGTTTAGTAGGTTAGGAGGGATTGTGACACTCAGGCTGTCTGATAGGGTCCAGAATGATGTTAATTTGCTGCACGTGGCCCAGTGAGGCTGGAGCTCGATTGCAGCGTTCGCAGGTTGGCTCTCACCCTGGAAACATTTTGGACAATTCTAAAGAAGAGAGATACGCTCGATATATAATTAAGTTAAATAATTGTATGCTTTGCACATATGGAGCTCCAGTGAATTCTGTGAATTGCTACCTTTCCTTTTCTGAGATGTTGACTGAGAGATCCTTTTTTTCCCACTGTACTCTGGGATCTTTGAAAGTGAGGGACTGTAAAATAGTTTTATAAATTACAGAAATGCTGCCTGAGTCGTCAAGACCGATCAATATTTTTTCTGGCATAGAGGTTGGTGGGAGGTGAGGAAAATTGGGCAGGTTTTGTTTAACAAAGTTTCTAATTTGAAGGTAGTGTTGCTGGAAAGTTTAATTCAGAGTGTAATTGTTCGTAGGATGTGAAGATGTTGTCTATGTACAGATCTCTAAGTGATTTAATCCCAAATGTTTTCCAGATATTAAAAATTGCGTACATTTGAGAGGCTGGAAAAAGGTGGTCCTCGTGCAGAGGTGTCACAGATAAAAGCTTCTCTATCTTAAAATACTTCCTACATTGGTTCCATATTATGAGTGAGTGAAGCACAATTGGGTTGTTAGTATATTGGCCATGACTTGTACTTATTGGGGTACAAAGTAAGGAATATAAAGAAGTCCTGCAGGATTTTATTTCTATTGCGGACCAAGCCTGTGTATTCATCTATTTGTGTAAATGTCCAGGTTTTTATAGTTTGTGTATTTGCTGCCCAGTAATAAAGCTGAAAGTTAGGTAGAGCCATGCCACCTTCTGCCTTAGGCCTTTGTAGGGTCGCTCTTTGGATACGTGGATGTTTTGAATTCCAAATAAATGAGGTTACGATTGAATCTAACTTCTTAAAAAACGATTTATTGATGTATATTAGAATGCTTTGAAATAGAAAAATAAGCCTAGGAAGGATATTCATCTTAACAACGTTAATTCTTCCAGCTAAAGTGAGACGAAGGGTTGACCATCTAGGCAAGTCTTGCTTCATTTTTTCCATGCAGACAGTAAAATTTTGTTGACAAGCTTGTCTTTTGACGGATTGACGTCCCACCTTGGTTTGGTTCGTGACTTGCACTTGATGATGTTTTGGTAAGTTCTGGGTCTCCATGATCCAGTAATGGAAACGCGGGGTTAGAATGGAGGTGGATACGTATCAGAAATGGCCGAAAAAATTAATTCTTTTCAATTTCTCTTCTCTCTTTACAGCCCTGAAAAGATCATTTGACATTGAAGATGTGGATGAAATCCCCACCTTTTCTCCCACCTCACCCTTGAGCTCTCCTTTCAGTCCACCCAGTGGTGGTCTGATTTTGACCAAAGGTAATGAGGGTCGAGGTCCCCCATCCCACATACCCCCAACCTACCAGTCCAGGATCACTATCAATTCCAGTCCCTCGCCCAGCCCAGTCATGAAGAACAAGATGGTGTCCAGCCTGTCCTTCAACCGGGGTTCTTTGGCCAAAACTAATGGGAACACAGGCACCAGCATCACTCGAGTTTCTTCTTTCCAAACCAAGTTTAACCCCAATGGATTCTCGTCTTTGTCCGGCCCTGGCAGTGACAATGACAGCCTCCACAGCTCCACCTCCAGCCTGGAGTATCAAGCTTCATCTAAGATGAGCTCCTACACCAGCCCACCACAAAGCCCTGTGGGGATGAATGACCTAAAAGGCCAGCGCCTCTGTGGCCCCGCCCTCAAAAAATTCTCCTCTCACGGCAATATGTTCCATTCAGATGTTGAACCCACGCTGGTTTTGGTCTCGGACCCCTCCGGCATGAACCATGTTTCCATGCCCTCGCTAGATCTGCACATCAGTGAAAACCGGGCAGCTGAAAATGTGAGGTTGTCAAACTTAGGCCAGCAGACCGCCAGAGCGTCTTGGATCACAAACTCCCAAAAGCAGAACTCGAGACCTGTCGGACGGGAAAACTCCTTCACCTCCACGGTCCAACCACCGAAACCGAAGGAGCCAGTTCGACTGAAAAAGTTTCCTCTGGATCTCGACAACCTGGTCGGCAAATCGGAGGAACCCCCTGTAGAAAGTATCTCCAAGGCCAAGCCAAGGCATCAGCCAAGAGTCAACAGCATACCCGACACCTTGGGTTCTTCCATCAACGTGGAAGCCGTGGCCCCTGCTGGGCACTTTCCAGTTCCCAATATCAGTGACTCTCCCATCCCCTTATCTCCTCCACAGACGCCCCAGTTTAAGCTGGTCACGCAGCCTCAAGTCGTTCAACTTGCCCCAGTTGCCCAGCCTGCGGTCACTCAGGCCAGAATCACTCGAAGTGCTACAGTCACCGGCCAGCCAACATGGGAACCCAGTCAGGAGAAGGAGACCGTTGGCTCCATACTGCAGAGAATTGCTTCCTTCTCGCGTGCCGATAGCATCGGAGGCTTCAAGCCTAAGGAGAATAGTTACCATGGAAACAAGCGGGAACAGGAGGCGGAGCCTATTCAGCAGAAGGAGGAGCCAAGAATCAACTCAGTAGAAGGTAGGAATGAAACGGTTCATATCTGAATAAGCGCTGATCGAGCAACATCTGGCTCATGTTGAACTTTTAATAAACACTTGGGAATTATGTAGATGATGGATGTTCTCGATTTTATTCATTTTTGTTTTATAATAATAGTCGTGATATAGTGAGAGCAAAGCTTTGAGGAGAAAAGAGCAGTTTTTCAAATTAGCAACTGAATGGAGCGAAACTGGACGGCATTTCTAGGAGACTCTGGGTGGCATTAATGTGGCTGTCCTCATGGGGGTTCTTACGCCACAATTACGTTTCATCTTTATTTTATTTTGCACTCTCCTTCTGTTGTTTGCTAGGACTGCTGTTTTATATGGAGGTTGTATTGTGGAGAAGTCATTTATGTCAACACCAGTTACAAGATATCCAGCAGCCCTACCCATTCGCACTGTAGAACAGGCCGTCCTCCTGAAGCCAGTTACTTGGATGGGAGACCAACCAGGAAAAGCCTGGGTTGCTGATGGAAGAGGTGTTGGCAAAAGCTAACTGGGGGGCGCGCTTACCCAGTGGTCTGAGTGTGGATCGTAATGACGGGGACACCGTGCTGTAAAAATGGTGCCGTAAAACTGAGGTCCTGACTCTCTGTGGTCATTAAAGGTTAATGGGCATCATTCGGAATGAGTAGGGGGTATCCATGATGTCCTGACTAAATCGCCCACCTCAGCCTGGTCATTCTGGTCCCCCTAATCATTCCCTGTCTCTAATTGACTATCTTTCTTGCCCCTTAACAGTTAATGTGCGGTGAGTGTACTGGAGCAAAAATGGCTGCCATCGCAACATCCAGGTGGGTGCTACCCATTAGAGGTGGTTCAAGTGGCTCCCAGTCACTACGTTAAGCGCTTTGAGAAGTGAGAAAAGCGCTATATAAACGGAAAGAATCATTATTATTATTATTATATTTATTATTACTACTATTATTATTATTATTATTATTACTACTATTATATTTATTATTATTATATTTATTATTATTATCCTAGTCCCAGTAGTACAGGTTAAGAGGAAAAGCTAGTTCACCCGGCTGGCCAGTTACAAGACCTGCGCCACCCGGCCCTTCAGTCGGACCAGCTCTGAATCTCCGACTGTCCCATAAGAGCAGCAGGTGAACATCTGGGGATGCCATGTAGACATAAAAAATTCAATGAGGCGATAAGCCCGCTGGCATTTTGGTCGATTACCTTGCAGAGGTGACAGGGTGCCGTACAGTACCGTATTGTTCTCCTGGCTTGTTTTTCTTGATTAAGCTGGAGCCACGGTGGGACGGCCAGACATCATTTGTGTGGAATGTCGCTTATCTGATATGACGCATTGGCAAACATGGCAGTGCAGAAAACACAAACACCATCTGTACGCAGTTCAGGAGAGCCGTAACCGAATACCATTCCCTTCCACTTGACCGTGTTCCGCCGCTGACGGCTAGTCGTGTTCGTATTTTGGGGATGCGTTTCTGATTGTGGTGGCATCAGGACCCTTCATTGGCCCTATGGGCCGTTGTTTTTTTGTTTTGTTTTTTTTTTTTCTGCTTCTCTGCTCTCTTTATATTGGATCCTGAATGAAGCAAATACGAAAAGAGAGGACATATGTGTGAGTGGAAACCTTGTTCTTCTCAATTTTTTTTTATTTTGCTGTTATATTTTTAATCCACTGCTATTTCAGTCCGTATCACTACCTACCAGATGGCACAGCGGGTGAAGTTGCTGCTGTTGGGCATTTGGATCAGAGTGCACATCCCAGCTGGGGTGCCCAGAGTGTGGAGTTTGTGTCGTCTGCCTGATTTGCAAACTGTGGGGTTGTTCGGTGACTTTAAGGTGGGTGCATGTGTGAGTGGGCCTAATGGCATCATAATTGGTTCCCTTTAAGTTCCATTCCATCTTAACTAGTGTGGTGCTGAGGTGTCACCCGTTGCATGGCTGCACTTGGGTCCTAATCTGGGTATCCTGAGTTGATTTGTCATGTGGTGGGTGCTGTATCAGTGTGTGTTCCTAACCTCTCTCTCTTTAAGTTCTTGTGCCAGCTTTTGAGCTGGCATGCTAGTTAGGGTTAGCTTTGACTGGCATTAATGAAATTATTATTATTTTATTATATTATTAGTATTATATTATTAACTGGCCGCCACCCCTCCGCAGGTTCGCCCGCGTAGAAGTGAAACAGGAAAGCGAGGAGGGCCCTGCCCGACTCCCCACTCCCGATGTCACGCTTCCCCCTCCATTCGGCCCGCAGCCTCTGTCTCGATTAGCGTGAGTATGTCGCTCCTGCAAGCGACCTATGATACTTAACGTGATGAGAGAAGTCGCAACATCAACTGGAATGTTCTAGCAACTTCTAGAAAAAAAACCTGATCTAAATCCTTTAAGTAGTTCTCTCGTTCGCTAGCTAAGTGGACGTAAAATACGCCCGAGGCTGGCGCGTGAGTGACGAGGACAATCTTCCCCCTTCCACTCGAGATGGGTTCAGATTGCTTTCATTAGGACTTTAGAGACCTTCGAAACTCAACTCGATGTTATTCTGGAAGAATTAAGTGCAGTAGTAAGTGCAGTATCTCACTTTAAAGACGTGCACTGTGGTGAAACTCGAGATGTCTGGTTCAGAAGTGATCTCCCCGCAGCTTCTGAATATTGAGAGAGGAGTTCTTCCTGTTGAAGCCAGCTGATCTTGGTCTCCGTCAGACCCCATCTTTTTTTTTTTTTTTTTGCACGGTGTCTCCACTACAGTCCACCCGTCCACAGTACGATTCTTCCTTCAAACTGAGATGCTTTAGGGTATGAGTCCATGGCAATACACGTGGTGACGAGGATGGGATTTAGGGCCTCCTGTTAAGGTCTGCGTAATAAAGAGCATTAAGGTGGTCACCCTGGGACCCTTCCACGACAAAACATGCCTAACACCCACTGCTGCATTCTTTGGTTCCCCCCATTCACAGCTATTTCCTTTAATTGTAGTGTTGCAGTTGGTACGCTGGCATCCCATCTAGGGGCTGGTGGTAGTCTTGCATATATTTTTTTGATTGCTTTTATTGAATGGCATCCCATTTAGGTTTGCTTCATTTTGCTGTCCTCTTACCTTTGCTTGGCCCCTGTGTCTCAGCAGCCATTGTCCCTAGACTGGTATCTTATCCAAGGTGGGTTCCTGAATTCCACTAATGGCTGTTGTCGGTCTGGTATCCTGCCCAAGTTTTAGTTCTTATTTTACGTTTGTTGCTGTTGTTGGACTGGCATCCCACCCAGTGCTGGGTCTTACAAACCAAGCCACCAGATTTGGAATATATCTTCCATTTTTCTATTGTGGAATTGGCATCCTAGCCATGGCCGGTTCGATCTGGCAGCTGTTGCTATCAGTGGGGCTGGCATCCCACCAAGGTGTTGGTTTTTGTTTTGCGCTGGTAGCCCATAGAAATTCAGATCCTACTTGTTGTTGTTAGGGGACAAGCATCCCCTTCCATGTTGGGTCTTATGTTTCCACAGTTGCTGTTGTTGGACAGGCGTGCCATCTAGGATTCATTCATAACAAACTCTGCTAAGTTGGATTCTACACTGTACTTACTCCTGTACTATGGGATGGCACCCCCTCAAGGCACATTCTTGCCTGTCACCTACTGCAGTCATTGACTGGCATCCTGTCCGAGGTTCTTACCAGTTTAATGAGGATAATTCCTTTTTTAGTCACTTTAGTTGGAATGGCACCTACTTTAACTACTGTACTCTTTTTGCTCTTGTTAGACTGCTGTCCCCTCCAACTTTGGTTCCATTATTACTATCGTTGGCCAAGTGTCCCATGTGAAGTTGGTGCATATCATGCATTTGTTCCTCTTGTTCATCTGCCAGCCTGTGAAAGGTTGGGTCTCACTTATGAACTTTTTGATGATGTCGGAATGACATCCTGCCCAGGGTAGGTCAGGCCACGCATGTGCCACTGCATCCTGTATTAAGGATGGGCATTTTGGACTTTGGGCAATTGTTTGGTGTATCTGCTTTCATATTTTAATTGGCTGTTTTAATGAAATTCTTGTAGTGAACCAGAGGGCGCAACACAAACATTAATATTGCTTTTACGAATCCCATGCCAAATTGCAAATAACAATATAATTGCACTTTACAGTTAGGTCCATAAATATTTGGACAGAGACAACTTTTTTCTAATTTTGGTTCTGTACATTACCACAATGAATTTTAAATGAAACAACTCCGATGCAGTTGAAGTGCAGACTTTCAGCTTTAATTCAGTGGGTTGAACAAAACGATTACATAAAAATATGAGGTAACTAAAGCATTTTATTAACACAATCCCTTCATTTCAGTGGCTCAAAAGTAACTGGACAAATTAAATAACTGGAAATAAAATGTTCATTTCTAATACTTTGTTGAAAACCCTTTGCTGGCAATGCCAGCCTGAAGTCTTGAACTCGTGGACATCACCAGATGCTGGGTTTCCTCCTTTTTAATGCTCTGCCAGGCCTTTACTGCAGCGGCTTTACTTTCAGTTGCTGTTTGTTTGTGGGCCTTTCTGTCTGAAGTTTAGTCTTCAACAAGTGAAATGCACGCTCAGTTGGGTTAAGATCAGGTGACTGACTTGGCCATTCAAGAATTTTCCACGTCTTTGCTTTAATAAACTCCTGGGTTGCTTTGGCTGTATGTTTTGGGTCATTGTCCATCTGTATCATGAAACGCCCGCCGCACAATCAATTTGACGTCATTTAGCTGGATTTGAGCAGACAGTATGTCTCTGAACACCTCACAATTCATTCGGCTGCTTCTGTCCTGTGTCACATCATCAATAAACACGAGTGTCCCAGTGCCACTGGCAGCCATGCACGCCCAAGCCATCACACTGCCTGACTCCACCGTGTTTTACAGATGATGTGCTATGCTTTGGATAATGAGCTGTTCCACGCCTTCTCCAGACTTGTTTCTTGCCATCATTCTGGTAGAGGGTGATCTTGGTTTCATCTGTCCAAAGAGTGTTTTTCCAAAACTGTGCTGGCTTTTTTAGATGTTCTTTAGCAAAGTCCAATCTAGCCTTTCTATTCTTGAGGCTTATGAGTGGCTTGCACCTTGCAGTGCACCCTCTGTATTTATTTTCTTGCAGTCTTCTCTTTATGGTAGACTTGGCTATCGATACGCCGACCCCCTGGAGAGTGTTGTTCACTTGGTTGGCTGTTGTGAAGGGGTTTCTCTTCACCATGGAAGTGATTCTGCGATCATCCACCACTGTTGTCTTCCGTGGACGTCCAGGTCTTTTTGCGTTGCTGAGTTCGCCAGTGTTTGCTTTCTTTCTCAGGATGTACCAAACTGTAGATTTTGCCACTCGTAATATTGTAGCGATTTCTCGGGTGGGTTTTTTCTGTTTTCGCAGCTTAAGGATGGCTTCTGTCACCTGCATGGAGAGCTCCTTTGACCGCATGTTGTCTGTTCACAGCAAAATCCTCCACATGCAAGCACCACACCTCAAATCAACTCCAGGCCTTTTATCTGCTTAATTGATAAGACATAACGACGGACTTGAACACACCTGCCCATGAAATAGCCTTTGAGTCAATTGGCCAATTACTTTTGAGCCCCTGAAATGAAGGGATTGTGTTCAAAAAATACTTTAGTTGCCTCACATTTTTATGCAATCGTTTTGTTCAACCCACTGAATTAAAGCTGAAAGTTTGCACTTCAACTGCATCTGAGTTGTTTCATTTAAAATTCATTGTGGTAATGTACAGAACCAAAATGAGAAAAAAAGTTGTCTCTGTCCAGATATTTATGGACCTAACTGTATATGCTTTGCACTTGCCATTCCAACAGATGGTGCATCACAACATTAACACTGCTTTTATAAATCCCATACCAAACGGCATAGAACAATGACATGTGCATTGCACTTTCCAATCCGTCAGACGGTGTATCACAAACATTAACACTTCTTCTATAAATCCCATTCCAAATGGCATATAACAGAGACATATGCATTGCATTTCCCATTCCAACAGATGGCACGTGACAGACATTAACACTGCTTTTATGAATCCCATACCAAATGGCATATAACAGACATAGGCATTGCAATTGTCATTCCAACAGACAGTGTATCACAAACACTAACACTGCTCTTATAAACCGCTATACCAAACAGCATAAAACAATGACATATTCATTGCATTTTCCAGTCCAAGAGATGGCGTATCACAAACATTAACAGCGCATTTGCAAATCCCATACTAAATGGCATATAAGAGAGATATATGCATTGCATTTACTATTCCAACTGATGGTACATCACAGACGTTACAAATTCCATACCAAATGGCATATAACAATAAAATATGCATTGCATTTTCCAGTCCAACAGATGGTGTATAACAAACATTAACAGTGCTTTTATGAATGCCATACCAAATGACATACAACAGACATATGCACTGCATATCTTATACTTATAATTATATTTATAATCTTATATGGCATATAACAGACATGTGCATTGAAATTGTCATTCCAACAGATGGCGCATCACAAACACTAACACTGCCCTTACAAATCCCATACCAAATGACATACAACAGACATATGCACTGCATATCTTATATTTATATTTATAATCTTATATGACATATAACAGACATGTGCATTGAAATTGTCATTCCAACAGATGGCGCATCACAAACACTAACACTGCCCTTACAAATCCCATACCAAATGACATACAACAGACATATGCACTGCATATCTTATACTGCTTGCTGTTTTGGATTGACGTCCTGCCCAGGATGAGTTCCCCTCTAACGCCCCCCCCCTAGCGTTCTTCACAACTGCACACTGCAGAAAGCAGGTTCTAAAGCTTAGAGCTGAAGACTGAATTTGCTATTCTGTTTTTCTGTATAAATTGTGTCATTTTGAGTGCCAATCAAGAGCTTCTGAAGTGGAGGATGAGGGGAAAAACCGAGGAAGAAGTGAAAGCAAAGGTGACAAGCAAGAAGTCAGTCAGAGCGAAAGACAAGAAAGAGCCAAAGGCAAAGGGAAACGTGAAAGGGAAAAGAGTGACAGAGTCTGAATTTGAGAGAGAAGGCAAAGAAAAGGTGGCTGACCGGCCATCCCGTTCAAACTGATAGTCACCTCCAGCTCTCTGGAACGCTTTAAAATCTCCCAATAGCAGTCGCTCTCCCTCACAGGGGAGGTTGAACCCGAGTCATGTCTGCTGCCAGCAGTGTGGGGCACCTCGGCCAAGTGTGCTCTCCCGCTGTCCCGTGTGCTCCATTATGGGTACCTGCCTTACCGCCGGCGCTGCAGGTGCACCCTGGGAGAGACTCTTGCACTTTATTAATTGAGTGCTTCTTGAGTAAATGCCGGCTCACTGACTGGAGCTTTTATTGATTTCATTAAAATTCCTTTCCGCGTGCCAACAGCTGAGTCTTTGCTCCAGGTATTTCTCACCGGTAACCCCGGTTGTCTCCATCGTTTGATTTTTTTCGGCTTAAATGGAATGCTTTCTTCAGATGACCTGGTTGCCCTGTAGACCGATGCCAGAACGAGAAGGGGCACCGAGCAGAAACTACTGAGGATACACAAGCTTTGCTTTTAATGACGAACACCAGGGGGAGCTATAACTGAAATCGGAAGGCCACGTGTCAGAGGGAGTCTTCACGTTTTCTTTTAGAAGCTTTTGGAATGAAAACCAAACTTGCAAATGCAGCATTTTTGGGAACCAAGCATGGGAGTCGGTGACACAGAAAGCTGTCCCCTTTATTTAGACTGTAACCATAACCACTAAGGCTTTTCCGATTGGGACCCTAAAGCATGCAGTTTTTTTGGACCGAATGCATTCTTGGATATCTTCACAAAGTTTTTTATGAGCCTTCTATAACTGGCAATTTAGGTTCACACAGAGGGCTCTAGAAAGAGCCCCTCATGTACTGTAAATGCTGTGCACCTTAATACTTAGTATTCGTTTATTTTACCCATCCCAGCCGTCCATTTTTGGACCTGCTTAAGCACAAGGCAGGGACCAACACAAAGTCCTCACTTGGTCAAATCAGAGTCACCAATTAACCTAATGCACCCACACCTTTCTTTGGGACGTGTGAGAAACGTCAGAAAACCCACAGAGACACATGGGGAGAACATGCAGACCCCACACAGACAGTCCCTGCACAGGATTGGAGCCCCAGATGTGAGACAGCAGTGCTACCCACTGCACCACCCTGCCACTCTCATTCTAGCGTGACTGTATTCTAGTTTAAAGGGGCACAACGATCAGGACTGCTACCTCCAAATCAGGGGATAGAACTTGAATCTGGGGTCTGGAATATTTTAAGAGTACGTCACATTAGAGAACTTTTCCAGTCGTAGCGTTCATTTACGTAATCTTAGCCAGACAGAGGCAGTTGGTGGCCCGCCCCCGTAAGGCCAATGGCCTAATGTGACGTAAGAATGAACACATTAATGGAAGCTACCATCACTGACTTTCTGCTTTTGCCCTCTGCTGGCCATTTTAAGAAGCAAATGTCCCATCAGACCATTGTTCTCCTCGTGTTCGTGTGGCGTTTCCTCCCAAAGTCCAAAGACATGACTGGCCTGTGTGTGTGTGTGTGTGTGTGTGTTTTCATCCTGCGGTGGTCCGGCATTCAGTCCAAGTGTTGTTCAAATATCTTGCTAGGATAACCTACCTTGGATAAGCAGGTTAGGGAAATGAATGGCTGAATAATTAATGGAAGCTACCATCAATGACTTTTTGTGCTGCCCTCTACTGGAAATTTTATGAAGTAAACGTCCCATCCATCCATCCGTTTTCTTTCCATGCCTTATCCACTAAGCTCTAAACTTCAATATTCTTGTGTCCATAGCAGAAGAGGAGTTTGTATGTTCTCGCCGTGTCTGTGACGGTTTCCTCCCACAGTGCAAAGACATGGAGGTTAAGTGGATTGACGTTGTTAAATTGGCCCCTGTGTGCTCTTTTTTAGTGGTGGGCTGGCATCCTGCCCAGGTGTTGTTCCTGCCTTATGCCTGATACTTGCCTGCTGCCCTGTGACCCTGCCCTGGATAAGCAGGTTAGGAAAATGAATGAGTTAATGGAAGCTACCATCAATAACTTCTTGCAGTTGCCCTGCACTGGCCTTTTTATGAAGTAAATGTCCCATCCATCCATTTTCTTTTCCCACCTTATCAACTAATCTGCAAACTCGAATATTCTCGTGTCCATAACTGGCAGAAGTAAGAGTCGGCAGGTCCTCCTTGTGTCCATGAGGGTTTGATCCCACATTGCAAAGACATGAAGGTTAAGTGGATTGGTCTTGTTAGGTTGGCCCATCTCTGTGTGTGGACTGCCACCGTATGCCTGCCTTGTGCCTGACGTTTGCTGGGGTAGACTTCAGCTGCCCTCCACCCTGACCCTGCCCTGGCTAAGCAGGATAGGAGAATGGATGGATGGATGAATAAGCTCATGGAAACTACCATCATTGACTTTTCGGTTTTGCCCTGTGCTGGCCATTTGAAGAAGTACAGTAAATGTCCCATCAGGCTAATCTGTAATCTCCAGTATCCTTGGGCCCATAACTGCCAAAAGGAGGAGTCTGCATGTTCTCCCCATGCCCGTGTGGGTTTAACCCCACATTGCAAACACATGAAGGTTCGGTGGATTGGCGCTGTTCAGTTGGCCTGTTTGTGAGTTCACCATGTGATGGACTGGTGCCCTTGCCCAGATGTTGCTCCTGCCTTGTGCCTGAATATTGGCTCCAGCTGCCCTTGATAAGCCGGTTAGGAAAAACAATGGATGGATGGATAAGTTAATGGAAGCTATCATCAATGACGTCTTGCTTTAGTCCTATGCTGGCCACTTGATGAAGTAAACGCCCCACCCATTCATTCATCCATTTTCTGTATCCACCTCATCGACTTATCTGTCAGTTGTATTCTTGGTAGGAGTTTGCATGTTCTCCCGGTGTCCATGTGGGTTTAATTGCACAGTCAAAGACATGAAGGTTCGGTGGATCGACACTGTTAAAACGGCCTCACCTTGTGATGGACTGGCACCCTGTCCAGGTGCTGTGCCAGTCTTTTCCCCAATGTTTGTGTTGGGAAAGGCTCCAGCTAAATCCTGCCCTGGAATATACAAGTTAGGAAAATGGATGGATGGCTGGCCAAATAAACTAATGGAAGCTGCCATCTTTGACTTTTGGGATTTGCCCTGTGCCAGTCATTTTAAGAAGTAAATGTCCCATCAGAGCAGTTTGTAAACCTAATCCCGTGTCCATAATCGCCATAAAAGTTAGGTTGGTGCAGTGGTGGCATCAAGCAGACAGGGGTTCATGCCCTGGGAGCTGTCAGCATTGAGTTGGCATGTTCTCCCCGTGTTCGTGTGGCGTTTCCTCCCAAAAGTCCAAAGACATGACTTGTCACTTGTGTCCATAATTAAGAAAGGATTTTAAAACCTGGGGTGGTGCAGTGGTGGTGGTGCTGCTGCCTTGTAACAAGGAGATCGGACCTCCTGTGCTGGGTGCCCCCCTGCATGGAGTTTGCATGTTCTCCCTGGCTTCTTCCTCACATAATCTGAATAGACATTAAATCGGGCCCTTGTGTGTGCGTTCACCTCACCCTGTCACGTTGCCCGGTGCCCAGGCGTTGATCCTGCCGTACACCTGATGCTTACTGGGTGGGCTCCAGCCTCCCCATGGCCCTGCTCCGGATGATTGGGTTTAAAAACGGTGTTTCTCAAGCTTTCTGGTGCCGTGACCCACTTTTTCTCATGTACAGTAAGCGTCCCCCTTGGTGAAGTGACCACGACCGTCAGAGTCGGTTTGGTGGAATCAAAGCGCCATTATGAACAAAAGTGGGACGTGAAAACACTCCCTTAGAAGATGGAGGGTTTAAAAACGATGTGTTTCGGACCACTTTTTAAGTTCCTGGTCTGGCTGGGCATCGTTAACCATTTTTCATTTTCTTTAAATCGAGACACGGTCACCATCCACGGCCGCTGAAATCGGATTTTTGCCATCAAGTGTGTTTTCGGGCCATCAGTGAAATTGCAGTAACAATGGGGGGGGGCGGTGAAAGAGCTCTTTGTGTTCGAGAGCACGGCGGTCTTGAGCCCGAGCGGCTTGCTTTTCAGCCATTTGGAATGCCATGTGGACGCGGATTAAAAAGGGGAGTGACGGCTCCGGCACCTTAACACCCTTCGGAGGGGGCCGCTCGGCCCCCTGCGTCTACCCGGGGGATTAAACTTTTCTGGCAATGTCTTCTGGCCGACTGGGCTTTTCGTTTAGCGTTTGAAGCCCTGGCTGACTTTCTTTTCATGCTAGTGGAGTGTTTCCCTCTCTTTACCCCCAAACGTCTCTTTCATTTGTATCATAAAACCCACCCAGCGTCCCCTACCTCCATTAACCAGAGCTGACAAAACATAGCATTAGACTCAATCTTCGGATTACGAGTGTTTATCCCTTGTCTGCTTTGAAGCTGCAGTTTCCTGTTTTAAAAAGAAAAAGAAGCCAAATCCAAAATTCTTCACCACAGAGAAACCCCTGGGGGGCACCTGAATGCCAGAGCCGTAGGTGCACCGGGGAATAAAATCTGCACATACTTGGGAATGCCAGCCCAGCTTCAACCCAAAGCAGAAAGCCCTTTGCTGTTTCTCTTTGTGTTTTTTTTTTTTTTTTTTTTACAAAATTCCCAGCACTCCCTGATTAATGTCGTCCCCTCGGTTAAAAATTTCCGCAATTTTGTAATTCTGCATGCAAAAAAAAAAAAAAAAATATGTAGCCAAAGGTTAATCCTCCAAGAGACGCTGGAAAGTGGCAGCGCAAAGCCATCTTGTTTACATCAAAACGGCGGGGACCGCGTGCATCTGGCGAGCTGACTTGTGGTGCGGTCACGACCTTTACACTCTGGTTTCGTACTGCTGATGTCCGCTTAGCCATTTATTCCTTTGTGATGCTTTGCTTTATTTTTTATTTCTTTTTAAATTGCTGTCAGGTCCCTCAGTCTGCCCGGTCTGTGCGTTCCAGTGGTGGCGGGTGGTCCATCCATTAAGGATGAGTCTGGAACCACCAAGCAGTGACACATTTTGGTTTTCCTTGTCATTTGGAATAACAGGGGAGGGGTGGGGTATCCCCAAAAATCTGTAGGATACACACAATTTATGTGTAATAGTAGTGAAGGTAAAGGAGTGGGGTCCCCCTTTGACGTACAAATGAATTTGTTGTTGTTATAAATAAGAGTTGCTAATGTGGTCTGAACTGACTGAACTATGTACTGGTACAAATACAGGAACTACCAGTCGTTATTAGCAGGGCTGTGGAGTTGGTACTCAAACTCCAACCCTTGATTCCTCAGTTTAAGATACCACTGACTCCAACTACAACTCCTAAATTTATGGAACCACCAACTCCAACTCTGATTCCAGTTCCTAAGTTTATGGAAACTCCAACTCCAAAATTTATAATATCACGGACTCCGACTCCAGCTCCTCCTTCTATGGTACCATTGACTCCAACTCCAACTCCTAAACTTATACTACCACCAAGTCTGACACCAATTCCTAAATTTATGGTAACAGTGATTCCAATTCCAACTCCTAAACTTATAGTTCACACCGACTCCAAATCCAATTCCTAAATTTATGGTAGCAACAGCGCCAACTTTGATTTCAATTCCTAAATTTCTAATACCACCGACTCAGACTCCAACTCCTAAACTTATAGTACCAACAACTCCAACTCCAAATCCTAAATTTATAATATCACTGACTCCGACTTCAGCTCCTCCTTTTATTGTACCACTGACTCCAACTCCTAAACTTATACTACCACCGACTCTGACTCCAATTATTAAATTTATGATACCAATGACTCCACCTCTGATTCCAGTTCCTAAGTTTATGGAACCACCAACTCTGACTCTGACTCCAACTCCAACTCCTAAACTTATACTACCACCTACTCTGACTCCAGTTCCTAAATTTATGGTAACACTGACTCCGATTCCAATTCTAACTCCTAAACTTATAGTTCACACCGACTCCGAATCCAATTCCTAAATTTATGGTAGCAACAGCGCCAAATTTGATTCCAATTCCTAAATTTCTAATACCACTGACTCTGACTCTGACTCCAACTCCAAATCCTAAAATTATAGTACCAACAACTCTGACTACAACTTCTAAATTTATAATACCACTAACTCCGACTCCAGTCCCTAAATTTATGTTACCAATGACTCAGACTCTGATTCTAATTCCTAAATTTAAGGAACCATGAACTCTGACTCCAACTCCCTCTCCAACTCCTAAATTTGTAATACCACTGACTCCAACTCCAGTTCCTAAATTTATGGTACCAACAGCTCCAACTTTGATTCCAACTCCTAACTCTATAATACCACCAACTCTGACTTTGACTCCAACTTCTAAACTTATAGTACCAACAACTCTGACTACAACTTCTACATTTATAATAACACTAACTCCGACTCCAGTTCCTAAATTTACAACTCCACTTTGATTCCAATTCCTAAATTTATGGAACAACCGACTCTGACTCCGACTCCAACTCCAACTTCTAAACTTATAGCACCAACTACAACTTCTAAATTTATAATCCCACTAACTCCGACTCCAGTTCCTAAATTTATGGTGCCAATGACTCAGACTCTGATTCCAATTCCTAAATTTATGGAACCATCAACTCCGACTCCAACTGTCCAGCTCTCCAACTCTTCTGTTCCTCAGTTTATGGTACCACCAGCTAAGGCTCCTCTAATTTTAATTCAACTAATAATGTTTATTGTGTTGATTGAAAGCACACAACATACAAGATACAAGGCATTTTGTCACTGCCAAGTACAGCGTCTAACACTTTAGAATTCAAACGCTGCAAGTATCTTTTCTAAATTTGATGCTCTTGTGGGTGCCTAAGACATTGAAATCTAAGCGATCACCGTAGATCTCAGTGTTAATATTTGCGGTGCACCATCTTCTGGAATGTATTTTTAACACATGTGGTAATAAAATGCATTGTGACTGCTCTGCTTCGTTGACGAGCCCACATTCAATAATCGGTGATCTCATGAGACACGCCAAGTCATTTGTGTTTTCTCATTGCGCCCATTTCTTGTTCTCATAAACAATTCTTACATGATTGGTTTTATGGTTGGGGTTGTGGAAGTGTTAACTATCTCAGGAGCAGTGGGCGTGTCCTGTGGTGGGCGTGTACTGTAGTGGGGTTGTTGTGTAGAGCTGTGGGCCGAGTAGATCATGTGACATAGACAGCCAAACTGATTGGCAGGCCAGCGGAACTCCTGAATCAGATTCCTGCAGGTAGACCCTGCTCATTGCTGTAGGAGAACACACCCTTAGAATTGGTCGCCATAGAAGGTCCATGTATTTCTGGTGTTAGGAGCGATTCCGTTGAGCCCGGATCTCGTTACATATGAGGCGAGCACTGCTAACCACTGTGCCACCCTAAATTTGTTTTGATATTTGGAGAACTCAGGGTGGCACAGTGATTGTTTCTGTCCTGGCTCAGTGATAACCAATTTATATTTTCTACCTCCACATCCTAACAATTGTCCATCTGTTCATTTTATGACTAATTTTATCTATTCTGGGACTGGAAGGAGTTGCAGTAGCATCAGGGCCCAGCATGGATGGGGTGCAAGCCCAGTGTAGGGCACAGTCACACACTCACACATGAGGGCCACCTTAGCGTTATCGACTATTTCACCCAACACTTATGCCTTTGGGGTACAAGAGGAATGTGGCGAGGCTGGAGAAAACCCAAAGAGTTGCGGGAAGAATGGGCAAGCTCCACACGGAAAGGGACTAGAACGTGAATTAAACCCAAGCGTGAGCCACCATACCACCCGCATTCTATGCCATGACTCTTTGAGGGTCTTAGAATCTGGAGATGGCAACGTTTTACTGATGTTTTCTTTGCTAAACCGTTAACGTTGTTCTTTTTGAGGACCTGGTGGTAAAGCAGATCTGTTCTCGTCCTTATTAAGGAGCTGGCAGCGGTGTTATCCAGCTGCAGAAACCAAACTGGAGAGAAACTGCCAGGAGCTTTTATCTGGTTTAACTGGATCAGTTCAGTGCCATAAATATTTGATCTCTCCCCTTTGCCAGCTAAGATATAACATTTCTCATGGAAGTCCGTGGGAGCCATTAGTGGTTTGGTCACCTCATTAGAAGGCTAGCTGCGTTCAAATACGAGTGCCAGCTATCTCCACGAGGAGCCTCAACGCCAGGATTTCCCACCCGCAAACGTCTCCTAAACTGCTCCCCCTACACCTAAATAGCACAGGGTGATTGTGGGCTTCACGGCTTGGCCGGATGGAGGGAATCGCACCCTCTCATTAAAATCCACAATATGGCATTGATCGCTAGTTCTGTTTCGGTTATTTGGTGATCCTACCAACTGCCATCCCCCTCATTCAAGGTTCATGGAGTTCTCAGTTAGGTCTTCTATATTGATACCTAGGATATTTCTTCGGTCCTTCCAATTCCGAAACCTGCCCAATCCAGTTAATAGCACTGGAATGGAAGGCAGGGACCACCAACCCTGGACATGAGAGTCTCTGAAGCCAACGTCATTATAGTCGGAAGGGATGTCAAGCTGGACGACTGCGCTGATCTTGCTGCCTGACGATGCCAGGTGACACCCCTAGAAGCCGCAGGGTATGTCAGATGAGTGGACGTTCCGGCAGTGCTGTGCAAAGACGGCAAGTTCAACCACCGTCTCGGCCCTGTTGTGATAGTTCAAACAAGAGGTGTCGGGGCAAATGAATCGCCCCATTTTTTCTAGAATTTGCTTGAACATTCCAGTTGATTTTGTGACTTCTCTCATCGTGCTATGTGTCATAGTTGGCTTATTCCTAAGAATCTGAGAGGGAGGTGGCGGGCTGAGGGGAGGCGGGCGTTTCCTCAGGAGTAGGGAGCTGGGTGGGGCCAACCTCACTCACGCGCCAGCCTTGGGGCGTATCTTACATCCGTTTAGCTGGCGAATGAGAGAACTACTTAGCGGATTTAGATTGGGTATTTTTTTAGAATTTGCTTGAATGTTCCGTTCCAGTCTCATTGTGCTATGTGTCATAGTTTGCTTGCAGGAGCGATATATTTGCACCAATCCGAGACTGAGACTGCGGTCCGGGGGGGGAGTGTGACGTCAGGAGTAGGGAGCCGGGCAGGACCCTCCTCGCTGTCCTGTTTCACTTCTACATGGGCGAAGCCGCAGGGGACGGCTAGTATTTTATAAAATTGATATGCGAGGTGGTTATGAATAACATTTGGGGAGCTTTGGTAGAAAAGCTCAGGGCCGTCTTAACAGCATCAAAGCAGTGCACTGGGACTCCTGTTTTGATAGTGTGAGCACGGGTCCGAACACCATCAGACAAACCCCACGACTTTACAAAACACACGTTTATTTAGCACAGTCCCACACAACACACAGTGGTCCCACACCAAACACCCTTAACACGGGCCTTCCTCTCAAATGTCCATGGGCCGCCTTTTCTGTCCTCACGGGAGCTTCGTCCTGCTCCCGACTCTAACTCTCTGATTGGAGTGAGGCGGCCCCTTTTATTTCCACCCAGATGTAATAAATAATAATAATTCATTACATTTATATAGCACTTTTCTCAGTACTCAAAGCGCTATCCACACAGGGAGGAACCGGGAAGCGAACCCGCAATCTTCCACAGTCTCCTTACTGCAAAGCAGCAGCACTACCACTGTTCCACCTGAGATGTGTTCCAGGTGCCTGGTGTGGCGGAAGTGCTGCCCTTGCACCCGGAAGCACTCTGGGCATCCCTGGAAGGTCCTTCCTCCACCTTCCCAGGTGTGGTGGAGGTGTTGATCTCCTGGGCTCCATGACGTTCGGGGCGCCCCCTGGCGGTGGCCACAGGCCCCAGTGTGTTTGAGCCTCCTTGCTCCTTCCCTGTGGTCCCCTCAACATCCAGGGCGGTTGCCCCCTCGAGGCCAGGGAGACGTATAGACCACCTCCCGGTCCTTCCAGGCGTCCCGGCTGGGTCTGACCCCCTGCCTCCTGTGACACTAGCGAAACAGACACATACATATGCATCAGAAACTTAATGGGCCCTTATACTCCTGGGGCCCCCGGCCAGTGCCCACTGTGCCCATACGTTACGACGGCCCTCGATGACTACCGTATGCCATGAAGGGCAGACAAGTCACTCTTGTCTGAGTGCAGGCAGACGCGGTGACTCCGCGGCCTCACATTTTTGACACACAGCTTCACTCTGGCCTTCTCACCAGGGTGGAGGTTACCAGCTGACAGACCCACTCGATCCACGTCGAGGGTCTCATGTAGCCCACTAGCAGCGACTTAAAGACGGGAAGAAGTTCTAGACAGTCGATGAACTTTTGCATTTGTAATATGAGGAGACGAATTGCTGACCTTCCATGCCTCGGCAACAGCCCCTCGCCTCCCCCCCTAACCCAAGTCCTATCCCACCAGCATGGAGAAGCACCAACTGTAATTGCTCATTCATTTAATCACCGTATTTACAAACATCTAAGGCTCCTAAGTCGGGAGCTGGAAACCGATTGCTATTAAAATGCACATTTCGTTTGCAACAAAAGCCCCCCTTTTTACCTAATGGGGGGGGGGGGGGGGTATCTTAAAGCATGTTTGCTCACTGCCTCCTGACTTTAATCCCATTGTGTGTGTGTGTGTGTGTTTTTTTTTTTGCCTAGCGAGCCCTGAAACCTTCTCTCCATGTCATGTTGACTCTTGCAGGGAACTGGCAGGATGTCCCCTCGCTCCTTTATAGAGCGCGATTTATTCTGGATTTAATTATAGTGATTTAAGCAATACATTCTTCACCAGCAGATGTGTTTTTTTTTTTTTTACCCCCCCCCCCTACCACCACACACACACCCACCCACTCCCCCATTAGGCATTCTTTCAGGGAAGGCTTCATTTCTTCGTTGGCCTTCTTTTTCATTTCAAAGTCCGCCTGTGCTGTTTTCTCACTGATTGATATTTTAGATCACAGTCCACCCACACGAGCAAACCGCCCTCTTTATTTCTCAGTCGTCGTGTCTTGCATGGCTTGAGCAGCAAACCCTCATTGCGGATTGAAATTCTCGGGGAATCCAAGTGCACACCCTAAGGCCCAATGAGACACTTGAGGTAACAGTGTGGTGGAGTGGCTAAGGCTTTGGACTTCAACAATCCCACTACTGACACCTGTGTGACCCTGAGCAAGACCATTCATCTGCCAACTGGAAAAACGAAAGAAATGGCGTCAGCTAAAAAGTAATAATAATAGGCCGTGCGGTGTAGTGGCTAAGGCTTTAGACTTCTTCAAAACCCCGAGGTTGTGGGTTCAAATCCCACTGCTGACACCTGTGTGACCCTGAGCAAGTCACTTCATATGTCTCTGGTCCAATTGGAAAAACAATAGAAATGGCAACCAATTGTATCTCAGATGTTGTAAGTCACCTTGGATAGAAGCGTCCGCCAAAAAGTAACAATAACAGGCAGTGAAGTGTAGTGGCTAAAGCTTTGGCTTTCTTCAAAACCCCGAGGCAGTGGGTTCAGGTCCCGCTAACGACACCGTGTGACCCTGAGCAAGTCACCTGACCTGTCTGTGCTCCAATTTGAAAAAGTAAAGAAATGCAAGCAATTGTATCTCAAATGTTGTTATAAGTCATCTTGGATAAAGGAGTCAGCCAAATAATAATAAGAAGAAGAAAAAGATGAAGAAGAAGAGGATGAAGAACTGTAAGGAATACTAGGCAGTAGGGTGTAGTGGTTAAGGCTTTGGACTTCTTCAAAACCCCAAGGCTGTGGGTTCACATCCCACTACTGACACCTGTGTGACCCTGAACAAGTCAATTCATATGCCTCTGGTCCAATTGGAAGAACAAAAGAAATGGCGTTAGCTAAAAAGTAATAATAATAAGTCGTGTGGTGTAGTGGGTAAGGCTTTGGATTTCTTCAAAACCCTAAGGTTATGGGTTCACATCCCACTGCTGACGCCTGTGTGACGCTGAGCAAGTCACTTCATATGTCTCTGGTCCAACTGGAAGAACAAAAGGAATGGCAACCTGTTATGCCTCAGATGTTGTAAGTTTCCTTGGATAAAAGCGTCAGCCAAAAAGTAATAATAGGCAGTGTGGTGTAGTGGCTAAAGCTTTGGACTTCTTCAAAACCCCGAGGCTGTGGGTTCACATCCCACTACTGACACCTGTGTGACGGTGAGCAAGTCACTTGACCTGCCTGTGCTCCAGTTTGAAAAAGTAAAGAAATGCAACCAATTGTATCTCAAATGTTGTTATAAGTCATCTTGGATAAAGGAGTCAGCCAAATAATAATAAGAAGAAGAAAAAGAAGAAGAGGATGAAGAACTGTAAGGAATACTGGGCAGTAGGGTGCAGTGGTTAAGGCTTTGGACTTCTTCAAAACCCTGAGGCTGTGGGTTC
Organism: Polypterus bichir lapradei; assembly: GCA_026402145.1. Taxonomy (NCBI): domain Eukaryota; kingdom Metazoa; phylum Chordata; class Cladistia; order Polypteriformes; family Polypteridae; genus Polypterus; species Polypterus bichir. The sequence goes on along the minus strand of JANRMT010062861.1, from coordinate 14,478,278 downwards.
AGGTCCAGCTAACGACACCGTGTGACCCTGAGCAAGTCACTTGACCTGCCTGCTCCAATTTGAAACAGTAAAGAAATGCAACCAATTGTATCTTAAATGCTGTTTGTAAGTCATCTTGGATAAAGGAGTCAGCCAAATAATAATAAGAAGAATAAAAAGAAGAAGAGGATGAAGATCTGTAAGGCACGGGTGTCAAACTCCGGTCCTGGAGGGCCGCAGTGGCTGCAGGTTTTCATTCTAACCATCTTCTTATTTAGTGACCAGTTTTTGCTGCTAATTAACTTCTTTTGCCTTAACTTTAATTAACTTGACTCAGGCCCCTTAGCCAAACAATAATGAGAAACAAAACAAGCCACCACATGACCAGCTCACCTGTGCCCACCACACAATATCTGAAAATAAAGTAAGGTTGATCTCTCAGCTCACCAAAACATTTTGATGGTGTTCTTTGAAAAACAGAAAACCAACAGTTTTAGAAATGTCTGCTATGGCAGAATGAGAGCAGCAACAAGCCATGGAATTAAATCATGAGTTTAATTAACAGCAAGAATCGGCTTCTCATTAAGAAAATGATTGGAGTGAAACTGGTTGGAGTTTGAAGCCCCAATTTAGCTGGTCATCTGTTGGCTTGTTTGATATCTCATTTCTGTTTGGCTGTCATTTAATAAAGAAAAGAATTAATTCAGAAGACTGAATCCTTAAAACGGGGCTTTTAAAATGAAGGGAAGAAGAATTTAATTAGCAGTGAAAACTGGTCACTGATTAGGAAAAGGATTAGAATGAAAACCCGCAACCACTGCGGCCCTCCAGGCTTGGAGTTCGCCACCCCTGCTGTAAGAACTACTAGGCAGTAGGGTGTAGTGTTTAAGGCTTTGGACTTCTTTAAAACCCCGAGGCTGTGGGTTCACATCCCACTACTGACACCTGTGTGACCCTGAGCAAGTCACTTCATATGCCTCTGGTCCAATTGGAAGAACAAAAGAAATGGCAACCTGTTATGCCTCAGATGTTGTAAGTTTCCTTGGATAAAAGCGTCAGCCAAAAAGTAATAATAGGCAGTGAGTGTGGTGTAGTGGCTAAAGCTATGGACTTCTTCAAAACCCCGAGGCTGTGGGTTCACATCCCACTACTGACACCTGTGTGACAGCGAGCAAGTCACTTGACCTGCCTGCGCCAATTTGAAAAAGTAAAGAAATGCAACCAATTGTATCTTAATTGTTGTTATAAGTCATCTTGGATAAAGGAGTCAGCCAAATAATAACAAGAAGAATAAAAAGATAAAAAAGAAGAGGATAAAGAACTGTAAGGAATACTAGGCAGTAGGGTATAATGGCTAAGGCTTTGGACTTCTTCAAAACCCACAAAAAGGCTGTGAGTTCAGGTCCCACTAATGCCGCTTGTGTGACTCCTGAGCAAGTCACTTGACCTGCCTGTGCTCCAATTTGAAACAGTAAAGAAATAAAACCAATTGTATCTCAATTGTTATAATTCATCTTGGATAAAGGAATCACCCAAATTAGAAGAAGTAGTAAAAGAAAAAGAAGAGGACGAAGAACTGTAAGGAATACTAGGCCATGTGGTGTAGTGGCTAAGGCGTTGGCCTCCTTCAAAACCCTGAGGCTGTGGGTTCACGTCCCATTACTGACACCTGAGCAAGTCATTTGAGCTCGAATTGGAAAACCAAAAAGAAATTGAACTAATTGTATCATAAATGTTGTAAGTCACCTCGGATAAAGGCATCAGACAAAGAAGTAAATGTAAACAGTTGGCTTGATTGACCAAATCAACTGACTACCCTCAGAAGGTGAAACCTGAGTTCCTATCCCATGAGCCTGATGAGGCTGACGTGTGTGACGAGACCACCGTTGCACATCTAAAGTCAAAGTTGTCTTTGTGGAGGGTCCTGAAGTGCCAAAGAGATTCAATAAGGAAAAGTGCCTGCCATGACAGGATACAAGCTTCCAAAATGACCATGACTAGCTGGATCACCCACCTCCAAAAGCCAATTTGACAGCAGAATTGAAGACATAAACATTGCCATGGGGTGGTGTATTGCTTAAAGGCACTGGATTTGTTATCCATTTGAATAATTGGTTGAACACCCAGAATGAGAGATGCTGTTTAGTTCCAGAATGTCTTTTATGCAGTGTGCTCAGAGTGTTTTTCTTATTTGGTCATTGCATTCTACTCACTTACCAGCAGGGGGCACACTGCGCTCCAATGGAGGTGATGTCTTTCTGAGGTCACTTTTTATTAGACAGGTGGATGCTGTACATCATGGAAGAGGGTCCTTGTCTGTCTTTGCTTTGACTAAAATGCAGCAGACCTCCAGTGCAATAAGCCTGCTGATTTGGGGGTGAGAATGAGACATTTGAGGTAACAATTTTCCTTTGGCTCAATTGACTACAGAAGGAGTTCGCATCCCATAGTCCTAGTGGTCTAACTTGTGTGACGAGACCCCGATTGCACATCTAAAGTCACAGGTATCTTTTTGTGGTGTCCTGAGGCGCCGAGCAGCCTGGAAGTGAAACTCCGATATTAGGGCGGAGTGGTGGCTCTGAGGCTAAGGATCTGCGCTGGTATCCCGAAGGTTGCCAGTTTGAATCCCCATCACTGCCAAAAGAGATCCTACTCTGCTGGGCCCTTGAGCTAGGCCAGGGGTCCTCAATCCCAGTCCTGGAGAGCCGCAGTGGCTGCAGGTTTTTGTTCTGACCTGGTTGCTTAATTAGAAAGCAATTCTTGCCAATAAAGCACTAATAAGCTATGAAATTAAATTAACTCTGCTATGTCAGGTCATTCTCATATCCTAGATTTTCTTTCTCTTTCTATCATGCAAATGATTTGAAGGCTAAAATGGACGAGTAATTCTCAGTCCTTCACTTTTTTCTCTTCATTTTTCTTCCAAGTATTTAATTAAACCCAACAGTGCAGATAAATACACATAGGTGTAAATGTAAATAAGCTAAATGGAGAAATGCTGCTCTCTCTTGTCATTTGCATGTTATTGATAATAAGGAGCAATTAAAATAGCTGTTTAAGACAAAATTAAGCAATAAGGGCTCAAAATCACTAAAGTGAAGCAGAAGTGTTACTTTAGCAATAAGTGCTTTTTATTAAGCAACTGGGTTGGAGCAAAAACCTGCAGCCACTGCGGCTCTCCAGGACCGTGATTGAGGACCCCTGAGCTAGGCCCTTAACCTGTACAATGGCTGACCCTGCGCTCTGACCCCAAGGGGTATGCGAAAACTAACAAATTCCTAATACAAGAAATTGTATAAGACGAAACAAAGAACAAAAAAAAAAAAGTCCCAAACTTCAAACATTAGTACAACGACTAGCTGGAACATCCACCTCCAAAAGCCTATTTGACCAAATTCAACAGCGTAGAATTGAATTTTGCCATGGCAGGGTATTGCTTAAAGGCACCGGCTTTGTTATCCATTTGAATGACTGGGTGGACACGCTGATCATTCTCAATTGTGTTTTCCCACAGAAGAATGGGAGTTGCTATTAAGTACTGTATGTCTTTAAATGGGGATGGGTTCAGCTGCAAACCTCTGCTCCACTAGACAGCCAATTGGATTGCAGGTTTTTGTCACTTGGTGTACTTGACTTGAGTCAGATAACCCTCGTAGTAATGATAATAATACATTCTATTCATACAGCGCCATTCCCATGCTCAAGATGCTAACCAGGCGTCATCACTGACGTGTAATATAAAGAGGAGTGAAACTCTGGAGGTTCTCAGCTAGACTCTATTGCAGGGGGGCCCACACTTTTTCGGCTTGTGAGCTACTTTTAAAATGACCAGGTTGAAATGATCTACCTACATTAAAAATTATA
>JANRMT010062861.1:14456701-14474035 GCA_026402145.1 Polypterus bichir lapradei | reverse complement strand
TATATATATATATATATATATATATAATATATCATTCAAAGTCTGAATCACAATTTGATTGTATGGGTGGTTACCTACCATGTAACGCGTGTGGTTGGTCTGCAAGTCTGCAAACATCCGCCACGGGTGCCCTCTCAGTTGCGAGAAGCAGATCATAGAATGTTACATAGTTAACTGTCAAATAATGCAAAGAGTACGCGACACGTGTTTCGTCCTATTTTGAGTCCATCGGGCGTACACACTCCACTGCACTCCTCATCGGGGATCGAACCTCGGATGTCAGACAAAAGCACTTCGATTGTGACATTGTGAGAAAAAAAAAAATCCTCTTCCAATTCCACATCCAGCCCATACCCTCCCTAAACAATTTTTTTTAAAATCCCTTCTTTAGTCGATTTAAATTGGAAGGCTAACTAGATCACAGCTGGAGTTTTGCAGTAGCTCACGCATTTGATCGTGCGTGTGGGATGACCAGTGTGTGAGAAGGAGAGAGATCTCAGACTGGCCTGTGTGTCAATCAAGTGGCAAATGGCATAGGGAGGATATATGATAGACCAGTGTTTTTCAAACTTTTCGCTGGAGTGAAACCCTGCGCGAATGGTTACCTTGCTCACGGAACCCTGTGCAATTATCCACCAGTATGTCCTATATCATGGGACTTTTTCGGCGGAACCCTTGGCTAGCACTCATGGAACCCTTGGGTTCTGTGGAACCCCGGTTGAAAAACACTGCGATAGACTAACGCTTAAAAAAATTTTTTTTTAATGCAACCTGCACTAACTTTGTGATCTACCGGTCGATCGCGACGCATTGGGCACCCCTGCTCTATTGCTTTTATGCAGAGGGTTTTTGCCATTACAGTTTACTCACTTACCAACAGGGGGCAGCACACTGGGCTCCAGTAGAGATGCTGACTCTCTGAGCTCACTTTTATTAGACAGTAGAATGCTGGGCATCATGGCAGAGGGTCGTTGTCTCTCTTTGCTTTATATGTGCTGCACTCGAGCCCTTTGACTACAGTGCAGTGGACCTCCAGTGGGTTTAGGGTGAAATTCCAAGAAGCCTCACCATGAAAAGTCCCCGCCATGACAGGAGACCAGCACTTCTTGGAAGCCAATGATGTTTTAAAACTGGAGCATACACTTCCAAAAAAAGCCTATTTGACTGCAGTCAACAGCCAGAATCATTAATTTAGCCATGGCAGCATACTGGTTAAAGGCACTGGATTTGTTCTTAGTAATTGGAAAGGACACATGTATCGGTTTTAATCACAGCAGAATGAGAGATGCCATATATGAGAGAAGCTCCAATGTGTCTTTTATGCAGCGCCCTTTTGGAGGGTTTTCACAGAGTTTGCAGTTTACTCACTCACCAGCAGGGGGTAGCATACTGGGCTCCAATAGAGTTTTAATTTTATTTGCCAAATGCAATTTCTTGTCTGTGGAGGGCTGGCGCCCTGCCTGGGGTTTGTTCCTGCCTTGTGCCCTTTGTTGGCTGGGATTGGCTCCAGCAGACCCCCGTGATCCTATGTTAGGATATAGCGGGTTGGAGAATGACTGACTGACTGACAATTTCTTGTATTAGGAATTTGTCATTTTTCGCATACCCTAACTTACTCTCCAGAGAGTTTTGGGGGTCGGAGCACAGGGTCCGCTATTTGTACAGCACCCCCAGAGCAATTACAGGTTAAAGGCCTTACTCAAGGGCCCAGTGGAGTAGCCAGGATTTGAACCAGCAACCTTCAAGTTACCAGACTCGACCCTTCAGCCAGAGAGCCACCACTCAGATGTCAATTTTCGAAGCTCATGTTATTAGACAGGTAGATGTTGAGCATCATGGAAGAAGGTCTTCGTCTCTGCTTTACAGTCACTGGGAAGATTATTAAGAACAGCTACATCCATGCAGTTATCTGATCAGCCAATCATGTGGCAGCAGTGCAATGCATTAAATCACGCAGATACAGGTCAGGAGCTTCAGTTCACGTTCATATCAAAATCATCTTGTAATGCATCTTGCCTGGCGAAGGGGCCAGAGTGGCATTAGCAGCTTGCATATTGTAATCTTTTTAGATAGCCAATAACAGGTAACATTTTGCTTGACTTCTCACAAGTGAAAAGAAATAGAATCGTTTAACAGATTTTGTGGGTTTAAAAATTCTTTTTAGAAATGTATGGACACCCACCCCAATTATACTGCCTGTTAAAAACAAAAAAATCAAATTTAAATGATGACATGCGCAGAATTTAAAAAAAACTGGCAGCATGGTGACTTCGGGACAAAAGAAGTGACTGATGAATGCAGCGTCCTAACTGGAGAGAGAGGGTAGGAGCAGGCGCTGATACAGCACATTGCTGCACCCACCACATTACAAACCAACTTAGGATCCCAGATTAGGACCCGAGTGGCAGCCATGCAATGGGTGACACCTCAGCACCACACTAGTTAAGATGGAGTGGAACAGTGTGAGGTTTGTTATGGTGGGTGGAGTGCCAATTCTGCCACCAACCCCCAGGTTTTTCACTGCAGGGCTGGACGCAGATTAACATCATACCAAGGACGGAGCAACTGCAGGTTAAGGGCCTTACTCGAGGGCTCAACAGAGTAGAGTCACTTTTGACATTTACAGGATTTGAACCGGCAATCTTCTGATTGCCAGTGCAAATTCCTACCTCAGAGCCACCACTCCCCCCTAACTGGAGGGTTGTTGTGATTTAGTCATTTTTGTGGAGGGGTTCCTGATGAGCAAAAGAGGTGACCAAGGGTAGAAGTTCAATGACGGTGGCAAGGAAAAGTATGCAAACTCTTTGGAAATTACCACATTTATGGATAAATGTCTTAAAGTATTCCTCCTGAACTTTGTGCAGGTCTGATCTGTAGCTACCAGAACCTCTTCTTAGAGGTCACTGCTGCCAAAGGTAGTCCAACCAGATATTAAATCCAAGGGGTCACTTACTTTGCAGTGGCCCAGTCAGAGCCCAGACCTTAAACCAATGGAGATGCTGTGGAAGGATCTCCAGAGAGCTGTTCACACCAGACCTAAGAATATGGCTGACCTGAAGCAGTTCTCTAAGGAAGAATGGTCCAAAATGCCTTCTGAATGTTGTGCAGGTCTGATCTGAAGCTACCAGAAGCTCTTCTTAGAGTTCATTGTTGTCAAAAAAGGTTCAACCAGATCTTAAATCCATGGGTTCACTTACTTTGTAGGGTCCCAGTCAGAGGCCAGACCTTAACCCAATGGAGATGCTGCAGAATGACTCTAAGAGAGCCGTTCACACCAGACACCCTAAGAATATGGCTGATCTCAAGTAGTCCAGTAAGAAAGGATGGCCCAGAATTCCACCTGAATGTTGTGCAGGTCTGATCTACAGCTACCAGAAGCTCTTCTTAGAGGTCATTGCTGCCAAAGATGGTCTATCCAGATATTAAACCCAAGGGTTCTCTTACTTTTTCCACAACACACTGTAAATGCTTGATAAGTTTGTTCAATAAAGACATGAAAGATTATAAATGTTGGTGTGACCTTAGCGTTAGTCCTTTGTGTTTGTCCATAGTCGTGACTTAAGATGAACATCTGAACAATTAATGTAGAAAGGCGGGTCCTTCCATTGGGTTCACATACTTTTTATTGCCACCGTAGATTGGCACAGAGCAGAGTTAGGTCCAGCAGGCAGTTTCCAGTGGTCAAATTGGTAGGAAGACTTAGCAGGGCCATCTTAACATATGGGCACAATGGGCACTGCTCGGGGGCCCCTGGAGCATAGGGGCCCGTGATGTTTCTGATGTCTATGTATGCCAGCATACTATTTTGCCCCAGGGCATATAATGCTGTTAAGAAGGCCCTGAGGAAGAGAAGTCTTCCTTATGCCAGGGTGGTTGGGCTACTTCTCCTGCCTATTACTTTTCAAGGGTATTCAGCACATAGACTGAGTTTAGTGGCCCCTGCATATCCAGATTGGCATCTTCTCTTGCTCTCTAATTTCCTTGGAGGTTGTCAGCTGGACCTATCTTGGCTCTGTGCCATTGTCCCTGGCAATCCCTTGCTAGTCATGCAACCAAAAGCAGTGAATTACTACTTAAGAATCTCAATGGACACTGTGGCAGACGGCCGGAGCCTTAACCCAGCCGGGACGCCCTGAGTATGGAAGGACTGGGGGAAGAGAGTATTTGCAAGACAGAGGGCAGCCCCCCTTGGCTTGCAGCAGGGCCACGGATTGTGGGCATGGAAGCTCAGGGGGCGCTTGGACTTCTACATGGGACCTATCCGGCTGTGGTGGAAGTGCCGCCGGAAGAAGCTCGTTGGGAACCTGGAGTACTTCTGGGTACCCAATAAAAGGAGCCAATCACCACCACTCAATGGCTTGAGTCGGGATGAGGAAGACTAGGCTCTGGAGGAGGAGTGAAAGCAGAAGGACTGTGGCATAGGCTGGTGCTGTACTGTGTTTAAATAAATAAACTGTGTGCTGTGTGGTAAAGTGGTGTCCTGCCCATTTATGCCAGGGATAGGGCGGCTGTATGCGCCCAGGGCTTCACAACATTTAACACAAGAATCCCCCAGATGTGCATAAGAGAAACCCACTGGTACAAGCCGACTCCCCCCCCCCCCAAAGCCTCTCATACCTCACTCCCCCCACACCCACTCATGTTGTTAGTCGAAACTTGTTAGGCCCTCATTCCAGAGCAGTGAGCCGTACCTTTCTCGGCACATTTCTTTCAGCACTAATCTCCTGTTTGTTATGGTCAGGGGAGCGTTCAGCGTTTAATCCCCCAAATATTGACAAGTTAAAGTGCAGTTGCATAGAGGTGGGCGCTAAGAGACTCTTAACCCAGTGAATATGCGGCTTCTTCTCCACACGCTGATGCCACTTGCACTTCCGCACATCAAAGACCGGCCTCTGTGATCCGAGCTGGAATTAGTGTCAGGCCGTGCCGTAGTGTCCAGGGTGAAAGGTCAGGGTGTATCCATGCCCAGATCCAGCTCTCTGAAGACAGCAAGCGTTTATTGGATAACAGCTTGATGTTTGGATGGTCCGATTCAAACGACATTTTAAACCGCAGAGTGGAATAGCAAACCGTAGAAAACAAACTCAGAATGGAAAAAAAAAAAGACGACGTGTTAAACAAGCTGTTTCCTCTGTCCTTTTGTTAGGGTTTCCTGGCCAGCTTGTGTTCACACCACTGAAACAAATTTCTGATGACCTGGTTGACACCGCGCTGCCATCTGACAGCTTCAGAGATGGCAGTCCATTCACTGTGTGTGTGTGTGTATAGAGCTCGCTTGCCCTCCCTGCATTCACATCTCAAAGACTTGTACGTCAGAATAAAGACGAGTGAGAACGCTCTGCCAGAAACAAACCTCCCATGAGCCACTGCTTCCTGCTTTGCACCTAAAGCTGCCAGGACAGAGTTTGGATGGACCTGCGTTTTAGTAATGAATGAAGTTATAACACATCTTGTCAGTTTTATGAAGCCATCGATTAAAGTGAAGAGTCCCGGGAGATCCCAGCAGCTCTCAGACTGGGAACGGGCACCCCGAGAACCAGAGAGAGACATAAAACGACATAATTAAAACTAGAAGTGCTATGGCCGATGCCAATTGGCATCATATGTCTTTAAATCTTTAATCATTTGATCAGGGTTCAAAGTGCCAGTGTTGTTGCAACTGTGAAATTCTGTTCAGAAGGCGTGTTGAATTTGATTACAGTTCTGATGTCTGCTTTCAGACCTTAACACAGATACCATGACGGCTCCCGACAAAACTTCACCTTACTGCAGCCTCCTTGACGTGCAGCAAAATTGCTCACCTTCCTGGTGCTCTGTATACACCACTGCTCTAAGCATAGCCGTCAAGTCCTCATCGTTGGTGTCACATGAAGTTCCTATTGTGTCAAAGCAATAAGTTGGGGGAGTGGTCACCTGTGAAGTCCCAATCTTGCCGAACCAATAAGGAGGTGGGCTCCTGTGAAGTTCTGGTAGCACTGAAGCAATAAGGGGCAGGGTTCCATGCGAAGTCCCATTATGTTGAAGAAGCGCGTGTGTGGTTTTGTTTCGTGAAGTGTAGCAAATGGGCATTTTGAAAAAAATGAAATACTCTATTAGAGGTTCTGTTCAAAACTTTAAAAAAAAAAAAAAAAAAAAAATACGGTAGGACCTAATCAATAATATTTTAGAATAAGCTTCCATTTCAGGGGTAAGGGATACCCGTCCTTTTAGTTGTTGGCTCCTCTCTCTTTCACTATGGGTGGGATTTGAATTTGATTTGTTAAATGTATCTTGACTATATGGAAAATTATCTGTTTCTAATTAAAATCAATAAATATTGGTGCTGGGCAACAATTAAAATTTTTAATCACGATTAATCGCATGATCGTCTGCAAATAATCGCAGACAATCACATTGCTATGCTCAAAATTCAATAACTGCGTGTATTTGGTTTGCAAACACTTTAAATAAATAAGGTGCTTTTTAACAGCAGTATTCCCTTTACATTGTAGCAGTTAACATATTTCTTGTAAATCTCAATTCAAACATTAATGTACACAAATCAAATATAAAACCAAATTTTTTTTGCCACTGCCAGGGCGTTAACGTTTATATAATAATTAATATAATAATTCTTTATTGATTTGTCACATACATAGTTATACAGGACAACACGTGGTGAAATGCATCTTTTCGCATACCCCTTGGGGTCAGAGCGCAGGGTCAGCCATTGTACAGCACCCCTGGAGCAATTGAAGTTTAAGGGCCTTGCTCAAGGGCCCAGCAGAGCAGCATCTCTTTTGGCAGTGACGGGGATTTGAACCGGCAACCTTTGGGATGCCAACACAGATCCTTAGCCTCAGAGCCACCACTTTGCCCTGTTTGATCAAGTTTGTTATTGAAAAACAAGTTACCCTCAGAGACCAGAGCCACGATCACAACATTATAATAGACACCTGAGTGACAGCAAGCTAACATTTCTAAATCTGTATTCTTTTTCATCACAGCAGAAACATTTTCTTTTATCAGGGTGCAGCATAAACAGTCTAATGTTCAATAGCAACTCTTTGAGGGCTAATCGACGAGACGAGACTTTTTGGAAGATTTTTTCAAGTCCCGTGAGATGAGACTTTGGCCATGAGATTTTTTCCAAGTCCCGCCCTCCTCTCAACCATATTGAACCACGCCCACGGTAATCTCACCTCTCATTTGTGTGAATGCTTTTGACAGACCCATTTTCTGCTTCCTCAGCGCTTATAAATTTTTACGTTTTCCTCACTTTAAAATTAAAGAAGACGTGTTATGTACAAATCTTATTGAAAAATGTCATCCTGAAGGGACATGAATACACGGGCAATCCTAGCACCGAGAAACGATAAAGTCAAACGAATCAACGCGAAAATTGTCGATCAGTTACACGGCAATGACATGTAAAATTTTAACAGGCGACAAGAAAGGTAATGTAGTATCTCCCGCAGATAACATTAGACAGCAAAGGAGATCTTGATATGCCATTTGTATTAAAACGTTAACTGTTTCCCGTTAGAATAGCTTTTGCTATGACAATTAACAAATCACAGGGGCAAACATTCGAAAAATTCGGTTTATTTATTAGAAAGAAACGATATTCACTCACGGGCAGTTAAAAGGTGCATTGTCATGATGTAAGTCCAAACATGGAATCAAAATTCAATGTGATATTGACGAAAAGTTAATTAAAAAAAATTGTTTTTACTGAAGTTTTACGGTAAAAGTGTTTGTTTAAAAAATATTAATTTCAAAGCCAAACAGAACGAAAACGTATAAAGCAACGAATACCTCTAACGCAACATGAAACATAATTTTCTTTACATTTTTTACATTTTACTATTTTTTAATATGGTTAATTACTGGCTGTGATGTAAAATAGTTAGTTCTATTATGCATATGTAACAATTCCCATGAAAATAACAAACTGTTTCAATTGTACATCCGCCTCCCCATACGCAAGCAGCAAATCTGAGAAGTGGCTAACGCATAGCAGTTGGCAATCGAAGCGAGCAGAGCCCTAGTAAAAAAAAAAAAATGAATGCTTTTCTACAACTGCAATGGCAAGGTTTGAGGAAAATGGCTGGTGGATTGAAAGGATAGCTGTTGTTTACTGAAAATTCTGAAATGCTGGTACCGTTCCGTTTTAAAATGTGTTTTTTGTTTTTTTTTTATACTATTCCAGAAAGGGTATAGAGTGCAATCTTAGTTGGTACCCAGGTGTGAATGACTGCCTCTGTCCCCCCAACTCACACTTGACAGCATTTGGATATCGTTTTCATCTCAACACATCCTATCTTACCTCTGCTATCAACACTACTGAAACCTTGTTTGCCAGATGTGAATTGCTGTCTGTCTTCAGCACCTTTAAAATAATCAATGAAAAAATGTCACACTTAAAATCACTCACATTGTTTTACTACATCTCTCTAGGAAATCTTGGGACAAGACTTTCTTAGAGATAATTTCAAGTCCTGCAAAACGAGACTTCTCATTCGTGTGAATGCTATTGTCAGACACAGTTCCTGCGCTCTCAGCTCCAAAATAAAAGACAAAGTAGAACGTCGTAAAGAGGTTCAAAAACGTTTGTGTGATACACATGCAGAGCATGTTAGAGATAATGGAATTACTAAAATTCGATAGTCTCAAAAAACTGATAGTAAAGTTCGCATTAGCGCTAACAAATGGAAATTATTACTCGGTGAAATAACAGAACAGCAAAAATAGATTGAATATATGGACATAGGTGATATGACAGCAGCATGTACATATTGTTCGGCTTTAAAGTTTAAGTCGGAGACTTGTAGATCGTCTAATTCATGTTGCCATCAGGGAAAAGTAGTGTTTCTTCCCAATGAAGAGGCGTATCCACGAGAAATAAAAGATTTGTTATTTGGTGAAAGTGAAATCCACATACATGAGGGGCAGAGACGTGAAGTGGCTGGCGCAAAGTGTTTGCACGGGGGTTGGCAAGCGACGGAAGCAGGGGGCAGAGCCCCCTAGTAATAAATAAAGAAAAAAAAAGAAAGAAGTGATAAAGAAAAGAAAAATCAGAAAAATCTGGGCATTCCAGTTATTTCAGTTAGGTAAACAATAAGAAGAAGCTCACTAGAAATGGCATCAGAATGTTTTTTCACACACCATGCAATAAGAGGTGCACAGCCAGCCAGCATAAGCTTGATGTGCAGGAAGGAGATCATGCGAAGTGGCACAAAGTGGACGGAGCAATCAAGCTGCGAGTGAAGAGTGCAGTGGTGAACGGTGGCTAACTCAAAGAGTTTTCACAGACACGGTAGACCCGGCAATGAATGCAAGAGAATGTGAGAATGGAAGGAGTGATAGTACATGATAGTAGACTGGAAATGTGTCTCTTTGTGGGAGAGAAAACACGACGCGAGTAAAGCTACATTGAAATGCGCACACGTGTATTGAATTCCTCTTTCAGGGCGGATGTCGACTTTTGTCAACAGTAGGGTGGTAATCAACTGTAAGCAGTGACAAAACCTGCCTTTATGTTTTAGTTGAACTCCCTTTAATAGAAGGAAAGTTAGCTTCATGGGTTTGACCGAGATTCCCTGCACTTGTGTGAGTAAGGAGGAGCAGACAGCGGCAAAAATGGCATCGACATCTGGCGAGAGATCAAAGCGAATGCGTGAAGCAAAATACTCCGTGGATCCTCCAATTACAGTGACCAGAGGTACAAAGCAGATTACGATGCACTGCGACCGCCGCCCCCGCCATGCAAAGACATCCTGGCAGCCAGTCAGCCTGCTACAGATTCCTGGTGAACTGACAGCCACGACACGCAGCAAGAGAGCTTTTATGTTGACTTCCGTGTGAAACCGTTGCTTCGTGTGCTGTTTTTTGGAAAAAGTATTCAGCCCCCAAAGAGTGAAATCGCATCTATTGAATCTCATACATGATTTCATTGCACGCACAGAAAGAAGACAAGACGGTTTATTTTTGTTTTTGTATACATTGTCGTGTCTGCCGTAGCAGTGAAACATTGCAAGCGAGCAGAGTTCAGTTGCGGGTCTCTGCACCTCGCATGTTCTCTGATGCTAGCGTTGCACTTTGTATACTGACAGCTTTGCTGCTATATCAGACACTGCATCATACGTTATAAGTAAGCGCAGATGTACCGTTCAATGAGCAGATGTTCCTCGTGGAATGCTGATGTCCTTCCACACAATGAGGCATCAGATTTTGGATAGCTGCGGATGTGCTGTGTATACTTGATACGTTTCCCTGTTTGGAGACTAGTGAGCATTTCACAATTAATGGAAGAAAAGTCATTGCTGACAATATCTTCACATTCCTTTGCATGTCAAATGAGCTACTTGATCTGAAGGAGCCTCACCTGGAAACTAGATAATCCTTATTCAACAAGAAATCTAGAGGGGCACCGCAGTCCATTTTGCTTACAGAACCTCTGCCTTAGTCTGTTCCAGCAATATCAAATAGAAGGCACATGCCAGTCTGTTGTGGGATGCACACACTTAAGACATCCCAGATGTGGGGACAATTTAGAGTCACTAGTCACAAGTCTTTGAGATGAGGGAAGGAATTAGTGTGGCTGGAGGGGAAAACACCTTCAAGAGCAGAGGAGGGAACTTGCAAGCTCCTTAAAGACAGTGAATAGTCTGGAATCAGGACAACTTCATGCATACAAAGGATTCAGAAAATATTCAGAACCCTTTGTAGATGCCACATGGGCTGGATGGGCATCCTGGACAGAAGAGGGGATGGTTCCTTACCTGGACGGGAGGCGCCTAACAGGCAGATAGGCATCCCAGTCAAGGAGGAGAAGGGGATCAGGCCCAGAAAAGAGGACCAGATAGGATGGACAGACAGCCCACCGCGGAACTGAAAGAGGTCACTGGGGACTTTTTACCAGCAGAACTCAGCACATTAGATGACAGTGGCCCTGGATAGCTGTGCCTAGTATGGTACCAGTAGGACATGGTGGGAAGTATAGTCCAGCAATACAGCCCTGCTGGAGCCCCTGGGTGCCGCAAGGGGGCACTGCAGGAAGAGGTGCCCCCTAAAATGAAACTTTTGTATGACCCAGAAGTACTTCCATTGGGCAGTGGCCCTGGCACCGGAAGTCCTTCCAGGTCCTTAATATAAGGGACCAAACTCCCTTACCCAGGTCGGAGCGGGAAGGAAGGAAGGCAACACTCAACTGGAGGAGAGCAGTGTGGTGGTGAGAGGAGATAGAAGGAGAAGAGATTATTGTGGGGAGTGTTAGATTTTTGTTGACTTTCTTGAGGAGTGTGTGTAATGAACGTAGTTATTTGAATCTGAGACTGTTCGTGCATTCGTGTTGGGGTTTGGGGCTCACTGACGCCGTTACAAGCTTAGCACACCTGAATGTAGGCAGTTTATCGAGTTCTTCATGGCAGACCCTCACAAGCCTTGTTAGATTGGATGGAAAGCGTCTGTAAACTGCCATCTTCAGGTCTCTCCACAGATGAGGTTTATGTCTGAGCCACTCAGGAACACTCAGAGACTTGCCCGGCCGTTGTCTTGGCTGTATGCTTCACGTCATTATCGTGCTGAGACATAAACTGCTGCCCTATTCCGGAGCAGGTTTTCTTCCAGGACCTCTCTGCATTTGGCTGCATTCATCCTTCCTTTGATTCAGACACGGTGGCACAGTGAGTCATTTACGTAAAGAAAAAGTGTAGATAGCTGTGATGCATCAGAGGGTGCCACTCCTTAAAGACACTTCAAAAGGACTCATCCAGCCGACTGCACCCCACCTTTGTCAAGCCTTCTTTTATTTGTTTTGTTTTAATGGCTGACCAGACGTTCTTGGAGCTTTATGATTAAAAGCTGTTTTCTGTACTTTATTACTTTGTCTTTTCGGATTGACAGCAGAATTCCCTCAGGGTGAAGGCAGTTAGCGGATGACTAATGCAGTGCGATGAACATCCCTTTAAGTTTTACAGCAAAGATATGCACAACCTGGCACAATGCCACCTATGAGGATCAGGAGAGGGGAGATAAAACATAAATCATCAAGAAAAATCAAA
Organism: Polypterus bichir lapradei; assembly: GCA_026402145.1. Classification (NCBI taxonomy): domain Eukaryota; kingdom Metazoa; phylum Chordata; class Cladistia; order Polypteriformes; family Polypteridae; genus Polypterus; species Polypterus bichir. The sequence goes on along the minus strand of JANRMT010062861.1, from coordinate 14,461,991 downwards.
CGTATTCAAATTTATCTTCTAGGTGTGTACTCCATGCTGGAAAGGGTCATGAGACGTTCAAATCTGTCAGGGACACAGTACAGTAGATACCAGGATGCCAGTCCATTGCAGGGCAGGCCAATCCAGACAAAGTAATGAAAGGTCTGAGTGTTGGGCAGTAAGCTCTTTCAGACACAGAAGGAATATGCAGACTCCACAGTGGAAGCATCCTAGGAATTGTACTGAGTGGAGCTCTAAGTTCTTTTTTGGCACAGTCTCTCTCTCTCTCTCTCTCTCTCTCTCTCTCTCTCTCTCTCTCTCTCTCTCTCTCTCTATATATATATATATATATATATATATATATATATATATATATATATGGAAGAGAAGGTCTGTGATACGGTTTGCATATTTGCAGCTGGAGATCCACAAAGGGAGAAAATGAATCACGCATCATAAAGTAGTTTTTATTCCTGAGCTTTCAGCCCCTGCCAGGGACCTTCATCAGAGAATAATGCTTAGACTTACAAGAATCAAAGGCAATATACAGAAATAATTACTGGTGTGGAGGGTGGGCTGGTTTAAGTCAGTGTGATTAGGAGGGGGGTATTGGTTGTAAAGTTTTATTTATTATGAACATGTTCTTCTTAAGTTTGCATATGCTGGATTTATGTCCAAGTGTCTGTTGATGGCGTTTTCATTTGATAGCCAAGATTTGGCCAGCTCTCGGGCACTTTTAGTACTGGCCTTAAATATTATGGTATGTGATTCATTTTTTCCCTTTGTGGATCTCCAGCTGTATGTGTGTGTGTGTGTGTATATATATATATATATATATATATATATAGTGACAAAGCCGCTATATCATTGCCTGACCTGACACAGACAGACATGGAAGGCAGGCACACTTATAATACAAATAAATGTTTTATTTTTTTTGCCTGTTGGCAACCCCTTCCCCGTTTCCACAGGCACAACACAGTTCCAATAAGCACCAAACACAATCACCGCAATACATTATCTTCTTCTTTTCTCCTGCGCTCCTCTCCAGTAAGCTTTGTCCCCATCCCTCCCAACTCTGGCTCCCTGAGCGGTGGCTGCTGGCTCCTTCTTTAGCCCACCCTGAAGTATTCCAGATGTTTGATGACCCATTTCTGGCTGCACTTCCGGGTGTGGTGGAAGAACCACCACATGGGCTCAGGAACCACTGCGATGCCCCCTGGTGGTGGCCACAGATCCCAACAGGGTCATAGAGAACTCCATTTCCCATGGAGCCCTGCGGGAATCCGAGGCACCACTGCCTTAGGTTCAGTCTTATAAGTGCTCAAATTACCTAAAAGAGGATTCATAAGTAAGGATACAAAATGATAACAATAATAATAATAAGAAGAGAAATAAGAAGACAAATAGTACAATAATAAATGTACAATACAATAATTAATATAATCTATACTAATAAAAGGCAAAGCCCTCACTCACTCACTCATTCATCACTAATTCTCCAACTTTCCGTGTAGGTAGAAGGCTGAAATTTGGCAGGCTTATTCCTTACAGCTTACTTACAAAAGTTAAGCAGGTTTCATTTCGGAATTCTACACGTAACGGTCATAACGGCCGACAACGTCCTCCATGTTGAACTTTCTTATTTAAGGCACCGTCTTCACGAAATTTGGTAGGCGGCTTCCCTGCGCTAACCGAAACCGATGTACGTACTTATTTCGATGGTATGACGCCACAGTCGGGCACCATATTGAACTTTCCAGCGTCACTAATTCTCCAACTTCCCGTGTAGGTAGAAGGCTGAAATTTGGCAGGCTCATTCCTTACAGCTTACTTACAAAAGTTAAGCAGGTTTCATTTCGAAATTCTACTGAACTTTTCAACAGTCTTTGTTACTTATAGGCCCATCTTCAAGAAATTTGGTACACGGGTTCCCAACGCTAACTGAATCCTACTTACGTACATATATACGTCCATAGCCTGCAGCTTGGTCACCGTGTGAGGCGGCATTGGGTCCCCCATCCCAACGCCTCCCACGTTGTTGGCTGCCTGCCTATATAAGGCTGTCCATCGCTCCGGTCTCTACATTCCCTTCCTTGCTTCACCATGGGATTCACGTCTCCCTACTGATAACTACAGCCTTTTTGTTTAATCCACGGCTTCTCCGCTGTTTTATTGTTCGTTTATTACAATTATAGTTATTGTGTAGGTACTTTAGACTTACTTTACATTGTTCAGGTACCCATTTCCTTTATCGTTCCAACCGTACCCCCATTACCATGTCTATCGAGGTGATCACCATCGATCAAAGAACTGTCACTTACCGAGTGGTTTCCATGCCCGGAGATGGCACCCACCTTTTCCATTCTATTTGTTACATATTGCACGGCCATATCAGGCTCACTCTTGATATCCGAAGGAACATTGTGTCTTATGTATTGAATGACTGGGACAGGTTCAAGGTGTGGACTGATGACGGTACAGGAGATAATTATACTACACAGGAGCACTATAAGAGTGAAATGCTTAAGCCCTTCACCTACGGTTCTGCATGTGAGTTGATGGCTGCCGCTGAATTGTTCGGTTGTCGCTTTCAAGTGTACCGAAATGGCCAAATATTTTACAACCGCCAATGCCCGTTAAATATCTTAGATTCATAGGTGACGATTTCAGTAGTGGACACTTTGATGTTTATGAATGTTTAAACTCTCAAAAGCTGGATGTGAAGTTATCGATGAAACCGGTTGCATGCTTACAATGCTTGACAGATGCCGAATGTCACTTCAACACAAGTCCTACAAATACTGTCGTAATTGAAACAAACCATGAAACTCAAACTGATTATGACAGCAGCAATCCAAGCTGTGAGATTTGAAACAAGATTACTGTTCACATGGCCAACTGTAAGTTGCATGCTCAAGAGTAAGCTCAGCGCACAGCTTGGTCATGTTACAACCGGAGGGCCGAACTCACAACGTGGTATACGAAGAGATCCTTAACAAATAATTATTAGCATATTTTTAAAAAGGTTTAATTTTCTTCTTAATAAAAATTTTAATGCAGTACTTCGCCACTGCGAAGCGCGGGTATTTTGCTAGTAAATAATATTATACAAGAATAAATTATGTGTTTTGTATATTCAACTGTAAACCTACTTTTTCCCAACAGCAACCTCTAGTGTCTTACTAATATATATATATATATAATATACTGCGGGACAAGACACCAAAGAGCGTCTCGAACAGTGATCGCCGTGTCTGTGGAAGAGAGCTTCTTTATTTCTCCATTGCCAGGGCAACCGCAAGCTTCTAGCGCTGCAGTGGCTCAACTCAAAAGCAAATCCGAGCCAACCGCGGTCGCACTATGAGTGCCTGTCATCAATGGGTGATGCAAGGAACATTATAAATGCATGGAACAGTATGCCTGACTGCTGTGTCTGTGTATAGGAGAGTGGTAGATCGCGCTACAATAAATAACTGTGCTGTTCCTGTTTCAAGCTGAATAAAAGCTGTTTTTGCTAAAGTACTGAGACTCAGCCTTTCATTTTGGGGTGCAAGACAGGGATTCACACGTCGCAATATATCCACCTTAATGAAAGGGTAAGTGTCTGTGTGTCCATCTGGTTGCTATGTCCAACAGATGGCACGTCACACACATTAACACTGCTTTTACAAATCCCATACTAAGTGGCATATAACAGAGACATATGCATGGCGTAGTGCACTGCAAACATTAGCACTGAGGTCTACATTGATTATTTAGGCTTCAACCCATCTTACACGAGTAGCACAGCTAGTAAACATAAAATAGAAAATAGACGGAATACCATAAAGGGTTGGGAACTGGCTGGATGCCTCGTTTAATAAAGGAAATGAAAATAATATTACTAGGAGTCAGAATAGTAAGATGCCTTGCAGGCTGCTATAGCTGTTTAACTTACTCCTTGGGCAGAAGGAATGGATCCTGCAGAAATGAACTGGAAGTGATGTTTTGGCCCATCCTGAGACTCGTCTTCTGTTCTGTGGGGAAGACAGGTGACCTGATGTTGGTATTCTTACCTTGGTTGGGCTGTTTAAATGCTTCCTATCATTTGCGTGCAACTACATGTATATGTATATGTGTGTATATATATATATATATATATATATATATATATATAGGTATGCCAGTCCATTACACTGCATATTCACATACCAGGTCAGTTTATATTCTCAGATGAGAAAGATAGCCTGTCTAGGGTGTACCATCACAAAAATGTTCTGCATATAATACATCACTCAAAGATTAAAGCCTCCACAGCCTGGCAAGTCAATTTAAAAAAAAATTCTTTTCAGAAGAGAGCTGAAAAATGTCCAAAAATCAAGTTGAGGCTATCAAGATGCCCCGAATAAGCAGGTGTAGATGGAGGACGTGCAGGGCTCTGTCAGAACGCAGCCCGCAGAGCTCCGTGTGGCTATCTAGTGTTTATCTTGGAGAGCTCTGTGCTAATGCACAACATGTGTGTTTATAGAAACAGCTTTGATTTAACGCATCTGCTACACAAATCTGAAAAATGTATACAAATAGCAGCAAGGGCCTGGAGTGAAGTTGAGGAGATGCAGAAGGTGTAATAAGATGCCAGGAGGAGGCCTGCAAAATCCTGGCTAATTAGGGAGGTATTTGGCTTTATCGGGGGTGGGGTAATGGTCCCTGCTTGAGAAGGCACAGGTATTTGCGCCACCACCATGCTGTTATGCTTTCTACACACCCAAACCAGCAAGCTCTGGGTGCATTAGGCATCCCGCCATTCATTCAAATAACTGGCTGATAACTACAAATCATCCATTTTCTGATCCAGCTTTACTGTAACACATACTCTAAGCTTGAGACTATTCCAGCATGCAGGGGACGCATATCCATTGTAGACCACACTCATTCACACACACACACTTGGGGTTTGTTCAGGATTTACAGTCAATCTAATGTATAAATTATTAGGACGCTAGTGGAGATCAGGGTCCTGAGAACAATCGGTACGCAGATGGCATGAACGCTTCTAAATGTGGCTGCTAACAAGTGGACCATAACTGGCCCATAACTGTAATGTCAAACATCTTTGACATGTGAGCGATTGTATCTGGGCCCATAATCCATATGACGTGAAAACTATTAATTGTGGCTGGTTACATTTGGACCATTTCTAGGCAACAATACATTTGCCATTACCATAACTGAACCTTAAGTGTCTAATATCAACTGCATTGTGCCCAGAATAGTCTGGTGAGTATCTATCTATCTATCTATCTATCTATCTATCTATCTATCTATCTAT
>JANRMT010062861.1:14395294-14456691 GCA_026402145.1 Polypterus bichir lapradei | reverse complement strand
ATCTATCTATCTATCTATCTATCTATCTATCTATCTATCTATCTATCTATCTATCTATCTCTATTATATAGTGCCTTTCACTCTATCTATCTATCTATCTATTATATAGTGCCTTTTACTCTATCTATCTATATATCTATTAGATAGAGTGAAAGGTACTATATATCTATCTATTATATAGTGCCTTTCACTTTATTTGTCTATCTTCTCCCCTTGGATTATTGCAGTATACTGTATATTGTGGCCTGAAGGGACATAGCTGAGCCCCCAAACTCTTGACACAACTGCAATGCACAAGTCCTGGGTGAAAAAATCACATCTTTTATTTGACAGAAAATACCGTAGTACAGGCTTTCCTTTCAACAGTCCTCCTTCTTTACCAATGTGTACCCTTTCTCTATCTCTCTTCCCTTGACTCCATGGGTGATGTGGAGGGCTCCCTTTTAAATCCAGAAGCCAGAAGTATTTCCACAGCCAAATCAGGAGCAGAGGCAGGGAATGCCATGCTGCTCTATGCCACCATCCATTATACTGACCTCCCATCCAAGTAAGGGAAGAGTGTATATACTGTATATATATTTATACTGTATCCATTCTATTCATGTAAGTCACCTTGCATAGGACCATCTGCCAAAGATACAGGAATAATTCTACCATGAGGGCCTTTAGTGTCGTAAAGGAGCTGAGTGCCTTAGCTCAAGCAGAGAAGTCATCAAGTGACATAAGGTGACTTTGTCTCCACCAAGTGGTGATATGCGACAAATCATTCTTGGGGAAGACGGAGCTCAGATTAGTGTGGCCCATGGATTTGTCATCTGGCCCTTTGTTGTCTATAAAGCTCATTAATAAGAGTTAATCAAATATGTCATCCAGTGATGGACAAACTATGCTTAATAAATCAAGTAATGGAGAATGAGAAACCATGCAAGCAATTATAGTGTAGTGGCCAGGACACTGGACTTTAACCACAGTGTTCCCAGTTCAATTCCTGCCTCTGACTCACTGTGTGCTGCTGAGGGTCCACCTGAAATTCTGATGTGTTGTGCATTCTGAGAGGCTTTTCTGCTCACCATAGTTGTACTGAGTGCTCATCTGAGTTACCGTAGCCTTTCTGTCAGCTCAGACCAGTCTGGCCATTCTCTACTAAACTCTGGCATTAACAATGCACCTCGTCCACTAAACTGCCACTCACTCAATGGTTTCTTGCACCATTCTGAGTAAACCCTGGGGATTGTTGTGCATGAAAATCCCGGGAGATCAGCAGATACAAAAATACTCATACCAGCCTGTCTGGCACCAGCAATCATGCCACGGTCGAAATCACTGAATACCCGCTCTGGTGTTTGATGTGAACATGAACTGAAGCTCCTGACCTGTATCTGCACGGCTTAATGCATTTCACTGCTGCCACATTATTGTCTGATTAAATAATTGCATTAGTTACAATTTATTACAGGGGTGCCAAATACGCCAATAGTGTGTACGCTAACAACTACAGTAATGTTTACTTCTATAGCACATATTCATAGCTAAAAGTGCTTCACGAGATGTCAAAACACAGGAGAAAAGAAAATACATTAGACAAGAATAATAATGAATAAGTAATAAAAATACACCAATATGGGCTTACATAACATGGATACATAAGTAGTAGGAAAGCAGAATCCTCATATATAATATTGCATTCTAAGTCTCTAAAGATAATATATAATACTAGACATTCAGCCCGTTACAATAACGGGCGCTAGAACAGTATTGCATAAACATTATTAGGAACAGTCTATATTAAATGGCAAGGAACCTTGACCTCATTCTGTTTGTTGTCTTAATTTTTTTGTTAAAAATATTTTTGCAAGAAGCCTAAAGTAAAAGTAAAATAATATTAAAAATAGAAACGTATATGACAATACAGTAAGTATAATTAATATTACCTTAGTGTAAAACTTTATAACAATCTGTAATGCACAATATCTGAAGAAGATATTTAGGAAAATGTTTTTATTTTTTTTACCTCAGGAAATTTTTCAATAAAATTTCATTATAGGCATCATTTTTTGTAAACACTCTTGTTCAGGACCATCTACAACGTTGACAACAACATCTGTAAAACTTCTGACTCTTGATAATGCAACATATAACTGACCGTGGCTGAATACTGGTTCTGGCAAGTAAATGCCAACTTTTTCTAAGGTTTGCCCTTGAGCTTTATTAATTATTATGGCAAAGGCTAATGTAACTGGAAATTGTCGCCTTCTTAAGGTAAAGGGTAGATTAGTAGAGGATGGGGCCAAATCAATACGGGGAATATTCTGACGCTCATTTTCTTTTTACAATCGATCTATTTGCTCGTATTTTTCTTTGTCTTTCAGCCTTTCTTTTGTTGATGTTTACTTGCTGAGCTGACCGTTCTTCCAGGAGATGTTGCTTATATAAGATTTGAGTGTCTGTGTCTTTTGTCCTACTTGACGTGTCCTTTTTTTTTTGGGTGGCATGTTGTTAGTAGGTAGTTAGTTAGTAAACATGCACGGGGCAGTATGTGTGGCGTCTCCCCAGCAATGGATTTTATGTGCGCGGCCACGACTACCCAATCAGCACGCTCCCCAGCAATGCTGTGCTTTATTTGCTTATCATGCGGGGCTACGCCATTCACTGTGTGCCCAGCTTCCAGTGTGTGTGCGTCCACGGTCTCCCCAGCAATGATGTCCTTTATTTGCTTATCATGCGCGGCTGTGGCTACGCCATTCACTGTGTGCTCAGCTTCCAGTGTGTGTGCGTCCACGATGTCGGTCGTCCGTGTTGCACCGAGCCTCGCGCATGCGTACTTCACCAAAAGACACACACACACGGACACCTGGACGCACACAGGGGTTTTATTAAGGAGGATGATAGATAGATTGATAGATATGAAAAGCAGTATATAACAGATAGATAAATTGATAGATAGATATGAGAGGCACTGGCATTACGTATATACACAATAAAACACCCTATATAAGTTACATAGATTATATACTGTATAGTGTAGATGCCACACGGGCTGGATGGGCGTCCCGGTCAGGAGAGGGAGCAGACCTGGAAGGAAGGACCAGAAAGGGTAGATGGACAGCCCATTAAAAAGAGAAGTTGCTGGAGGTTTTTTACTCCTCCAACATGCTAGACGGCAGCAGTCCTGGAGGTCGGTGCACAGTAAGAAGCCAGCAGGGCATGCCGGGAGTCACTGGATGCCACAAGAGGGAGCTGTAGGGAGACAAGCTTCCTATTATGGACTTCCATGTGACCCGGAAGTTCTTTCATTGGGCATTCGCCCTGACACCGGAAGCACTCCCGGGTCTGTGATAAAAGGGACCGGACACTCCTTTATTTAAGCGAGTCGGAGCTGGGAGGTAGTGGAGCAACGCTTGAGTGGAGGAGGGTAGTGCGGTCGGAAGAAAGGAGGCATTGTGAGAAGAAGACCTGTATTTGTGCTTATGTTACATTTTGGAGGTATTTATAATAAAAACCTCCCATTATTTGAACCTAGGACTGTTCACGTGTGTTAGTGTTGGGGTTTGGGGCTCGCTGATGCCCCTGGGTTTATCACAATAGAGCTACAGATAGATGTAAAAAGTTCTATAGAATAGATAATGAAATGTGTTATGTAATAGATAGATAGGTATCGCGTGAACACACACCAGAATGACTAAAATGGGAGAGAATTAAAATTAAACGTCTGACTTGGCAGTACCAGTGCCAGTGAGGTGCTATACAGATGTATTGCTTTTGGTAAAACAGATCCCCAGTAACGTTTCCTGATACACTTCTCCTGAATAATTTAATAGCTGAAATAATTAATTAGCTGAAAGTACTCACCTAAAATATAACATAAAACAGAACTGTTCACAGCAATATATACATCTATCTATTATATAAAAAAATCTTGGGTCGAGACGTGATCATCTCGGAGAGACACTTTGAAGTCCCGCGAGACTTCTTGCACGTCACGCCCTACTTACAAACAATTTCTCGGAGACACTTTAACGTCCCACGAAATATATGTCGCGTCTCTGCCACACACGTTGTGAAAGGGGGGGGGGGGGGGGCGGCTGAACGCACGCTAAGGAGATGCGGTCGGATCTTCTGCTGGCTTCCTGCTGCTTGCTCTGCTTGTCTCGCTGTGCGTTTATCATTTAAAAGCCTGTACAGCAGCTGTCCTTTTGTATCACTTCCTTGTCTCGTGGGACGTTAAAGTGTCTCAGAGAAAATCACGTATCATCTCCTTCCAAGATTTTTTATTAGAATGTGTTCTGTATGTATACTACATCTCAGTTCTCTATATACTGTCCTTATACACAGTGTAGATAGGAAGAGAGTTCTGAGATGTTTCAAAACTTATTTCTGTCTGTGAAGTGTTTGGCTCATACATACAGGTATACATGAATGGAAACAATGATATCCACTGAAATGTATGCATAACTGTAAACAGTTATGCATATACAGTACAGTATGCACTGAGTGGTGTTTTGCAGCTACCTGCATACAGACCTCCATTCAAACCAAGGAGGGTATGCACATATACTGTATACCCTGATGACCACCTTCCATTGTACTCCAGATGCTGGCATGTACACAGATGCTCAGAGATGTGCTTGACTTGTATAGCATGTACTTCCACGTGACTTGCATGCCCACGTGGGTGAGCTGATTCATTGAATGTCAGATGAAGTCATTTGGTCTTAGACCCCCTGGAATGAGCGCCCAACACTATGTTCAACTGCAGAATCTTATACAATTACATTAAATGAAATTCTACTTAAATGCATTGTTGGAGGGTGGCATGGTGGCGCAGTGATAGCACTGCTGCCTAGCAGTAAGGAGACCTGGGTTCGCTTCCCGGGTCCTGCATGTGTGGAGTTTCTCCCCATGTCTGCGTGGGTTTCCTTCCGGGAGCTCCAGTTTTCTCCCACAGTCTAAAGACATGCAGTTTAGGTGCTTTGTCGATCCTAAATTGTTCCTAGTGTGTGCTTGGGGTGTGTGTGTGTGTGTGTGCCCTGCAGTGGGCAGGCGCCCTGCCCAGGGTTTGTTCCTGCCTTGTGCCCTGTGCTGGCTGGGATTGGCTCCAGCAGACCCCCGTGACCCTGTGTTAGGATAGAGCGGTTTGGGAAATGACTGACTGACGGACTGCATTGTTGGTTATCCCGGCACATAAGAGTAGTGACTTGTAACATGTGGGTCAGATTTGGAAGTAAGAATTTTACTGTACTCTGTATGTGTGACAATAGAAGTACTGCAGTCACTCACACACATACAACCATGCCTGGTCTTGCCATTCTCATTAACCTTTAGATTTGTTTGTTTCTCAAAAACAAATGCTTCTTTCTTTCTAAAAAATGTCTAACAAAGTCTCCTCATTAAAGTATTTTACCACATGCATGGGTCCCCACAGTGTCGTTGTCTCCATTTTTCCTATCAATGCGGAGGGCATTCTCACAAATTTGTCCCGCAGGCCAAACAGCAGTTAGAACCCCCTCGCCCCCCTGTCCGCCCTCCCCCACACACGTGCACACTCACACAAACACCCAGTGGAAAGATGATGTATATGCTGGGTCCTTTCCAGTTGTTGCTGGGGACCCTGAGGAAATGCAGGTCAGATAGCAGATGTGCTCTCTTCTAAGTAAACAAAGTGGGAAGTGAAGAGCTTGGCAGAACGAGAGTGCGGAGCCGAGAGGGAAATGCTGGGGGATTGTAAAGTTTGTGTGTTGGACCCAAGGTGTGGATTGTTTTCAAGTTGCCATCTCTTTGTGGGATAATAGTCCGAAATCAGCATTAAATACAATATTATTGGTCTAATGCGGTGCTTGAGGTGGGGAAAAATAAGTGCCAGCATTCACCTTCTGGACTTGTTGGTATCGACGTCAGCCAATATTAGCAAATCATCCTAAATTTTGATGCTGATGTTCACCATGTCCTGTATGTTTCTTAAATGAAGGTGCACAAATTCCTGTTTGTCAAATTAAAATCTTGTCTGTAGCTTTGGTATGTGATGCCATCAAGATAACCCCCCATGCAATTGGGAGCTCTGAAGAAGCTGCAGCTTTGTCACCCTTTTTTGTAGCCAACACAGTCTAACAGAGCAAGAGATGGGCAAAGTACCACCAGCAGACGTAATGGTAGAGGAGAGTGTATGGGAAACCAAACGGAGGATGTGGTGCACTCTGGGTAATGACAATTGTAAGGTATATATATTTTTTTTATTGCTAAAGAGATTCTGTGATTCCCAGTGCCCACTCCAATTGGCACAAACCCCTTCCAGGACATCTAATAGTCATGACCAGGTTGGACCAGGTACATTCGGCTCGAGAGTGTATACAGATGTTTTTTAAAAACAAAGTGCAACAGTGCAGAAGAAAACAGGTCACCCAATGAATAAGACTTCTTAAACAATGTGCCTGTAACACCAATGTACTTAAATGTAAATAAATAAAATCCATTTAAATTCAGCCTGGCGCGTCTTCCTTTACCATTCAGTTCATGCTGCAGTTCTTGCTGCTGGGCTGAGATACCAAAAGACAGCTGTGTTGTTCTCCTCCTGACCACCATCCATAAGCTGGCCCACTATGTCCACCTTGCCATCTAAAGTATGCCTGGGGGTCCTTGAAACCAAACCCCCGGCTCCTCCAGACTATTCAGCAGGAGACCATCTAACCTCAGAGCACCATTTCTCCCGCTCCCTCACCATCTCGTTGGCTCACGCTCCAAAATTCTGCCTTTGCTCTTTCTCGTTCCTCGGTTTTTTCACCATGATCCCCTTCTAGCTACTCAGACTTATTTTGTATCCTCTGGTGGGTACAGGTGCCTTAATTGAAAACCTTGGTGGGCTAACAAGGAACTGCACGTGTCTGCATGTGAATGCAGAACCAGCCAATCTACCCATCAACAACCTGGAGCTGCTAGTTCATGATGCCACATTCACCTACGCCCACCCGCAGCCTGAGCACACTGTTTTTAACTAAAAACTAACTAGCCCACTACCACAGACCCTAAATGCGTTTTACTATAAGGTGAAGATAGGGATGTAAATCAAAAGTTCTGTCTTCGGACTCGGCACCCGCTAAACGGTCCCACTAAACAGCTGCCACCGGAGTGCTGTGAACAATTCTGTTGTCTATGATATATTCACCACCTAACAGCTCATGTGTGTTGAGTTATACTGGCACAAAATGGCTGCCATTGCATCATCCAGGAGGGTGCTACACATCAGTGATGGTTGAAGTGGCTCCCCGTTCGCTATGAAAAGCGCTTTGAGTAATGAGAAAAAGCATTACATAAATGGAAAGAAGTATTATTATTATTGTTATGTTGATATTAAAGAAACCAAATCACCTGAAGTTACCTAAAGAGAGGAACATCATTATAGATCTTGGTCACACTTGTCTTTACGATAAATGGGCAGCATTGGAGGGAAGCCATTCACCTTTGAGGATGATTGCCAGCAAGTCCAAGATCCAATGTCCAGGCTGATTTGCCCACCACGTCCTCATCCATTCTCTTCCCTCTAATCACCCCCTGTCTCTAATTGGCTAACTGTCTCATACCCTTTCACCACTTAACAGCTAATGTGTGGTAAGTGTCGTGGCGCACAAATGGCTGCCGTCGCATCATCCAGGTGGGTGCTACACATTGGCGGTGAATGAAGAGGCTCCCTACTTACTACATATAGTACTTTGAATAGTGAGAAAAAGCGATATATAAATGTAAAGAATTATTATTATTATTATGTCTCTCTATTATAATAAAAAAATCCTGGGATGAGACGAGATTTTTTAGCCTGGGACGAGATGAGACTTTTTCAGAGAGACACTTTCACGTCCCGCGAGATGAGACTTTGTACCAAGAGAGTTAACCATGCCCGCAGCAGGGAATAAAAGACAAAGAGTAAATGACAAAGTAGAATGTCGTAAAAAGGTTAAAAAATGTTGCCGTGATACACATGCAGAGCAGGTTAGAGATAAAGAAAGTACTAAAATTTGAAAGTCTCAAAAAAATGATAGTAAAGATCGCATTTGCACACACAAACGGAAATTATTACTTGGTGAAATAACGGAACAGCTAAAAGAGATTGAATATATTATTCGGATTTAAACTTTAAGTCGGAGACTTATAGATCATGTAATTCATGTTGCCATCAGGGAAAAGTAGCGTTTCTTCCCAATGAAGAGGCGTATCCGCGAGAATTAAAAGATTTGTTGTTTGGTGAAAGTGAAATCCACATATGCGAGTGACGAGCTTTACACACCTGGATTTGGGGATTGTTTGCCATTCTTCTCAGCAGATCCTCTCAAGCCATTGGTGGACAGCGGTGGCTCCCCACTCTCTATAATAAAGCACTTTGAATTATGAGAATGCTATATAAATGTATAACTATAAACGTAAAGAATTCTTCTTCTTCTTATTATTAAATAAATCCTTTCCAGATTTTCAGCCTTCCAGGTGGGCTTTTCTCACCGGCAGCCCGCGCCTCTAATCTTCCACCAGGGAGATAAAATGGGTTGCGAGTGAACTCTTGGAGTCGTAACAAAAGGCGCTGACTCTCTATCTCTGGTTCACTGCATCCACTCCTTTCCTGGTTTTTTTTTTTTTGCCATCTCCTCCTAAATCATTGTTTTCCTGCACCCATGATAATAAATGTGTGTACCGCCTGTCACAAAAAACCAACCATCCGTGTGAACAAACCTATTAATTCATATGGGCACTGAAAAAACAACAGCAGGCGACTGCGGTGAACCTGCGGTGAACCTGGTGAACATCTCAAAGGCACCCTTCCTTTTGCAGGAAATGGAAAGGACAGAAGAGTCCATTTACGGTTCATGCGGGCCCGTTTTTGACTTGGACTCATCTTTGTTTTTAATGGTGGGTGGAAGGCGTTGCTTTTAGTTTCACCATCTTTGGTCAGTCTGGTGGGGCGTGAAGTTGTCATGAGCTTGGGATTAACTGTATCTAGGTTGCTCATTGAAGTCTGGTAATCAGTGGAAAAACAAGCATGCAACATGTTGGTATGTTAAATATGTTACATGTATGTATAATTTGTAGACAGATAGAAGAAGAAGCACTACTGTATATAAGAGATAGTTAGAAGGTGCACACATAAAGCCGCCACACACTTTTCAAAAGACTATAGTGCAGATGTTTCATAGTGTGACTTGCCAGTGGACACAGGGAATGAGTCCAGTGGATCGAGACTGCGACTTTAAAACAAGTTCATCAAGAGCATGGGGACACAGTTGGACACTTGTTAAGGGTAAATTTCACACAAACATTAGGAAGTTTTGTTCACACAGAGAACCACAAACACTTGGAATAAGTGACCAAGTAGTGTGGTAGACAGCAGGAGTTTAGGGAGCTTGATGTTATTTTAGAAGACCTAGGGGGCTCTGCCCCCTGATTGCTTTGCTCGCCAACCCCCTGGGCAGGCGCTACACGCTAGCCACTTTGCGTTTCTGCCGCTCACATATGGGAATGCGGATGTACAATTTAAACAGATTGTTATTTTCATGAGAATTGTTACAATTAGTAAAACGTAATAATTTGATGTTGTGTTAGAGGTATTTGTTGCGTTGTACGTTTTCGTTCTGTTTGGATTTGAAAATAACACGCAAATACTTTTTAAACTTACACTTTTACTGTAAAACTTCAGTAAAAACAATTTTTTGAATTAGATTTTCATCAATATCGCATTGAATTTTGACTCCGTGTTTGGACTTGCATCGTGACAATGCAATGTATAACTGCCCGTGAGTGAATAATAAATAAACCGGCTTTTTCAAATGTTTGTCTCTGTAATTTATTAATTGTCTTTGCAAAAGCTATTCCAACAGGAAGCTGTAAACTTTTTAATACGAATGGCATACCAAATCACCTTTGGTGTCTAATGTTATCCCCTGAAGATGTACTACATTACCTTTCTTGGATACATCCTTCATTCTACACTAATTAGGCTGGTAGAAGACCAGACGGTGTTAACGGTTGTAGATATTCTTCATGATATTGTAAGTTGATGTTTTCATCTTCCGCACCATCACCACCAACTGTTTCAGCATAGTAGTCTATTGATACGCATTTAACCAATTTGCTGTGTAACCGATCGACATTTTTTGTGTTAATTTGTTTGACTTCATTGTTTCTCCGTGCTACAATTGCCTGTGTACTCATTTCTTCTGTTGATAACCCTTTGGGATGAAATTCTTCAATAACATTTGGACATAATAAGTCTTCTTTTATTGGGAACTTAAAGTGAGGAAAACATAAAAATTTATAAGAGCTGTGAGAGCATGAACTGTGTCTGACAAGAGCATTCACACAAATGAGAGGTGAGAGGACTGTGTGCATGGTTGAATATGGTTGAGTGTCTCATGGCCAAAGTCTTGTCTCGCAGGACTTGAAATTATCTCTTTGAAAAAATCTCATCTCGGGATTTCCTTTTATAATAGAGAGATTATTCGGACAGGACTGGTGACCTTTGTTGGCCTGTTCTCATCTTGATTGTTCTAATGTCCTATTGTCCATGCTGATTTTCTTGTCTTGGATTCACTGTTTCTTCCTTCTCCATTCTACTCAATTCCCTTGCTTTGGTACAGGTTTCTGTGGGGCTCATTCTCAAATATCACCCTCAGTTGAGACTTAACATTACCTGTCATCTTATACTGTATACAGCCATGGTGTCACCGCCCAACATGACCCAGAAGTCTGTTGGCTTAAAGTCCTCAATGCTGGTGTGTCATTGGGAAGGATGTGCAGCACTGGCAATCAGTTTTGTCTTCATTCTCTTGGATGGCCGTTTAAAACGTGGCGAGCGACCTGCCATGAAGATCTCAAAGCCATCGATATCAAATGGAATGAAGCGGCAATCATCGCAAACTGATTGAACTTTTTGCTAAAAGCTTCATGCCCAATGCACCAAATGGAGCAGGAGGGTCTACATTTAATTCCAAGTGAAGTCTCTCCTCCACCGCTGCCTGCCTTCTTAATCAGCTTGTTGATTTGGTGAGCCTCACTTGAAGTGAAGTTACTGGCCCAGCACAATAGTGGCTATCACAGAGTTAACAAGAATATCATATTGGGACAGCTTAGCTCTGAATTAAAACAAAAGGGCTTGATGGACTGGATGGTCGCCTCTTGTTTGTCAAATTTCTTAAGTTCTTAATTAAAGGACGTCACTGCTACATTAAAGGACACCATCCATCCATCCATCCATCCTTCCATCTTCAAAACCTGCTCTATCCTGAGCAGGGTCACGGGGGACGCTGGATCCTATCCCATCAAGATTAGGGTTGTTGCCTCCTAACTAAAAGAGTCTGCTTTGTGCTTTCTTCTGTAGCTCTGCTTGTAACTGTTGAGGACCCCCAAACTTGTAGCAGTGCACCACCACCACATCTACTCTCAGAATAGTGAAACGTACCTCCTGCTAGTGTTTTTTTTTTTTTTTTACATTTTCATTTTTTTTTTTTTTAATATTCTGCATTTTTTTACACTTAAATATTATTTCTTTGTTTTTACCTTTTTTGAGAAATTTCAGTCTTGGCTTCCTTCTATTTTTTTTTGTCAGCACTCTGTCAAACCGCTGTGCCATCTCCTAGTCTTGACTATCAGTTCAAACTATCATTTGAGAGTATGTTGTCTTTGCACCCCAAACACCCTCTTAGAATAAAAAATAATTGCTTTCAAAAAGAAGCAGTTCATCTTTGACCCACTAGAGGGCAGACTACTCTGAGCGCTGCACAGCCCAGTAATTGTCTTGGATGGCCACACATTTAACTATCTGAAGTTATGAAATTCAAACAACGAGAGGTGTGACAGAAAATGTGAGCTTCACGTAGTCAGCCTGAATGTTGTGTGCTTTAAGTGTACTGAACAGAATGGATTTGCTATTTGTGTGTTGAGAAGGGAGCTGCAACAACATCTCTGCATTCCTGGCAAGTCAAATCACCACCCAAAGTGTTCTCCTACACAAATGATTTTTTTAAAAACACACAACTAGTTTTTGGGCCTAAAAACCCAGAGATTCTTCATTTTCTTTGCATTTTATCAAAGAAAATCATTTTGTGCCCATAGGCTGCATGGTGGTGTAGTGATTAGTGCTGCTGCATCATGCCACTCCTGGTCCAAGTCCTGTGCCTGATAGATGTCTGTGTGTGTCATTGCCATATCCTGTGCTGGTCTTCATTTGTGGCATTCTGATTATTCTTCCCATGTCCCTAAAAATGTAAGAGTTATATGTCAGCCGGGGTTCCTCCCCTGGCTGGGGATCAAGTCTTTGTTTTATGTCAGTTTTGAATCATTGAGGCATGATCATGTTACTTTTGTTGACTGTCTGCATTGTTCTCTATGCCTGTGCTATGCTCCATGTGTTTTGTGGGTGGGTCCCCGAAGAGGTGGGGTTACCTGCTAATCACTGCAAGGAACTGCCCTTTGCCCTATAAACTCGGATGGCCTTCTGCAGTTCTTGGTGCCTCATTTTGATGTCACTTAGGAGTGGTGAGCTCTTATGCTTTATGGGAATTTCATGTGCTTGGTGGTTTTACTGGATTTTTGACATTTCACTCTGTATTTCTGCTACTCTTGAGACTTTTGTTCATGCTGGATTGCCTTGCTGGCATCTCTTTTTTGTCTTTTTATGCTTCACTGTTTAACAGAGCCTTTGAAAATAAATCTTTTATTTTCTAAATATTCTTCATATTCCTTTTTGAGTCTGGCCAGGCTTTTTTCTGGGACTTTCCCCACTAGTGGGAAATATTGGAAGTGCTATTAAGACTTACATGCTTTGGGACTGCCACTCATAACAGTACAGTATCATAAATTGCTAATTAAAATTAGCCCTTCATAATTGTGAATTTGGCCAACCAACCCAGTGAATGAACCCAAAGCTGCCATAATAGGCTAAAACACCCCCCGCCCCCCCAAACCCTGAACTGGGTTAAGTGGGTTTCAAAATTTTATGTTATATTATGGTTATAGTAAATTCAGAAAGAATTCAGTTTTAAGAACAACACTCAAATGAAGTTGAATTGAAAGTGCTGAAGTCCACCAATATAATGATAAAGTCGAATATGAATTTTGAATATGTAGGCACCATGTTCATAGGGAGGGTAGTACAGGGCATCACCAACAGGAGTGTTTGGAAATGTTGTAAAGGCGATTTAAAGTTGACTTAATTAAAGTAAAAAAGTGGTAAAAGGGTTGCTATGAAAGCCAAAAATTAGCACTGACTTATTAGACAGTAGATTTTAATAAATGTACACCTTACAAAAAATAGAAGTTAGTAATTACTTATAGTGGCTGAAAAGCACCATCTTTTGTTGATCAGCTTTTATCACATTCTAAAATATGGTATTTCTATGAACCTGAGAAAAAAAAATGGGGTTCACTTTGTTCCATCATGGTTTAGCTCCATCCCGTAATTTTTGGTATTGTGTATTTATTTCTTCACCATCTGTGGGTTGAAATCTAAATAATCTATGTAGACTTCAGTATTAACATTTGCAGTGCACTTTCTTTTTGCAGTGTATTTTGTTATGCACATAATAAAGTGCATTGCATGTGTCATTCCAACAGATGGCGCATCCCAAATATATCCATCTCTTGGAATGACAAATCCAATGCATTTTATTACTACAAATGTCTGTGATGCGCCATCTGTTAGAATGACATATGTAGTGCATTTTGTTGCTACAAATGTTTGTGATGTGCAGTCTGTTGGAATGACAAAGGCAATGCTTTTTATTACAACAAATGTTTGTGATGCCCCATTTGTTGGAATGTCAAATACAATGTGTTTTATCACTACAAATGTCTGTGATGCGCCATCTGTTAGAATGACAGGTGCAGTGCATTTTATTGCTACAAATGTTTGTGATACGCCGCCATCAGTTGGAATGACAAATGCAGTTCATTTTATTACAACAAATGTTTGTGATGTGCCATCTGTTGGAATGACAAATGCTGTATGTCTCTGGGGTATGCCATTTGGTGAGTGGCAAATGCAATGCATTTTATTACTGTAAGTGTTTGTGATGCACCATCTGTTGGAATGACAGAGACATGGCAGCTAGATAGGGACGCAGAAGCTCAGACACACAGACACTCATCCTTTTGCTAAGGTGGATTTATTTTTTTGACAAATTCCTTTTGCTTATTTCAGAAAGCGGCTAATGCTGTTTGTTGATTGGGAAGTTAAAAGTGATATACAGGTGGACAACAGCGTTGGCTGTTTTGAAAGTGGAAGGCTGTGCATTTCAACATTATTGTTAAGTTTGGTATAATTCATGAAATATAGTGCATGCTTGACCAAGTGTATAATGGTGGGCCGAATGTCGTGGCGTAGATGATATAAAATAGGGCACCCTAATAGGTCGTGACTGGCAGCACAACATGTGCCACTTTTGGACTTGTACTTTTCTCAGAAAATGGTCTAAATGAAGATAAAGGGAGGGAAAGTGTCATTTTGTAAAAGTTAAACTGGCTAAACACAACAGACGACGAGAGAGAAAGATATACCATATAAGATAAAAACCGTAATCCAGTGAGGCACTGAAACTGTTATCATAGAGTGGCTGAGGAAACAAAAACCGTAGGAGCTACTGTCTTTGAGGACATCACGTTCTGTTAACATGGTGTTGGTGTAGATGAAGCCATCCGCCGTAGAATGCGCTAGAAATTGTAGTCTTCATGTTGGCATTGCCACAAGGTTGGTGAAGAGATGAATATCTGGGGGTTATAAGGATTAAATACATTTGGCGCTGGATCAATTGCATGAATCTGACTGGTCAAGAAACGGCATCATTTTACAGATGTTATTTGTGAAGCCAAACTGTAATCTTTCACTGGTATCGCTGGCATGCCAGTACAGGCTAAAACTAGGCCTGGGCCAGGGTTGGGTCCGTGGGTCCCAAACTCAGTTTTACAGTCTGTGGTTGGGCGTAAGGATGTTTGTGTGTTAAATAAATCCTGTAGTTTTGCAAGTCTTGTCTGTATTTGTGGGTATTAAAAGTATTTGCTTAAGCATTTCATTTGAGTGGGGTGGCATGGTGGCGAAGTGGTAGCACTGCTGCCTTGCAGTAAGGAGACCTGGGTTTGCTTCTTGGGTCCTCCCTGTGTGGAGTTTGCATGTTCTCCCCGTGTCTGCGTGGGTTTCCTCCCACAGTCCAAAGACATGCAGGTTAGATGCATTGGCGATCCTAAATTGTCCCTAGTGTGTTCTTGGTGTGTGTGTGTGTGTGCCCTGCCGTGGGCTGGCGCCCTGTCCGGGGTTTGTTCCTGCCTTGTGCAATGTGCAGGCTGTGGTTGGCTCCAGCAGACCCCGTGACCCTGTGTTTGGATATAGTGGGTTGGACAATGACTGACTGATTTCATTTGAGCTGGTAGGTGTGTGAGAAGTTATTGAAGCTGTCAGGGGTTGTGTGATGTTTGCTTTTCTTTTTGTTTTGTCCTCAACTTATTTGAAGACGTATGCAGTCTGTCGGATGGGGTGGAGAGAATCATCAACTATAAATATCAAGAGATGCTCTCCTGGATGTAAACGATAAGGAGCTGTTGATACTTCGCTTATGTTTTAAATTGTCCTTGTTCTTCATATGGAGGTTCAGGCTGACCGTTTGCTTTGGTATGTGTGGCACTGTGTTGCTGCCATGTCATTTATTGCTTGTCTTTCATTGTCAATGAAAAAGCTCCTGCTGTGAGGTTAGCTGTGACAGTGTGTATCAGTTTGTTTGCGAATGTATATATATGTGACTTTCCTGTCGATGTCGCTGGGGTACAGAACACGTCAGGAATGCCACAAGCCCAAGCCTTCATTCTGTTTGTGTGCAGCCTTTCATTTCCTTATGGCAACGTCATTAGTGGTCATGAGAAGGAATCAAAGCCAGATTTTGGGTCCACCGTGAGCCAGAAATCCAAATCATGGACAGCATAAGCGGTCGACTGAGACCAAAATCAGGCTTCAAAAGCCAGTGGTGACCGAGTTTTTATGTGATTCACAGACATCACTTATAATTTTATGTATGGATTAATATAAACCAATCAGCCACAAGTTTAAAACCGCCTGCCTAATATTGTGTAGGTCCCCCTTGTGCCACCAAAATAGTTCTGTGCCATCCAGGCATGGACTCCACAAGACCTCTGAGGGTCTCCTGTGGTATCTGACACTAGAATGTTACCAGCAGACCCTTTAAGTCCTATAAGTTGCGAGGTGGGGCTTCCATGGATTGGCCTTGTTTTTCTAACTGTCCCACAGATCAGGGCCATCTTAATGAATGGGCACATTGGGCATTTACCCGGGGGCCCCACGTTTTTTCTGATGCCTATGAATGTTTTTGTTTTGCTATCAAAACAGGGAACCCAATGCTCTGCTTTGCCCCAGGGGCCTATGATGCTGTTAAGATGCCCAAACAAATTGAGATCTGGGGAATTTGGAGGCCAAGCCAACACCTTGAACTCTTTCTTATGTTCCTGAAGCCATTCCTGAACAATTTTTGCAGGGTGGCAGGGTGCTGTATCCTGCTCAAAGAGGCCACTCCCACCAGAATATACCAATGCCATGGTCTGCTACAGTCTTTAGGTAGGTGATACATGCCAAAGTAACATCCACTTGAAGGCCAGGACCCAAGGTACCCCAGCAGAACATTGCCCACAGCATCACACTTTCTCACATGCTATATCCTACTGCCATCACTTCCCCAGCTAAATGACACACATGCATCCGGCCATCCACATGATTGATTCATCAGACCAGGTCAACTTCTTCCACTGCTTCAAGGTCCAGTTCTGAAACTCACATGCCCATTGCAGGTGGTGGACAGGGGTCAGCACGGGTACTCTCACCAGTCTGTGGCTACTCAGCAAGCTGTGATCGACTGTGTGTTCTGACACCTTTCTCTCATGACCAGCATTAATATTTTCAGTAATTTATGCTACAGTAGCTCTTCTGTGGTATCAGACCATATGGTCTAGCATTCTCTCCCCATGCACATCTACGAGCCTTGGGTGCCCATGACCCTGTTGTGGGTTCACCGGTTGTCATTCCTTGGACTACTTTTGGTAGGTACTAACCACTGCATACCAGGAATACCCCACAAGACCTGCCATTTTGGAGATGCTCTAGCCCAATAGTCTAGCCATCACCATTTGGCCCTTGTGAAAGTCGCTCAGATCCTTAACACTTACCCAGTTTTCCTGCTTCCAACACATCACCTTCAAGAACTGACTGTTCACTTGCTGTCTTAATATATCCCCCCTCTTGACAGGTTCCATAATGAGATCATCAACTACACACACAACCGGCCTTGCACATGATGGGCTTGTCTTCTCTCCCCACGTGCACCAATGAGCCTTGAGCACCCATGACCCTATCACCAGTTCACCGGTTGTCCTTCCTTGGACCTCTTTTGGTAGGCACTAACCACTGCATACCAAGAATACCCCACAAGACCTGCCATTTTGGAGATGCTCTGACCCAATAGTCTAGCCATCACCATTTGACCCTTGTGAAAGTCGCTCAGATCCTTAACGCTTACTCAGTCTTCCTGCTTCCAACACATCACCTGACTGTTCACTTGCTGTCTTAACATATCCCACTTCTTGACAGGTGCCATAATGAGATCAACTACACACACATGCACCCAGCTGTCCACATGATGTGCTCGTCTTCTCTCCCCATGGACATCTACAAGTCTTGGGTCACCCATGACCCTGTTGTGAGTTCCTTGGTTGTCCTTCATTGGACCACTTTTGGTAGGTACTAACCACTGTATACCAGGAACACCCCACAAGATCTGCCATTTTGGAGATGCTCTGACCCAATAGTCTGTCCATCACCATTTGGCCCTTGTGAAAGTTGCTCAGATCCTTAACGCTTGCCCAGTTTCCCGTCTTCCAACACATCACCTTCAAGAACTGACTGTTCACTTGCTGTCTTAACATATCCCACCCAAGATTGGTGCCATAATGAGATCATCAACTACACACACACAACTGGCCGTGCACATGATGGGCTTGCCTCTGATCCCCAGGTACATCAATGAGCCTTGGGCACCCATGACTCTGTTGGTGGCTTACCAGTTGTCCTTCCTTGGACAACATTTGGTAGGCACTAACCACCGTATACCAGGGATACCCCACAAGACCTGCCATTTTGGAGATGCTCTGACCGAATAGTCTAGCCATCACAATTTGGCCCTTGTGAAAGTCACTCAGATCCTTAACGCTCACCTAGTTTCCCTTCTTCCAACACATCACCTGACTGTTCACTTGCTGTCTAACATATCCCACCCTTGGACAGTTGCCAAAATGAGATCATCGATGTGATGCACTTCACCTGTCGGTGGTTTGAACGTTGTGGCTGCTTGGTGTAAATGATAGTAGTTACAGAATAAACAGAGAACAAAGATACATCAAAAAGGAATGTAGACAAAGGGAACCCTGGCTAAAACATAACACTCATGGCAATGTGTTGTACTGTATGTTAGTAGGACATGCAAGTTAAGAATTTCCTGGTACTCTGAACACACCACAATTACTCCCACTACTAAGGTATGAAGAGAAGCAGCCCCGGTTGTGAATATGTGGTGAGGTTTGGTTGCACTGTGGCTGGATGAGGATCAGGTTGGTGGTGAACTTTGGGGTTGACGGGGGTTAAGCTCCCTCGACAGTCACCGCATCCTGTGCTGTGCTCCTAAAGTTTTTACATTGTTGGGCTGAATGGCCTGTTCTTGTCGCAGATTTTCTAATGTTCTAAATCAGTCCGTTAGAGAAGTGTGGAAAATGCACTAGAAAAAAAAGAAAAAAGAAAAAAAAAAAAAAAAACGAGTACTCCTCCTATAAACAACAAGTTTACACAAGAAATCCATCTGATCCGACTTGCATGTCACTTGCCAATGAAACATGAAGTTTCAGGGCCCCCACAAGGGAAGGGTGTTTAGTTCTGGAGTTCACTTCTGTTCTAAACACACACACATGCACACCCACACACCGCCAGCTGTAAATGGCTGCACATTCTGCCATTGGTACCTAAAGACGTTGGGTAACTTCAGAGGCACGTGGATTCACACGTGGTGCAAGAAGAGCTCTGTTCTCGATTTTCTCATTTAAAAACCAGGAAAGCCCAGCAACTGGATGAAAGAAAAGCCTTTATGTTAATTCCAGGAAGCCCTCCCAGGACTGTGTGTGTGTGTGAGTTCCTTTGAGTCACGCATTGTGTCTGTGTGTTTGCATGTGCCTATGCACGTGTGTCTCTGCTCTTTCATTTGTGTAGCTGTATCACTCTGTGTGTGTGTATGTGTGTGTGTGTGTGTGGCACCTTTGGATGTGACTTTTATTTTATGTGATCCTGTGTATGCACCTCTATATACATTATATGTGTGTGTGCGTGTACACTTATGATGACTCTGAGGTTTAGCGTTCCTCTGACACCTGTGGGTGTGTGACTAAGTCCACCTTGTGAGGCCACAGCCTTGTCACTGTTTTGTCATTTCCATATTACGTCACTGCATCCTCTGCATGCACTGCTCCCTGTGGGACTGGTTGCCTTTTGTGCATTTCTCTGTGCACACTCACCGTCTTCTGTTCCTGAGTATATATAGTTTGTGAATGACTGCGTATTGCTGCTGTGTCCGTTACGCAGCCCCCCAGGCTTCCTCTCCGGGACAAACGGCATTGCAGGCTGCCGTGCTCTTCCTGCCACCTCCCTCCTTCTCTCCCTCCCTCCCTCCCTTCCTCTCATGCTCTTTCTCTCTCTCTCTCTCTCTCTCTCTCTCTCTCTCTCTCTCTCTCCCCCTCCCTCCGCCTTTCCGATCTGAGCGCACATCTAAGGAGCAACTCTCTTCACGGACCTTTGCACGACTTTCTGCTCTTCCCAGTTTGACAGACCAGAATTCCCAGGATTTTGGAATAAGCGTGGAGGTGCAGCGACAGACAAGCCTGCCTTGTCGGATGAGTGAGATGGGTGAGGAGTGCGCACTGCTGGTGTTCCTGTTTTTGACTTCAGACCTTAGACGTGCCAGTTGCGCTGTTTCGGGATGTGATCTGAGAAAGGCTGCCGCTCTGTGCTGTTCTGTTTGCTTTTACTTTGTTCTTATATAATGGCTGTACTAATCTAATATTGAGGTGATATTCAATGAATGAATCTCTAGATGCTCACCTCTGATGGGCATCAATTGTCACAGAACTTCAGAAGGGGTGTCTGTTGCTTCCACTGATCATTTATGTTTTGAAGGAATGGAAATATAGGGGGCCCTGCCACCCTGCTTCCCAAATGGCAAGTTCTCCCTTTTGGTCATTCGTGGCTGGCAGCTCTTCCAAAGTGCTTTCAGGATGACACCAGCACTCCAGAATAATTGCCAACTTGATGTGCTAAATTAAGGTTATTAGAATGTCTGTAATAGGATAGGTGGTCATCCAACTCAGAGTTGTGTATAGCTGGAACGACAGAGCCAGGGTTAGAGTTAGGATTATTTCACTTTGGGAAAGAGGAGCGTATTGCTCTCTGGGTTTGTACCCAATCCACCCTCTTGCTCAAAGGTGATGTGATTGCCCTCACTACTAACATGTTAGTTTCTCTTGTGTTTACCTCTGTCTCTCATTGTCTGTTCTATACTGGACTACAATCTGTATATTAGGACAGGTCTCAGCTTGGGACATTTGTTGCATTGATGTTGTCACTTAATAGCATGCATTTTGTTATTTAGTGCTTAACTCCTGGTTTTGGTTAGGGTTAGGGAAGGGAGTGGAGAGCAAGTGCCCTCTGTGTGTGAGCCATGGCCTGGCATGACAGGGATCCTCAGGAGTTTGATTTGCTGCCTAATTTTAATTTCTGGTCATACTGTAGAACTGATGTCTTCACTAATTAGGTATCCTAATAATATGATTAATATAACAACTGCATCACACGATTGGACCCTTACTGTATAGAGTATTTTCTTGATGAAAGCAGTATGCTCACCACACATTAGCTATTAGGTGTGGAAAGGATGAGAAATATAGCTAACCAATAAGGGATTTATGGTGATTAAAGGGGGCCAGAATGGACAAGGTCATGGACATTGGGGTACACCCTACTATTTTTGAAGGATGCCCAAGGATCATTCATCATGTCAAAAGGCGGGACCTGTTAAAGTCCATTGTGGCACTTCTTGTGTGACTTTGGGCTATACAAAAAATAAATTATATTGCATTGTATTTATGACCACAGAGAGTCTGGACCTTACATTTACAATACATCTCATCTGAAGGACTTGCGCCATTTTTACAGCACAATGTGCCCATCACTGAACTGGGCAGTGGAATCCACACACCAGATCACAGGGTTAGTGCCCCCTGGTGGCCTCACCAATACCTCTTCCAGCAGCAACCCAAGCTTTTCCTAGTGGGTCTTCCATGCAAGTACTGGCCAGGCCTGAACAGGCTTAGTTTCAGTTGGATTGCCTTTTTTAAAGTGCAGGTGGTAGGACTGCTAAGAAGATTTAGATACACACATGCTATGGCCTGAACATACACTAGAATCAGTCATCGTCTAACCCGCTACATCCTAACACAGGGTCACGGGTGTCTGCTGGAGCCAGTCCCAGCTGGGACAGGACACAAGGCAGGTTACAAACCTGGGCAGGGCACACACTAGGGACAATTTAGGATTGCCAATTCACCTAACCTGCATGTCTTTGGACTGTGGGAGGAAACGGGAGCACCCGGAGGAAACCCACGCAGACAAGGGACGAACATGCAAACTCCATGCAGGGAGGACTTGGGAAGCAAACCCAGGTCTCCTTACTGCGAGGCAGCAGCGCTACCCACTGCACCACCATGCTGCCCTACACTAGAATAACTAAAAGAAAATTTAAAAAGAAAGAAAACTGCTGATTTGGCAGTCCCAGTCCCAGTGAGGCATTATGCAAGTACATTGCTACTGGTATGCAGGAGCCTCCATTGTTTTTTTGGACACACTTCTGCTGAATAATCCATTGGCTGAAAGTCCTCAGTGTTAGTGTGTCACAGAGAGGATGTGCAGCATTGTTCATAATGGCACTCAGTTTTGTTTTTTTTTAAATTCTGTCCTCCTCCACTACCTTCAGGTGGTCCAGAGGGTGTCCCATAACTGAGCCTGCCCTTTTAATTAGCTTGATGATTTGGTGGGCCTCTATTGAGGTGATGTTACCAGCCCAAAACAACACAGCGTACAAAATCACACCGGACAGAGTTATAGAAGATGTGAAGGTATATCATTACGCACATTAAAGGAATGCAGTCTCCTAAGGAAGTAGAGCCTGCTCTGCTCTTTCTTTTATGTGCTCTGAGGCCACTTCAACCGGTCACTGAATGTGGACCCTCCGAATACTTGTAGGAGTGTGAGCCAGGGCCTCGCACTTCCTATTTCATCGCGCCACCAAAACCAAACTGACCAATCACACCAAAGCTAAACTGACCATTCAGACTGCTCAGATAGAGAGTGGACACACAGATATTATTATTATTGTGCACATCTTCTAATTTATTATATCAGAAGATGTGCACAAACACCTACATATTTATGCATTGGTAGAAATCAACATTCATTACATTTGCATATATGTGTATATGTACTTCTATAGACTCCTTGTATAGAGCTTTGTGTTTTGTTACTTTTTAGTATATATTTAAAACTAATGCTGTTTTACATATTTTGCATGGTGGGTCCGTGGTTAGCACTCCAGTCTTGGCCCAGTCACTGTCTGCATGCACTTAATACATCTCTCCATAACTATACGGGTTTGCTCCAAGTACTCCACACATCAAAGTCCAGGTGTGTATGTGAATGGGCTATGTTAAAGATTAGCGCTCTGCTCAAGACAGGTTCTCTGTCTTGTGCCCAGTGTTGCTGAGATAGGCACAGGCTAGGCTCTCTTTGATCCTTCAGCTGGATTAAACAGATTCAGAAAAATGGTGGATGATTTAAAATGTGTTCAGCACTCAGAGTGTGTCAAGTTGTGAGCATGAAGTGCACAGCCTCTTTGACTACAATTCAACTCCCCCTTGTTCTGCCATAGCTCCTAGATCATCTCGTAAGGCATCTGCTTATAGGCCAAAGCTAATTTAGAGATACTAGGGGGCTTTGCCCCCTGCTCACTTCGCTTGCCAACCCCGTTCTAGCCTCTTTGCGGCTCTGCCGCTCGCGTATACAATTTAAATAGACTTGTTACATATGCATAATAGAACTAACTATTTTACATTACAGTGAGTAATTAACCATATTAAAAATAGGAAAACATAATAAATTGAAATAAAATTAAGTTTCATGTTGTGTTAGAGTTATCAGTTGCATAATACGATTTTGTTCTGTTTGGCTTTAAAATTAACACGCAAATACATTTTAAACTTACACTTTTACTGTAAAACTTCAGTAAAAACAATTTTGTGAATTAAATTTTCATCAATATTGCATTGAATTTTGATTCCGTGTTTGGACTTACATTGTGACAACGCAACGTATAACTGCCCGGGAGTGAATATCGTTTCTTTCTCTCTAATAAATAAACCGACTTTATCGAATGCTTGTCTCTGTGATTTGTTAATTGTCATAGAAAAAGCAATTCTAACAGGAAACTGTAAACGTTTTAATATGAATGGCATATCAAGATCTCCTTTGGTGTCTAATGTTATCCCCTGAAGATGTACTACATTACCTTTCTTGGATACATCCTTCTTTCTACTGTAATTCGTGCGGTGGTAGCCCGTACGGTGTTAACGTTTGTAGATATTCTACATGATATTGTAAGTTGATGTTTTCATCTTCCACATGATCACCACTAACTGTTTCAGCATAGTCTATTAATATGCATTTAACCAATTTGCTATGTAACCGATCGATAATTTTTGCGTTAATTTGTTCATGAGTTCATCGTTTCTCTGTGCTAGGATTGCCCGTGTACTCATTTTTTCTGTTGACAACCCTTCGTGATGAAATTCTTCAATAAGATTTGGACATAACATGTCTTCTTTAATTGGGAACTTAAAGTGAGGAAAAATGTTAAAATTTATAAGAGCTGAGAGTGCAGAAACTGTGTCTGACAAAAGCATTCACACGAATGAGAGGTGAGATTACCGTGTGTGTGGTTGAATATGGTTGAGAGGAGGGCGGGGATTTGAAAAAATCTCATAGCCAAAATCTCGTCTAATGGAACTTGAAAAAATCTCTTGAAAAAAATCTAGTCTCGTCCCAGGATTTTTTTTATATAATAGAGAGATGTGAATTGTATCTGGTCCATGTTGATGCGATTGAATCTTGTGCAGATTTGTCAGCTGCAGAATCATCCTGCCACATCCCAAAGGCAATCTATTGGACTCCCGACTAGTGAGTAGGAAGACCACTGAAGAACACTGAACTCAATGTTCGTGAAACCAGTTTGAGATGGCTTTTGCTTTGTGACATGGTGTATTATTATCATGCTGGAAAAAGCCACTAAAAGATGGGTATATTGTGGTAATGAAGGGATACAAATGTTAGCAACAATAGGCTGTGAAGTTCAAATGATGATTGATTGGTATTAATGGGCCCAAAGTATGCAAAGAAAATCTTCCCCACACCATTACACCATCAGCTTGGTTGGCTGCATGGATTCATGCTGTTGGTGCCAACTTCTGACTCTGCAATCTGTGTACCTCAGCAGAAATCAAGTTTCAAAAGGCCAGGCTACATTTTTCCAGTTTTCAAGAGTCAGTGACAGGAGTGGATCCTGACATGGTCTCCTGCTGCCATTCACCCCAAGTTGGCGCCAACTTCTGACTCTGCCATCTGTGTACCTCAGCAGAAATCAAGTTTCAAAAGGCCAGGCTACATTTTTCCAGTTTTCAAGAGTCAGTGACAGGAGTGGATCCTGACATGGTCTCCTGCTGCCATTCACCCATCTGCCCCAAGGTTTGACGTGTGGTGCATTCTGAGATGCTATTCTGCTCACCACAGGTGTACAGAATGGTCATCTGAGTTTTTGACACCTTTCTGTCAGCTCAGACCAGTCTGGCCATTCACCTTTGCCCATTCTCAACATGATGTTTCCGTCTGCAGAATTTCACTCTCTCTGGATGTTTTTTTTTTTTTATTTTTCACACCATTTTCACACCAACCTCTTGAGACAGTTTTGTGTGAATATCTTATGAGATCAGCAGTTATAGAAAAATTCTTAAACTAGCCCATTTGACACCAACAATCACGTCAAGGTCACATTTATTCTTCATTCTGGCATTTAATGTGAACATTAACTGAAGTCCCTGACCTGTATATCTTGCGCTGCTGCCTGATTACATAATTGCATGGATAAGCAGGTGTACAGGTGTTCCTAATAATATGACCAGTGTATGTATGTTTAAAAAAACAGAACATTGCTTTATCTGATTCAGTTTGTGATACCTTGGTGACATGTCTCTGTCTGGGCAAGCACTAACAGGGTGGGGCTGGGGGCCCGGGCAAGAATCTGTCACCCAGTATGAAGATGGCTGCATTTTCGTGGTTGCCTACTGTGTTGTTGCTGTTGTTTGATGAATGCTACCACAAATTTGCAGTGAACAAGTTTGGACAAATAGTTTTTGTAAACTTAGGAGGAAGCGCCAAGCCCATGCTTTGAATAAGACTTGTTTTCTTCCTTTGTTTTTTTTCCTTCACTCCATACTTTTGGACTATGTTTATGTGACTGTAATCATGCCGCCATGCCAGTCTGTTGGGTAGAGAGTTGTTTGTGAATTTAAGTGTCCTTTGTAACTGCCAAAGTTTGCCATTACACAATGATCCGGGGTCATTGTTGATTAAGCTTTTCATTTAATAACAGTTAAGCCAAGCAGGCTTTTTTCTTTTCAGACTTAGGTAAAATGGCATTTCCTGTGTTTATCCTTCTGGATGGTTCTTCTTTTCTAATGCCAGCGGTGCTTCCAGATAATCACACGCGAAGATTCTCAGTTCAGCCCTGCTGGCTCCTAAACTGTAAGCTGGTAGCACTTTTGTAAGCCATCATAACATGGGAATGTTATGAATCCTGCCAGGGAAGTCATGGACTCATTTATTCGATCATATTTCCCACATATAATATACAAAATTGTAGCAGGCTTATTAGAACATTAGAAAATCTGTGACAAGAACAGGCCATTCAGCCCAACATGTTTATCCATCCTAGATTGTTCTGCTCTCCACTAAACTAGTTGGTAATTTATTCTAGGTGTCTATGTGTGAAGAAGAACATCTGTGTAAAATCTGCCTTTAACGAGTCCCCAATCATGTCACCATAATCTTGATCCAGAATTTATTTTAAAATAAAAATGGGATCCACTGTACTAATTCCTTTAATAATTTCAAAAATAACAGTCATGTCACCCTGTAATATCTGCTTGCCTAAACTGGAAAGTGTTCAGACATGGAGACACAAACATGGCAAATATGAGGTGTTGGGCCTCCAAAAATGGCCAGGCCAGACCTCCTTACCTTCCTGGGAAATGCCTCATGCCCAATAGTCCAATGGGGACTAAATCTCAACTCCAGTGGCCTGCCTCGGGCTCTGTAGGCCCAATAGGGATTTCAGCTTCAAAATGATCTTGTGTCCGAAAATGTGCCAAAAAGCCCCACAAGTAGGAGGATAGCTGTTAACCTCGGCTTGTGAACAAACGGTAAACAAAAAACCTCATAAAATAATTGGAAAAAATACAAGGACAGGCTCTAAATAGCAAAAAGAGGCAAAGGAGCTGCCTAAAAAGCAATCTTAAATAAGCAAAGTCCCAAAAAAACACAATCCAGAAATCAGAATCCTTAAACAAAGCAATAATAATCAAAAAGGCAGAAATACTCAAAGATCCTGGAAAATCCTGTCACTGGCTCCGATATATCGCCAGAAGGACCCAGCCGCTGTGGCATCAGGATTGTCCCGTCCCTTGGGGTACCACCCACAAAGCATGAGGAATAGAAACAAATGTAAAGAGAGAGTACGTAAGACACATAATTCCTACTTATTGAAAAACCCAAAAATATATACTGTATATACTCATAAATCGGGTCTTGAAACCCGAAAAATCGATCATAAATCAGACCCTGACTTATATGCCTGTTCAAAAACATGACACATTTTTTTTCTCATATTCTTGCCTCCTCCAATCTCACACCAGTTTCTCAGACACATTGAATTTTGTTGCAGCAGCGCAGTTCCCAATTTCTTTCCCTACTTCAACGACGTTTAATTTAAAACCAGCTTCATATTTTCTTCTGATTGTAGGTAAGGGATGCTCTTACGATAAAGGTGTATAAGGGTGTGAGATACAAAAAACACAAATCAGTGCAAATGTTGCTTCGGAATAGTTTGGGTATTACCTTGTGGTCACGTAGGCACAATAGAGAGAGAGAGGTTAGGAGCACACGCTGATACCGCGCATTGCCGCACCCACATAGAAGAAAGGGCCATGTGCTCCGTGGTTACTCTCTCAGGTGGGTGTCAGCATATCATAATCTGTTGTACCAATAGCGTGAGTTTTCCGCTTTTGACTTATACAACCAACATTATAAAATACCAGAAACTATACGGTAAAATCAAGTCCCGACTTATCCGCAGGAGAACTTATCCGCGAGTATATACGGTACCTCTCTCCCTTTCCATTTCTCCATGATGAAAACAACCCTTAACTTGACATCCATATTAAGGCAGGCATTTCTTTTGCCACTTCAACATCTAATTTAAAACCAACTTCATATTTTCTTCTGATCGAACGCTCC
This sequence comes from Polypterus bichir lapradei, assembly GCA_026402145.1. NCBI lineage: Eukaryota > Metazoa > Chordata > Cladistia > Polypteriformes > Polypteridae > Polypterus > Polypterus bichir. Next base: position 14,428,958 of record JANRMT010062861.1, on the reverse strand, counting down.
ATCGCAGATAAGGGATGTTCTTACGATAAAGGTGTATGAGGGTGTGAGATACAAAAAACAAAAATCAGTGCAGACGTTGCTTTGGAATAGTTCAGGTATTACCGTGTGGTCACATAGGCACAATAGAGAGAGAGAGAGATGTTAGGCGCACACGCTGATACCGCACATTGCCGCACCCACATAGAAGAAAAAGGACGTGTGCTCGTTGTTTACTCTCTCAGGTGGGCGTTAGTATATCATAATCTCATGGACCAGTAGCTTGAGTTTTCTGCATTCAATTATATGACCGACATTATAAAATACCAGAAATTGTACAATAAAATCAAGTCCCGACTTATCAGCGAGTATATACCATACTTAAATACCCAACAAAAAGGTCCAACCCCTTCAATCTCTCCTCATAACTGACACCTCTCAGTCCTGAATCAGCTCTATCACTCTTTTCTGGACTTTCTCTAGGGCTGCTATGTCTTTTTTACAGCTTAGAAACCGAAACTGAACATAGGACAACAGACGAGGCCTCACCAGAATGTTCTAAAGCTATGAAGTGTAACTTTCTTTGACTTTTTATTTAGAATCATCAATCAGTTGTTATTGGGTGCTGTTTAAATATTCTGTTCTGAACCATTGGTATCCTCGCTTCTGTCATCAATGAATGCCAGATCAGGTTTACCCTTAGCTTACATTATGGGTCCTCAAATTTTGACATTGAATCCTGAGTCTAACACTCGTAGCTCCATGGAAGATCTGAATTCATCCCGATGTAAGTACCTGAGTTAATAAATAACTTCTATAGCCAAGGCAGCTAGCATCTCTGTTATTTGCATTGGAGGCAGCATTGATTCTCTTTAAGTTACTCACACCTCCATTAATGTCACACTACATAACAGAAGAACATCGTCAGACCCACACAACCCTTTTCAAGTTTATAGGACCACAGCCTGTCTTAGGAGTACTTGGCCCTGCTGTAAAGTGTATTAGTCCATTATAAAGAACACTCACACACAAACACACAAATCTACCACTAGCGCCATGTGATGGAAATCTCCCCTGCCCACCATACTTGATGAAACTATTGAGTATTCACACATCTAAAAGATTAGGGGCGGGATCCACTCAATAAAACAATCAAGTATCCATGAGCCAAGTCCCCCACGACACACAGATGAATAAAGTTCTATCTAAACACCCAATGAAGTGGTTGAGTCTCTCCAGAGTGAGAAAAATCGAACTGCATTAAATAACCAGGTGTTAAAAGTCAACTCTATTTTAAGGAGCTAAGTCACCCAGGGGCCTGTGGGGGTCTAAATCTGGCCTTGACTCAAACACACAATCTTCTTTCGAATGGCCAATCAAATGTTACATTAGCTTGTCATTAAATATGTTGTCCCCAGCATTTCTACTCTCTGATGCATGTAAACCCAAGGCTGGATTGGTCTTTAGCTCCATTTTGACTCAAACCCTTCTGTGACTCTTCGGCTACATCCACACTACTAGATTTTATTTTTAAAAATGCATTATTTAAAACAAAGCAATCTCCATCTACACTAGTGTTTTCCATCCATTATCCAACCCACTATATCCTAACACAGGGTCACGGGGGTCTGCTGGAGCCAATCCCAGCCAACACCGGGCGCAAGGCAGGAACAAATCCTGGGCAGGGCGACAGCCCACCACACACACACACACACCCACCAAGCACACACTAGGGACAATTTTGGATCGCCAATGGACCTAACCTGCATGTCTTTGGACTGTGGGAGGAAACCGGAGCACCAGGAGGAAACCCACGCAGACATGGGGAGAACATGCAAAGTCCATGCAGGGAGGACCCAGGTCTCTTTACTGCAAGGCAGCAGCACTACCACTGCGTCACCAAGCCACCCCGCTTACAAAAGTACCCTCTTAAAAATAAAAGTGCCAAAGTGATTTCTGTGAAAAAGAACTATCCACATGAAGGCTGAAGAAAGAAACGTTTATTTATTTGGATCCATAAGCAGTTCCATAAATAACCATGAACAGATGTTAACAGATTTGTGAAATAATAATGGGCTCATGTTTTTAAAAGGACTGCCTACAATAACACAGGCCAACTTCAAGTTTTCTTGATCTACCAGTATTTGGTTAGGTAGACCACCATACCCTAAATATTTCTGTTTTGTCCATAGTATGAACCTTTTCAATTCCCAAAAAACAATTTAATTGGCAAAGAATGAAGTAGTTATTTGTCAAGCAATAGTTCCATGAGGAACCACACAACCAAGTATAGTGCCAGGCTAGAACCCTTATTTTTAACAGTGTATCTCCACCCCATATTAAAACGACCAAAAACTCGCTCTGTGTCCTTGAAGGGAAAGCAATGCCAGCGACTACAGGATTTATCACAAAACTGTAGCGAACGCTCGATTATTTGCTTTTCGCACATGTATTCGGCATTCAAACTTGACAAAACACAATGTTAGGCCATGTCACATTGGACAGTTGCACATAATCTTAGTGAGATGGAGGGATTCAGCAGCGCACTCTCATGAAGCCGATCACATAATCTGGCCTAGCCGGTGACTCCGTCAAATTAGCCTTCGACTCGCTCCAATTAAAATCAGACTGGTTTGATTTTGTTTTTTGTCCTATTGGGCAGCCCCTGTGTGCATGAGAGCTGACAACCAATGGAAGTACAATGACATGGTCACATGGACATGACAATGTTATCAGCCACTGTGGTCATCAAATCGGACAAATCCCATGACTAGACTACATTACTAGACGTAATGTGACATCAGCTTGAGATGCATACAGGTAAGCAACACAACAGTGCCCCAGAAAGCAGCTCCTCTATATCCACTTTGTTGGAATACATTACAATACAATACAATTTATTTTTGTATGGCCCAAAATCACGCAAGAAGTGCCGCAATGGGCTTTAACAGGCCCTGCCGCTTGATAGCCCCCCAGCCTTGACTCTGTAACAAGACAAAAAAACCCTTGTTGGGAAAAAATGTAAGAAACCTTGGAAAAGGCAGTTCAAAAAGAGACTCCTTTCCAGGTAGGTTGGGTGTGCAGTGGGTGTCAAAAAGAAGGGGGCAAATATGATACAATACACAGAACAGAACAAAAGTAATCCTCAATACCGTATAAAACTAAAAATATTACAAGTATGGAGCAGAATTTAACAGTAGATGATATCACATAATACGATTTGGAATACTGTTTTCTTCCATGAAGGGTGACCAATCAGAGAGTAAGATGTTGCTAATGAGCCAGATCCAGTCAGGAAATGGCTAAATAATTAAGCACAAACCAAAACTGTTTTTTTTAAAACTCTTAATTGTCACCCATCCACACTGCAATGCTGAGTTGGCATTTTCAGAAGTATGCGACTCAGGAGAGCATTTTCAAAAGTCTCAGTTTTGGGTGGGGGGACTAAAAATCCCAAGGTAGTGTGGAAAAAAGACAAAAAACACAAACCAATTTCTACATTTTTAAATGAAAACATAGTAGTGTGGACATAACCTCCGACTCTTGGATTAGACATACAGTCAAGATGCCAGACTGTCATAAAGAATTTTGCTCGCCGAGGTGGCTAGCATCGTTGCTATTTATGAGGGAGGTTGATAGACTTGCATAATAAACATTGTTTTCATCAAATGAGGACCTTTATAATCACGCATTATCTCAAAGTGCTTCTGAAAGCAGAAATCACTCTTGGAAAATAACTGGCACGTACCCACGGCCCCCTCCCACTCCGGCCAAACCTCCCCCTCCTCACTTCCCTTGTTCTGGGTAGACTTAGCTGGCCTCATTAAATGGCTGGTAACAGCTGTTCCTCTCCACTATGTTTCCTGGTCACTGACTCCTGGCAACCTAAACCTCCGCCCCCCTCACTCCCTCTACTTTGTTTCCATGTGCCTCTCAGATAGTCAAATAAATTTGCTTAGAGGCAACATAAATGGAATCCATGAAAGGGAGGCTGTCAAGGAGCAGGCTGTCAGCTGACTCCTTTCGATCGGTTTTAGCAATGTCAATAACCCTTTAAGTGCTGCTGCCCTATTCCGTCTATCCCACCCCCTTTATGATCCGTGCTTTCTGGTCTTAATAAAAGGATTCCAAGAACTGGCTGATAGCACTTATTACAATACAGCTGTATTGGTTTGGCTGGGAGGTGGTAGAAACGGGAATGGATGTGATTGATTAATCATCGACTTTTCACTCTGGAACTGTGGGGAACAGACCTTGATTCCTCTCGTGTCATACGAGCTACAGTTTCCTTTAGATGAGCTGATACCTCATTTGTGGCTAACACTGAAGAATTATATACCTGCCCTGTGATCCTGAGATTTTTAACTATCACCTGTGATGCCAGCTGTGCAGCATGGAATAGATGATAAGTCTCTAAATATAATAATAATACATTTTATTTATATAGCGCCTTTCCCATGCTCAAGGCACTTCACAGAGTTTAAGAAAGAAAAAACGTGACCTCTCTGAAGCATTCAGGAAAGCAGTGCCCACCCTGCCACCCATCTTCAGGTGGGGTTCAAGCAATATTGGGACCCTGGGGAGCAATATGGGTAAATTCCTAAAGACCAGAAAATATAAAAAGGGTGATTGAGCAGATCTAAGTACAGTAAATCCTTGCTTTCTTCAGATTCACTTATCCGCTATTTTAAAAGTGTAAATAATTCCACAACACCCGTTTCTTGTGCCTATTTGTGGCCATATACAGCAGAAAAAAATTCCAGGAGGTCTATCGCATAGCAGTGAAACGTGAGATTGAGCAATAACAGGTCTACAATGTTCTTAGATGTCTGGGGTTTGCATGCGTGCTTAGGGTTGCCAGATTAGAAAATTAGAAATATGGGGCACTCTTAAAATCTCTGTCTATATTACTATATGTATAAATTTATACATACCCCCTACACACCCAGATTAGTATATTATATAAAAGTAGAGACACAAGTTAAAAACATAAAGGAAGGATTTTAATGGGTTATGAGGAAAGCAAAAGTAAAATCATTTGAAAATTATTTACTGAAAGTGAAATTCCATACACCACAGTTTGCTTCAAAACAGCTTCTGCCTTGGTTGATAAATGTCCATTCGCTGGAATACTCATCACAAAATTTACACTTACGTTTTGGCATCTTGGGATGGATGGATGGATTCGTTTTTAAGCTACAAAAAAGTGGGCTGTGTCGAGTAGTAACAACACACTTTGTTGACCCTGTATGTTGCAGTGATCGAGAACTGCACAGCAGCGGGCTGGAGAGTAAAGCGGTCCTCAGCCAACCATAGCTACTGAACAAGCTGCAAACAGGCAGCAAACACGAGTTTCCTCATTACATTTGGGTTATTTTCATCAAGAACATCTGACAAAAGAAAGCATAATTACTTATAAAGTTACAACTAAGTACCGTAAGAAGGTAGTAAAAATATATTTTTATTACAAATTTGAAAATGAGCTAAATAAGGGACATTTGGGTGTCCCTGAAAGGTCAGTACGGGACAGGGGACAAAATGATCAAATATGGGACATGTCCCATATATAAGGGACGTCTGGCAACCCTATGCGTGCTACACTGAATGGATCAATGTGTGTCTACACTGGTAGGCCGTTGAACCCCATTCGTAATGGAGACCAAGGCTGACAGTTGTTCTGCATGTGTGAGGAATTCCCAGTAAGACTGCAATGACTAAGTCCCTGCTCTTTACACACCTCCCATTGTTATTGCTGATTTGCTGAGTTAATGAGGTCCTCGGATGAGCCCTGCTGTGGTCAATCGCAGCCCCTGGCAGAGCACCAAGAAGATGATTGACCTTGATTATTTAGAGGAAGGAAAAGTCATAACAAGGCTTGTGTAGGTGAACCTGTGTAACGATCATTACTAAGCTTGAGGGGCAAAAGTGGAGACAGGGTTGGATGGACCTGCTGGTCCTCCCTCAAAGTCGTCCTCCTGCCGGAACCTACATGTTTTTCAAGTTTCATTTTCTGCCAGAGCCTAATTCTGTTTTTTTCCCATAAGATCAATGCTTCAGTATTCACAGTTTTCACTGGATTTTTCAAGAACCTAACCCCCACGGGTGTAACAAGAATTGATTGTTAACTATAGGCCAGTACGCTTAACATACATTACAAGAAAATTAATGGATGGAATTATTAAGGAGAAGATTGAGCAGCACTTGGCAAGAGCAGGTGTTTTAGCGAACAGTAAGAATGGGTTCAAAAGGAGAAAGTCATGTTTAACTAACATATTGGAATTCTACAAGGAAGTGACAGAAGAATTTGATCAGATGCAATATTATCTTGACTTTCAGAAAGCATTTGATAAGGTGCCACACAGGATGTTGGGCATTAAACTAAAAGAAGTGGGAATTCAGGGTGTGGTGTGTAGATGGGTGCAGAATTGGCTCACAGGAAGCAAAAGATTACGGTGCGAGGAGCCCCATCAGAATCAGATGATGTTAAGAGTGGTGTCCAGCAGGGGTCAGTATTAGGACTGCTGCCATTTCGAGGAATATACCAGCGGAACTTTGGATTGCGAGCATAATTTGTTCCACAAATGTGCTTGTAATCCAAAGCACTCGTAAATCAAAGCGAATTTCCCCATAAGAAATAATGGAAACTTAGATAATTCGTTTCACAACCCACAAATATTTATATAAAAATGATTAATAAAAAATATAAAGTAAAAATACATAAAACAAAATAACCTGCACTTTATCTTTGAAAAGAATCGTGGCTGGTGTGAGGGAGACAAGAGAGGAGGAGGTATATTCTGTAGGATGACTTTCTCACACAAGAAGCAACTTTTTTACATGTTCCAGAACACGTGGCCATTGCTTTGATACTCTCGTGACTCCTTTTGCCCCATCTAGCCCGCTTATTTCTTCCTTCTTCTTCAATATTCTGCAAATCGTTGACGTAGACTTCTAAAATCTTGCAATGTCGGCCACTCGTACCTCGTTCATGCTTCTCAATGATTTCCTTCTTAACTTCCACCGTAATCATCTCCTTCTTCTTACCACCTTCCTTTTCAACCTTTTTCTTCATGGGGGCCATTTTCGCACACACACTAACAATATACGCTAGCATGGATGTTGACTATACGAGTGAGCCACAATCCTGCAGTGAGTGAGTGAGTGAGTGAGAGAGAGAAGTTGTGATCACATGAGGCTCGGCAGACGAAGCATATGCATACTATTTGTATTGCAAGACCTCACTCGTTCATCAGGTCAAAATTTATTAAAATTTCTTGTTCGTCTTTGTTTGTTACTCGCAATCCAAGGTTCCACTGTAAATGATTTGGATAGGAATATAAAGAATAAGCTGGTTACATTTGCAGATGACACCAAGCTCGGTGGATTGGCAGATAACCTCGAATCCACTGAATCATTACAGTGGGACTTGGACAGCGTACAGGCTTGGGCAGATTGGTGACAGAGGAAATTTAATGTAAGTAAATGAAAAGAATTACATGTTGGAAATAGAAGTATTAGGTCTGAATACACAATGGGAGGTCTGAAACTTGAAAATACACCTGATGAGAATGATTTAGGAGTCGTAGTGGACTCAACACTATCAACTGCCATGCTGATGAGAATGATTTAGGAGTCGTAGTGGACTCAACACTATCAACTGCCATGCAGTGTTCAGAAGCCATTAAGAAGGCTAACAGAATGTCAGATTTATGTAGGGCCCTGATGTATGCAGTACAAGTCCAGGGAGGTTCTTCTCAAGCTTTATAATGCACTGGTGATTTCTCTACTGGAGTACTGGGTGCAGTTTTGATCTCCAGGCTGCAGAAAGGACATGGCAGTGCTAGTAAGTCCAGAGAAGTGCGACAAGGCTGATTCAGGGCTACAGGGGATGAGTTAGGAGGAAAGACATCACCTTTGAACTGTTTCAGTTTAAGCAAATGGTGATGAAGAGGTGACGTGACTGAAGTGTTTAAAATTGCGAAGAGAATGAGTCCGGTGGGCCCAGCCTGTTGAATTTAAAATGAGTTCAACCAGAACACAATGGCACAGTTAGAAACTTGTTAAGGGTAAATTAAACAACAATGTCAGGAAGTTTTTCTTCACACTGAGAATCATAGACACTAGGAATAAGTGACCAAGTAGTGAGGTAGACAGTAGGACTCTAGGTCAGGGAGCATGCACTGGTGCAGCGTGTTGCTGCACCCACCACACGATGAAACAGCTTGGGATCTGGTTGGCAACCCCCTAGGCAGACACGCGGTCCAGTCCCATTCTCCAGAAATGACCATCTATCTGGCACAGCCAGGCGTTAAGTGGGTGTCTAAATGGCCAGGTCCAGCCTCTCGGGAGCTCAGCAATGAGGATCCTACAAGTTGGACTTTCCTTGGGGAATCGCGCCACATGGCCATAGTGCTGTAACTGACAATCCCTCACAATGCAGGTAATGTGCCTCATGTGGGACTCCGTGAGTAACCGCTCATTTGACACAAAGTTAAACCAGTGGTACCCAAGGATTCACCGAACTGACACATTACCGAAGGAGTCCAGTCTCAGGTCTTTGGATGGCATCCATGTTTCTCAACTATATAGCAAAGCAAAACAGGAAACACCAGGACTCTAAAGACTTGGACTTTTGTCCTTTTGCAGAGATTTCAGGAACATCACGCACCCCTTTATCGGTGACCTCATGACGCCCTATGCTCTCCCAATCTGTCTACTGACTTCAAAGGAGGAGTCATCAGAGACATGAATGCCACTCCTAAGGTAAGTAAACCTCTCAAGGAGGCTGACACTCTCTCCACAGACAGACACACTGCTGATGGCTGTGCCCAAGAGGTCATTAAAGGCCTTGGTTTTTATCAAGACACTCACAAACCCAGACACTCAGACTCATCAATCAGTCTCTCGAGAGCCCCAATCAAAGCCTTCATGGATCACAGCATTGTCGGCAAAGTCAAGGTCAGTGAATCTCTCTGCACCAACAGAAGCCCCACAGCCACTGGACCCCACGACCCTGCGCAACACCCAGTCCATGCAAGCATTGAACAGAGTAGGAGCAGAACACACCTCAAAATCTACTGGGAAGAACGCAGAGGTTCTATCTCCACTCTGCACAGCACCCACAGTTCCAGTATACAGGCTGGCCAAGATATTCAGCAACTTCAGGGGGATCCCGCGAAGTTTCAGAATTTCCCACAGTGCAGCTCGATCATCCCTAGGACTCTACGGACCTTCAAAACTCAAGATGATGTTGTTTTGGAAGAATTAGGTGCATAGGATTGGTGAGCTTTTTTGGGCTGAATGGCCCGTTCTCGTCAAAAGTTTTTGCAATGTTCAAATGTTCCAATATCAAAAACAGAAGACACCAACAACATTTAGAAGACACATTTTTGTTCCCTCAGGCTTTGTACTTATAATGGATTCATTGTGATATGCAGTCCTACCAGAACAGCTGAAGAGCAAATTTGGCCTTTGGAAACAACGGCTGTTTTCTTATGAGAATCTGGGAGACTGCCCTGAGTCACAGCGCGTCACTTCTTTTTCGAGTTTAGAGCAGGACATCCTTCAAATATGCAACTTATTTGGCTGGCTACAGAATTAAAACCACACGCTGGGAGCCTTCAAATGAGTGGCAGGCATTGTGCTCGGAAGAAGAAGAAGAAGTGGAAAACTGCCACCCCACAAGGACTGAGAAACAGGCTGCCGTGGGGGATCTGCTGTGAGAGCAACATTTCAGTTCCAAAGATTTGTCACCCTTATCGAGGTTGCATCCCTCCTTTTTAAACTTTAGAGACCATGAAGTGCATGGTGTTAGCAAAGAATATGGTTAAGACAAGCCAAGTGGCTTTATCTTCATACCATCCATACACCGTATCGCAACATACAGTGGTACAAATTAACGTTCATCTGGACCGCAGTGTAACATTTAATAAAAACAAAGAAAAGAAATACATATATGGTACTATAACATGAATAGACAATAGATAAATAATAGGTAAAAAATGTAAACAGGTAATAAAACACATAAATAATAACTAATAATAAAAACAACAGTAGTAACAATGTACTGCATATAAATAAACTACTAGGGACAGATCTGAGGGGGAGCAGAAAGCACAGAAATCAGAGTCCGGACAACCAAAGGGTACAAGCTGTTGCAGAACCTGGCAAAAATGGTTCAGATCTTATGGTTCCTTCTGCCAGGTAGGAAGGGTGGGAGTGATCCTTCACAATGCTGGAGGCTTTTCGGATGCACCGCTTAATAATACTTTCTCAAATGGAGGACAGAGGTCACCATGCTCATTTCTGCTGTGTGTAATCTCCATTGTGGTCCAAGGACACTGCAGGTCCCAAAGCAGCTGGCTGGAATGCTCTCAATGATACCCTGTAGGATGTGGTGAGAATGGAGGAAGGTAGGCTTGTCTTCCTCAGCTGCCAAAGGAAATGGAGACGTTGCCGCACCTTCTTGGATATGGACGCGGTGTTAATCGACCAAGTACGGTCAGCTGCCACGTCCACACCAAGGAATGTGGTGCACTGGAGTGTGGACAGCATGGGCTGATCTCTTTTGTCTTGTCCAGGCAAAGCCATTTTAAAAAAGAGTTGCAATGTTCGACCCCAACTGACCAATCTGATCTGTCAGGAAATGCATTTTTGGCTAAATCACACCATCTTGGGTTGCCTGACTTTGAGGTCAGAAACCTTTTATACATAAAAGTTCTTTTACTTTTTCCATTAGAACAATGTGCCAGCTTTTAAGTCGAGTAATGCCCTATTGTGCCACCATTGGGTAAACTATTAGCAATGTAATACATTTAGGCATTTTGGAAAGTAATTAATTTTGAGCAAATTTGAAGAGAATCTCCCAACCCCCTTTTTCACCCACAGGCTCACAGAATTGTTTGCATTGAACCGTGGGAGAAAGAAAAGTCTGGAATTCTGTGCAAACACCTCCTAGGCAGCGAAAGGCGGTTTCTCCCAGGCACATATGCCATTTTTATAAAGGCTGTCTATTGTGTTGAATGTACGAGTGGAGAGGTTAGGCTTCTTTGCATAAGGCCCAAGTCGGTATCCTATGTTAGTGCCTTAGCTTCACCTGGAAACCATTTTTTTTCAGTTACCCCAGTCTAACAAGAAAAACTGGAACAACAACGTGAACCACTTAAAACACTTTAGGAAATTCACAGTCTGCAATATTGTAATACTTAATATAAGTTTAAATCTGCGATGAATGAGACACTTTTTATATGATGAGTTGCTGGTTTGAGACAAAGGTGCCAAAGATAGGAATGGCATTAGAAAGGGATATGGTAGGAGATAGAACTGGAACATCTGTATTTGAAATGAGGCAAATACTGATGTCCATTTGGGCCACTAGGGGGCAGTCTGGGTACCTCATAGAATTGCTGTGCATTATGGTAACTTTGCTGATTTTTTTCCTTTGTTAAACAAAATTCTCTTGGGGACCTGGTGTTTATTTTTTTTTTTACTTAGACTTTGAACTCAGCGTTAATGTTTGCAGTGCACCATGTAATGCATATGTCTCTGTTATATACCATTTGGAAGAGGATTCATAAAAGCAGTGTTGATGTTTGTGATGTACCATCTGTTGGAATGACAGAGACATAGTAACCAAATGGACATACAGATACACATCCTTTCATTTATCCTTTCATTTTATTAACAGTTGTGCTACCCATCTAAGACGGGTTGAACCACAAATAATCAATATAGACCTTTTAGCATTAATGTTTGCAGTGCACCATGCAATGCATATGTCTCTGTTATATGCTGTTTGGTATGGGATTCGTAAAAGCAGTTTTAATGTTTATGATGCGCAATAGATTTTATTACTGCAGATGTTTGCAATGTGCCATCTGTTGAAATGTGAGACATGGCAACCAGATGGAGACACACTTGTCCATTTATTAAGTTTATATTTTTGTTCTGTTGCAACACCCATGTTTTTTTGTTTTGTTTTAGTGGGCATTGCTATTTTGTGATTTTATTACCAAGATGCCTCCTGTAAGTTGTGATGTTTGGCATCGCTATCACAATGTTATTTAATTCCACATCTCAGGCCAGTCGTCGTCCACATTCTGTCGGAGTGTTAAGTTGGAAGTAAACAAAACAAAAAGGCTAGAAGTTCAGAAGAAGCTTAGAGTAGGAAACTCAAGACTTCTGTACCACAAAACAAACTCGCAAAAAAGGATCAGGCATCTGACGTCAAAACTGGGAAAGCCAAGAACTGTATTCCAACATCTGAATGCAAACCATATCTAAAGTCATACAAAGGAAACAAATCTGAGAATTTGGTTTGAAAAAGTATGTGATTTTTTGTGAAATCCCTTTCAAGACTTCTATATTTTTTACTTATTATTGGACTGATGCCTTTACTTAAGGTGACTTACAAGATCTGAGACACTGTTGGCTTACATTTCTTTTGTTTCTCAAATGGGAACCCAGTCAGATAAAGTGAATTGCTCATCGTCACCCAGTGGTGTCAGCAGTGGGATTTTAACTCACAGCCTCAGGGTTTAACATCTTAACCACTAAGCCACACTTGCCTGAGTTTTCTTTAAGAATGTGTATGATCTAAATGAAGCACCACAAGAGACAACCACATGGGACAAAAGAACATGTTTCCACTTTATTGTTTTCTGATCTCATTGTCTAGAAGAAGCCAAAAAGATATTAGGGAGATCTGTTTTTTTTTTTTTTTAACTTTTCATTACTATGAGTGTGGCCACCAGACACTTGTATGTCTAGAAGCCAATATCGAACAATAGTTGACGAGATGATCAGACCTGGAATTGGCATTACAATTAAAGGCCCAAGCACGTGCAACATATTTATTAGCGTTTAAGTAAAGGGAATAGTGTCCCATTGGACATCCTCCAAGTATGGAAGTTGTCTCGTTTAACTTCTCTCACAGCTCCCAATGCCACTTTCCTTTTCTACCAGCTCTAACCCTATCTTGTCTATGACTGAAAGGAGGGATTGAACACTTACAGGGCATCAGATGCTCCATCGAAACCAGGGGTCTCCAACTCCGGTCTTGGTGGACCACCGTGGCTGCAGGTTTTCATTCTAACCCTTTTCTTAATGAGTGACTTGTTTTTGCTGCTAATTAACTTCTTTTGAACTAATTTTAATGGACTTGCTCTTGAAGACTCAGGCTCCTTCATTGTTTCTTTCTCCTTAATTAGCTGCCAAACCATAATGAGATACAAAATGAGCCAAAACAACTGGCGTCCATCATACAATATCTGAAAATAAAGAAAGATGAAGGTCTCAGGAATGTCAATCTGCTCAGGTCCCCAAAATATTTGACCAGAGCTCTTAGAAAAGAGAAAATCAAACATTTCGGAAATGTCTGCTAATGCACCACGAGAGCAGCAACAAGCCACGAAATTAAAGAACGGGTTTAATGAACGACAAGACTCGGCACCTCATTAAGCAGCTGGTTGGAGTTTGATGCCCTGACTTAGTTGGTCTTCTGTTGGCTCACTCACTTCACATTTCATTTCTGTTTGGGTGCCATTTAAGGAAAGAAATGAAGAAATTCAGAGGAATGATGAAGAAATTCAGGGGAACAAATCTTAAAAAAGCAATTCAATTAAAATGAATTCACAAGAAGTTAATTAGCAGCACAAACAGGGCACTCATCGATGTGGAGTAAAGATGTTCAAAGTTTATCTATCTATCTATCTATTATATAGTGCCTTTCATAACTATCTATCTATCAATTCTGCGGTGGGCTGGTGCCCTGCCCGGGTTTGTTTCCTGCCTTGTGCCCTGTGTTGGCTGGGATTGGCTCCAGCAGACCCCGTGACCCTGTAGTTAGGATATAGCAGGTTGGATAATGGATGGATATCTATCTTTTATATAGTGCCTTTCACATCTATCTATCTATCTATCTATCTAATCTGTGGTCATGAAGAATCTTTTGATTGAACCCCCAGATCCCTCTGTTATATGTAGAGTAAATCAAGTTTCCAGAATAAGCAAAGGCAGAGTTAAAGAAGCATATGCAGTACAGAGGTCATTAGACAATGGAATAAGGATATGAAAAACCTGAGAGGGGTCTACAGAATCATACTGGTGTATATTTGCATTTGTGTAGATACATACATAGAGGGCCATCACAAATAATGGACAAAAAACTGAAATTATCTTTGTTAGAAGTTGTGAGCCTCTTAATTCAGTCCCACAGACAGTGTATTATGTTGATTTCTCACCCACAGCTCAGGCTCCCTGGAGATGTTGTGCAGTTCCGGAGATAGAGAGCAAGCGGGTGGGCAGGAAGCTATAAGGTCTACTTCAACTTTATGCAGACTTAATGTGCGTTTTGAATGTTGAGTGACTGTCAGTGGGGAAAGGGGAGTAAAAGGGAGTGGGGGATGTGTAGTGGAGCTCCATGCCAATTTAATGCTTGTAAATTTTGTGATTTCTTTGTAGGAAGAACCAGTGGGGCAATGGGATTTGCTTGGCTGTTCGTTCAACACTTGTGCGTTCCTTCTGACTTTCCCCTTTCTTGTGATTAAATGTAACATTCTCCCATGATATTCTGGGCGGCACGGTGATACCAGGATTCTTGTCCCATGTTTTCTCCTGCATGAAGTGTGTATGTTCCTCCCACGTTCGCATAGGTTTCTTCTGGGTGCTCCGGTTTCCTCACAGTCTAAAGACATGCAGGACAGGTGAATAGACACTGCTAATTTGCCCCTAGGATATGCATGTGTGTTTGCCCTGCAACGTACTTGCGTCCTGAGGCTCTGAAATAGATTAAGCAGGAATAAAGATGTTACATTACGTTATGTCGTGATGCTATTAAAGAGTAATGCATTTTATTGCTACAAACTTTTGTGATGCGCCATTTGTTGGAATGAAAACTTCAATGCACGTTATTGCTATATGCATTATAAAACACATTCCAGTAGATGGTGCATTCTAAACATTAATATTGAGATCTAAATTGATTATTTAGATCTCAACCCATGTTAGACAGGTAGCCCAGCTAGTAGAAAATAAATGGATAAAGTTATGAAAGAGGCATGGAGCATTCGTAGACCTATCCTTAGAAGCCTTTGAAATTTAATGGATGAACAATAAACTGCTTCAAAGATGTCATATTTTTTTCTTTTTCTCCAGAAGGGGTCACCGTATATTAGACTGATACTCTCATCTGTAAAGGTTCTTAAAATTTCATTTAATACGGAGAATGAATGGTACTGAGCAGCTCTCCATATTAGTTTTGGATCTGATGCCTTGATGGGTTTTCCTGTTTCCTGTGATTTATTCCAAAAATCAAGACTTGAACTGCATTTGGACAAATGATACCCTAAGGGATATTTCTCTCTCTCTGTCTCACTCTATGAGAATGAACTTTACACATAGACACAGACCTCTTTTCCACAAAATGCTTTGCTCCAAGTGCCTGATTATTCTTTCCAATCATTTCACATTGTTAAAAGTTACCATTAATTAATCTCACCTTATCGTTCTTCAAATTAACAATGAGAACCTGACTGAACCTTGAATTAGGTAAATGGGCAGAGAAAAGGGGAGATGGATTATGCCAAAATATTAAGTTATGTTTTCATTTTTCAACTTTTCTGGGAAACTAATTTTGAAGTGTGTTTATAAAGTGAGTGGATTACAAGTTCATTTGATTAATTAGAATTTTAAAGATTAGAATTGATGCAGAACGTGCTTATTCAATCATTGATGCAGAAAGTGCTTATTCAATCAGGTTCAAGGGGTGTGTAGTCCTAAGCTGGAAGTGACAGACACAAATACAACTTCAAGATGTTAATGCTGACAGTTAAGCTGACAGCATATCTGTGGTCTGAAATAGAAAACCCACAGGAAGACACTGAAACATGCACAACTCTGAATTCTAATTAATTTTTATATACAATTTTAGTACCGACTGTGAAAACTATTTAGTAAAGTCAAATCTGAATTGCTTGTGATACAAAAATATTCTGGATGATGACAAAGCAACGTGTACCCCAAATGACTAACTGCTGCCTTGTCTCATTCATGGTGTAATTCTTATTTCTGTATACTGATGCCCTAAATGAGCTTCATATACCCGGATCTCAAATCTCAGTAGTCCAGGCTTCAATCCTGCTGCCACCTTGCTGAGAAGTGGCTCATATATACCTTTCCATATTAAAACGGACGGCTTGCATGATTAGAATACAAAGAATATTCTTTACTTTTTTTCCAGAATTGTCTGAAAAAGTTAATAATCAAGTCACTATTGATTCTTCCAAAGATATGAACAAATACCAGTATTTTATTTTATATCACACTCTTCTATTGTGAACATCATACTAAAGCATTTTTATAAGTAATGATATATAGCAGGGCGGCACGGTGGTGCAGTGGTAGCACTGCTGCCTCGCAGTTAGGAGACCCTGGGTTCACTTCCCGGGTCCTCCCTGCGTGGAGTTTGCATGTTCTCCCCGTGTCTGCGTGGGTTTCCTCCCACAGTCCAAAGACATGCAGGTTAGGTGCATTGGCGATTCTAAATTGGCCCTAGTGTGTGCTTGGTGTGTGGGTGTGTTTGTGTGTGTCCTGTGGTGGGTTGGCACCCTGCCCGGGATTGGATTCGTGCCCTTTGTTGGCTGGGATTGGCTCCAGCAGACCCCCGTGACCCTGTGTTCGGATTCAGCAGGTTGGAAAATGGATGGATGGATGATATATAGCACAACAATTGACAAATATTTCTATGATTAGAGCACATGCTAAGTAAACATTTTACTTAGGGTCTCACAGTGGGACCAAGGATACAGTAGGTAGGTAGACAGGCAAACAGACAGATAGAAAGATAGATGTGAAAGGCACTATATAATAAATAGATAGATAGAGTGGCCAATGGGGGTGCATAGCTGAGCTCCAATTCCTTCTCATAACTACAAAGGCAACAAGTCCCACTTGAAAATCACCCCCTTTATTAAACAGAAAGTATCTTTTGTTGCAGGCTTCTTCTGTAATTTTTTTCTTTTTTATTTCTTCTCCTCCCTGGCAAACTTTGCGTTTCCTTCACACCTGATTCTGACTCCACAGATAATGTGGAGGGCTCCCTTTTAAACATGACCGAGGAGTAATTCCAGTGCTGAATCATAGTCTCCTGGAAGCACTTCCAGGTCAGGTGGAATCATCTTGCAACAGGAGATCCTCCTTCCAACTGCTCACCCTGGTGACACCCATTAAAACCCAATGGGGCATCCTTATGGAACCATAACTCTCATTCTGCCCTGTGGGTGTCCAAATAGGGCTGGCTAAGACTAATTCTAAACCCCCCTGCCCCCTTCCCCCACTGAAGAATGATATGCAGACGGTAGGCAGTCTCCTACTACCGCTCACTTCTTTTGGCCTCCTGACTGTAAAAGCAACATCAACCATGTGTTCCACCCATCTGCACCACCCATTTAACAGTCCTTTCTTTATTCTGGCCCCCCAGCTGGGTAAGACACATCTGTTCACCACTGCCGGGACACCAGTCCATCCGTTTCTCCCACCTTGCTGGCATTCCATTCCAATCTCATGACTGAGACTGGGAATGCTGTGCCTCTATTCCCAACCATATATTATTATCGGCCTCTAGGGAAGCCAAGGGAATGGGGTCAATCTCATCCAGGATGCCATCCATTCATGACAATAGTTAGATAGATAATGAAATGCAGTATATAAGAGAGATTAATATATAGATAGACAGATAGAAAAGGCACTATATACTACCTAGATAGATAGAAATGGCCCTATAAACTAGATAGACAGCTAGATGGAAATGGACAGGCTTGTGAGGCACTATAGGATGGATAGACAGATAGATAGAACTGAAAAATAAAAAACAAAACGACTGACAGCAAAACATGAGAGCATCTTCTAGATGCGAGCCCTGAGCTAGACTTAATGATGACAGAAGCCCCAGTTATGATGTGTGCAAGGTGGCAGAGGTGGATCCAGGTGCATGGGGACTGGAAGTGATGTCACTTAGCAGCCCACCGCTGATCTCTGGATTTGCAGGTACGCAGAATAAGAGGAGAGGCATTAAGTGATAGCGCCAACCCTCAGCATGGAGTGGTGTTACAGGTCGATAAGCCTGGAGGTTGCCTTTCAAATATACTTGTGTGACAAGAGATAGACAGATAGGAAAGGCTGTATATAAATGATAGTCATGAAGGCACTATATACAGGATGAGGCGAAATTATGTTAACACTAATGGTACTGCTATGTACAGAACATACTTACATGCAACTTTTGTGGACAATTTATGTGCCACATATGGTACATGTTGAACATGATGGCGAACAGGTTGGGACATTCCTGTAAATCATCTTGTACATATGAAGTATGTTTTGTGAATAAATTGTTTCCGCCATTCAAATGTTAAGATAATTTTGACTCACCCTGTGATGATAGATAAACAGACAGGCAGATAAAGAAATAGATGTGAAAGGCACTATATAAAAGATAGATAAAGGGCACTATATAGTAGATAGATAGATATGAAAGACACTATATAATAGATAGATTCCGGTATAACATGCAGTGAAAAGATGGGCTTAGATCATTCATGTGTTTAAGTATAAGCCATTCATTTCCTAGTTCCACAGCATTCACATATGGTATGGCAGTAGCAGGTAGAAACAAATGCATGGTAGCTGTAAATTTGCATATGTTCTCTGAGCCTGTACAAAGTGAAGATTAGCTGTACAAAAATAAACTGAAAACGGAATCAAACAGCTACAAAAGGAGAGGTTCCTGAAAGTTTTAAATAAAGGCCTTTTGTTTCACTGTCCTACACACGTTTATTAATTTTCAAAAACAAATTATTCTACATTGAGTCATCGGGAGCATGAATGTAGGTCCTTTTCAATATGCTCAATTACTATTTTTTTCAATTCTGAAAAACAATGTGATTAATTGTTTAGCTTAAATGAAGCGCAGCTTCAGAGTTCCCTTCAATGCTTATTTACATAAATAGCTATCTTACAAAACAAATAAGAGCAAGCTTAAAAATTCATGCTTGGCTGTGAAATCTCTCAGGCTAGTCACAGATATCATTGCTCAAGATTTGTATGATCTAACTGTTTGCATTCATGTCAGCACTTTAAATAGAAAATAGGTCCCTTTCTGGTACTTTTTTTTAAAGTTATCTTTCAAAACAAATGAAAAACATAAAACATTGGTTTAGGTTTCTAAAACTCTACAGCTCTTCACATGTATCATTCCTTGATTCTCTTATGATTGGCCCCCTTTGTATGAAGTAGCTCTCTTATTTTAAAGGTCCTCCAGTTTTAAATTTGTGACATTAACAAACTAAATAACAAAACTGAAACCTTTTCCCTTGGCAGTGAAACTGCTTGAGCCAGCTATGGACATCACTGTATGAGCCTTGTGGGTTCTCCGTGTTTATTAATGTCAGCACTGTTGATGGAAAGTTTCTGCCTTATTTCAGAGTCCTTCCCATTTTGATGCTTTTTTAAATAGGTAATTTACAAAACATGGCAGCAAAACGTGTAATGCTGTTGACACAAGTCCAGCATGTGACTGTCTGGTTTTATCCTGGCACACCAATTTTCCTTCCATGTCCCAAAAGAGGTATAAGTTAACTGGCAATTTTCAGTTGGCTTTGGGTGTTTGCATGAGTGGCACTTGCAGGAGACTGGTGCCCAAAACACCAACTAACCCAGTGTTCCTAGAATAGGTTGTGGTTGACATACCTCTAAACTGGATCAGGACGGTTTGAGAATGTTAAAGCTGTTATGGGGTGGCACAATGATTCAGTCGGAAGAAGGTTCACATCCTGCATGCTCCCGGTGTGGACTTGGCATATTCTCTCCAAGCTCGTGCAGATTCTCTCTGGAGGCTCTGGTTTCCTCCCCCTGTCCAAAGACATGCAGTTAGGTGAATTGGTGATGCTAAATTGGCTCCTAGCTTCTGTGTGTGTTCACTCTGTGATAGGCTTGTGCCCTGTCCAGGTTTTGCTCCTGCCTGGCACCCTGTGATTGCTAGGAAAGGCTCCATCTGCCCTGCAATTAGGCCCTTGATAAGCAGGTTAGGAAGATTTTGATTTGATAGTTTGTTAATTCCTAAAAGGAAATCGTCTCTCTACTTTTAACCTTCACATTTTATACTATCTTTTATACCTGTGTCCTCCGGCAACAAGATGGAGCAATAGAACAAACATGAGGGAGTTACACTTTAAATGAATTCTGTATTATAAATAATATGCCCAAATTATAAGCAAAAGAAAATGAGTGTGTAAAAAATATCATTATAGTCTAAGAAGAATTGTATCTTGCATCCATGGGTGGCTCTTGGTTTACATTTATATTCAGTTCAGCTTGGTCTTTGCTACCACATGGCCTTTGAATGAAATATTGAAATATGCCTGCCTTAATATGGATGTCAAGTGAAGAGTTGTTTTCATCATGGAGAAATGGAAAGGAAGAGAGATATCGTACATACTCGCGGATAAGTTCTCCTGCGGATAAGTCAGGACTTGATTTTACTGTATAATTACTGGTATTTTATAATGTCGGTTGTATAAGTCGAAAGCAGAAAACTCACGCTATTGGTACAACAGATTATGATATGCTAACACCCACCTGAGAGAGTAACCACCGAGCACACAGCCTTTTTCTTCTATGTGGGTGTGGCAATGTGTGGTATCAGTGTGTGCTCCTAACCTCTCTCTCTCTCTATTGTGCCTATGTGACCACACAGTAATACCTGAACTATTCCGAAGCGATGTTTGCACTGATTTGTGTTTTTTGTATCTCACACCCTCATACACCTTTATCGTAAGAGCATCCCTTATCTACGATGGAGCGTTCGATCAGAAGAAAATCAGAAGTTGGTTTTAAATTAAACGTTGTTGAAGTGGCGAAAAAATTGGTAACTGCGCTACTGCAACAAAGTTTGATGTGTCTGAGAAACTGGTGCGAGATTAGAGGAGGCAAGAAGATGTAAAAAAAAAAAAATTAAGTGTTGTATTTTTGAACGGGTGTATAACTCTGGTTCTGATTTTATGATCGATTTTTCAGGTTTCAAGACCCGACTTATACGTGAGTATATACGGTAGTCCTCTTCTCATGGCAAGATGTAAGAGAAAGAGAGAGAAAGGTGGACTAACCAACTTATATCATTCTAATAACAAATACTGGAGCAATGGGTGCTGGCAACTCCCTTAATTAATCCAATCCTTTTAGCCTGGCTGGACTAATGGAATAAGTCTACTTCCTCCTTCTTGGGCCATTCACCAATGAAATAGTTCATGCACAGTCCAACAGTGTGGATGTAATAAACATAAAAGGAAGAAAATAATTAAAATCATAAAAGTGACCATGATGTTACTTTCCTCATCAATGGGGGAAGAAAACTGATTGGTACAGCTTCCTGACATTTTTAACATTTGTCGGAGATGCATGGGGTGGCGACCCAGCCGGGACGCCTAGGAAGACCGGAAGAGGGCTTACGTCCACCTCAGACCATGTAGGGGCGACCACCCTGGTTCCTTTGGGGGCCACGGGTACAGAACTTTGAAGCTCTACCCTGTAGGGGCCCATGGTCACCGCCAGGGGGCGCCCCTGTGCCTTGGGAGCCCTGGACCTCAGCACTTCCACCACACCTGGAAGTGCCGGAGGGAAGACAAGCAGGGACACCGGGAGTGCTTCCGGGTACGCAGCCGGCACTTCTGCCACACTGGAAAGTGCCAGTGGAAGATTGCCGGGAAGCACCTGGAGCACAACCGGGTGCATATAAAAGGAGGTGCCTCCCTCCATATGGGGGCTGGAGTAGGGAGAGTAGAGGACGAGGTCTTGGGAGTAGGCAAAGAGGCGGCCTGATGAAGGAAAGAGGCACTGTGTTGTGGCCAGGACTTTGGGGTTGTGCTGCACCTTGTAAATAATGGACTGTGTAAATAAACGTGTGTTGGGTGACATTAACGTGTCTGCCTGTGTCCGGGCCGACTTCCACACATTACAAATAAAGACATAAAAATATTTAACAACTTATATGCTAGACATGACTCATTTTACACTCCACAATGGTGCTACATTATACTCTGCCTGTCTATGGGAATTTCCCCAGTCAACCTTCCTGAAGTATTGACCATTCACCAGTGACCTCAACCATATCATCTACTGCTAAATTCCTGGGTAAGACCACATGTGTTGTTTTTCTCTTGAAGAACACAATGGGTTATTTTGTCTTTGTGACATTTAGGGCCAGGTTCTTGCTGTGATGCCACTTTGTCAGATCTGCCACTTCATTCTAATATGCCTACTCATAGTTGTTGTTGACCAGCTCAGTTACTTAAGTTTAAAGATGTGATTGTTACTGTATTTGGCTGAATAGTCATGAGTGAAAAGTGAGTTCAATTTGGGGTTGAGAGCACTGCTCTGAAGAAGTTGTGGTGATTACATCGCAGACTGCATGAGTTTTTTTTTTGCCACCTGTGGTCTGCCTGTTAGACAATCCATTATCCAGTTGCATAGGGAAATTATGCAGGCCCAGATCTCTAATTAGGGGATTCTTGTAATACAGCACACATTACATTTGGCTGGAAAACAGTGAAGTTGTTCTTCATTTTTTTTTCCAGCTCCCGAAGTATATCCCTCAAAACATACCCAGTAGAATTTATTTTAGAATAGGAGGAAATGACAAGCATGATAAGTAAATTTCTGTGGTGTGTTGGGCAGGACATATGCATATCAATGCTTTGTATTGTGGATGGTTGTCTAGTTGGCGCAAACTTTAGGGAGCACTTTCCTTCTGCAATGTAGGGCCACTCAAATCCAGAAGGTGGCATTTGACAGTCTTTAGATAGTCAATGCCCATGCACTCATAAGTGCAGGTAAATGAGCCATGCCTTGTAGGTGTAAATAGAATGGCTTAGCAGTTCACATTTCATATTTATTTTTGCTTAGCCCAGGAAGGATATTATAAGCCAACTTCACTGCTAGCAGAAGAGTTTACTCAAATCCTGATGTATTTGTGCCCTCATATGTAGTTTGCATGGGTTTGAAACAGAACTGTGGGTGGGATACAAAAATGACACATGGCACTTTTCAAAACCTCTGAGGGCTCATTTCAGCACTTTCGTTAGTAAGAGGAAGTCTGAGGAAGTGAGAAGTGCACAGCACGCAGTTCTGCGTTTCATAGCACAGTTGCTATTCTTGTCAGAACTGATCTGTGCGGTCTCATGATGGTCACAGAAATCAAAAGGCTTCAGCACTTGGAACTTCTGTGACTCGAGTCGAGAAGTATACAATCAGGAAATGCATCACTCCTGCCCTTCATCTCCATGGTTCTAAAAGACACACCCTTGGGGCGTATGTGTGTGTGAACATCCTCAGACGTCTATCAGATCAACACACAGGCAGACACCCTGGTGCTACTCGTATTCTACCCCTCGCCTCAACTTGACTTCACAACTCCAAGGTAAACCTTCCTTGTGTCCTTTACCTTTCTTGTTGCATTTCCATCTGGTTCTGTATTTGGAGGGGCTGGTACATTTACATTTCCATCTGGTTCTGTATTTGGAAGGGCTGGTACATTAACAGTAAATGTGAATCTTGGAAATCTTTGCTGGCACACTAGTCAGGATTACATGTGTACAAACGTGTGTGTGCCTGTGCATGTCAGGGTGTTTCTTCCAGCTCTTGCTCAGCATCGCTCACCTGAAAGGCTGCATGAGGCACGTTAGCTGTGGGCAGGAACATTAACGCACCATATTAAAAAAAAAATTAAGGTACATAGTTAAGTCACTTCTGAAGGTTGTCGTGGGGTGCTGAACTTTAATACGAAAGACGTGTATTGCAAATGAGAGAAAAAAGGGGAAATTTCTTTGATGGGTATGCAAGGAACTCCTTAAAAAGTAGTAACTATATTCTTCCTTTCTGCAGTTTTAAATAACCTTTCATATAATGCCCACAACTGGATGGAGTTGTGGGTAACACTCTTTACAAATCTACTAATACACTTTTGTACCAGGTTTTGTAATATTTAATGTGCATTAATATCTGTGGCGTGTGACAGCATGTTAGTATGTAATAACATTCAATCAAAGCCCAGGATGGCTTTGAGGGACAAATAAACGGGGCACCTTTCAATAGTGAGTATCATTTCAAACCACAAGTACAGCTCTACAGTTCCTTCGTTTTAATGTACATTTGACAGAAGGAGTGCAGACAGGTTAAGTGAGTTGCTCAGGGTCATACAGTAGGCCAGAGGCAGGAACTGAAATGGCAGTGTTGTGGTTTAGAGGCCAACTACTTATCCACAAGGCAAACTGCTTAGAGTGGTTATTGACAGATGGATGCTTCAAGGAATTCTGAACAATAGACTAAATTCTACCATGAGAAGATAGATAAAGTAAAAAAAAGGTACAGGATTTTCTGTTTGTAGTATCATCTTGTCCAGAGTTGGTTCACTTCTTATGCCTAATGCTACCAGGACAGGCTACTGTCCCCTAGACCTTGGACTGTATAAAGCTGATCTAATAAAGGATATAGATTGATGGAGAATTTTGCTTTAATAATGACAGCTAATCCTGGGTTATTTCCTACTATGCACCCAGTGCTTCTGGGATAGTTTCTGAGATTCCAAAGCCCTATATAGGATAAAGCAGAAAATGGATGGATTTTACATTTTGGGCATATGATTTCTGCTTCAGATCCTGAATTATATTTGTAACCGTCCATCCTTTTTCTAAACTCACTTTATCCTGAGCAGGGTTATGGGGGAACTGGAGCTTATCCTAACAAGTATCGGACGAAAGACAGGAACAACCCCAGGACAGCTCATCACAGGGTCAATACACAGACAAACATCAAGGGCCAATTTAGCATTGTCACTCCACCTAAGTGGCATGTCTTTGGATTCTCTGGGAAAACCATAGGAAACTAAATGAACATGGGGAGAACATACAAGCTCCATGAAGGGAGGAACCAGAACATGAATCCTCGTTTCTTTATGGAGGGGCAGCAGTACTAACACTGGATTAAATGAATTTGAAAATCTCATGTTATGTTACATTAATATTATTTCACAACATAACTTTAATCTTACCTCATAGTTCCAGAGTATAGGGTGAAAATCATAAATGCAATCATTATCTGTGTGGAGTTTCTACTGTAATAAAGATGAGAAATAAAGATAAAGGGTTGGGGCACCACCTGGTGAACCTCATTTAATTTTACCTGTAGTTAAGCCACAAAAGTAAGAAAATGAGAAAAACAAAAAAGATTTCAGCCAGCACATTAGTCCTGAAGCATCTTATGAATATAACAATCCTAGTATGTCTGTCAACATCCAGTGAAGCTCCCACTTACATACCTGGGACTAGTAGGGGTGGAAGTGATGTCACAACTCTTCATACCTTCGGTCTTTGGTTCTGAGAGTGAAAGAGGTAAAGGTGTAAATGGCAGTGCCAAACTATGACTTGAGGTGGAATTGCCACTACTATAGAAGCCCTGAAGATACTCCATACTCATGCATGTGTGACATGACATTTTCCCTATGTGTTTTTTCCAGGTTCTGTATTTATCCTGATACATTCCAAAAATATGCAAGTTAGACTGATTAGATGTCCCAGTATAGGAATATGTGTGAACCCTGAATTACACTCCCATCACATCCAGAGTCGGTTCCCACTTTTTGACCAGTGAGGTTGGTATAGGTACCATCTACCTGTACGCATGACGTTACTAACACTCTTGCTACCTGTTAATCTGATTTGAATACATTGGTTAGAACTTGTTTGGATGGATGGGCAGATGTACATCGAGGAATAATTGTAATCTTCCAAAGTAACAAACTTAATATAAGGCTGAGGCAATATCGAGAATGATAGTGCTTTATATCACAAACTAACTGTGCCACTTGTAGTCAGTAATCAACACAGACTTTAGTGTTAACAATTGCTGTGCACCACCTACTGGAATGTATTTTTTAATGTAACGCACTTGTCGTTCCAACAATAAAATGCAATACTACAATTGTTTGTGATGTGCCACCTGTTGGAATGACAAATGCAATGAGTATATGCCATTTGGTAAGGGACTTGTAAAAGCAGTGATAATGACAGATGCAATGCATTTTGTTAATGCACGTTTTTGATGTGCCATCTTTTGGAATGACAGACATATCAACCGGACGGATACACAGACACACTAAAATTTATCCTTTTATTAAAGTGGGTTTTGAAGGCTTTCATCAGCTCTGAAGCATCAGGCAACTGACAGGGTGTCATGGTAAAGAGGAATATTGTCATAAGGCTTTCCTATTTATGTTCAACGGAAAACGGGGGGGTGCTGATTTCAATTCTAGCAAATGTATGGTGAAGGAAAGTCTTCCCAATTTGGTAGAGGACAACTTTCTTTTTGTGGGACCTGACATAAAAAAATTATTTTAAGTGCTGCTGTTTCTGTGTTGTACAATTCAAACACTGTTTTATTTATCTTATTATTCACCAAATCATATTCCATGAAATTGTTTTGGCAATAAGAGTACAGCAAAATACTAGGTGGAGTAGTTAATCTTTGTTTGTGTGCAGTAATTTTAATGCTGGAAACTGTTCTAAAGCTTTCATTTTGCTTGAATCTACAAAGACAGCTTTCTTACATTTCAGGTGCAAGACAGAATACAAGATTTGTTTAGAATCAACAACTGAACCCAGCATGGAATTTACTTGACATATTGATATTTCTAGGAAAAGAAAAGGTTAAAAAATATTTCTACACTGAAAAGGAAAGAAGGTTAAAGACACTACGTTTTGGCTGTATGGTCCTCATCAGGAGGTAAAAGCAGGTGACATACTGTATATAGAAGAGGAAGGAAGGAGCAAAGCTAGGACAGATAAAAGGTGAATAGGTGGGAGGAGGTGAGAAAGAGCTTCCATGACAGAAGATGAACAGAAAGATTAAAAAGTTACTTGGTCAAAAATAAAACCTGCAGAAATGTGTGATCCCACAGTGACAATGAGCCAAGCTTCTTTTTTCTTTAAAAAGTGTCTTTGAAGTCCTGTGAAAGAACACAAACAGAGATCAGCGGGGCTATGATTAAGGGATGGCACATATAATCTAACAGTATTAAACTGCATAGGAAGGGAAAGAAAGATTCCATGTGTTCCGTAAAGAATAAAATCACAGTTCTGTATATTTAATATTAGGATACCATTGTTAGACAGAGGAAGAGCCCACATGTATAATTAAAGAGAACTTGGATTCACTCAGTAAAATGTCAACCCTGACTGGCCTTGCAGATTCACGCTTCCTCTTTAAGACGACTGACTATAAGCAGACTTGCAACGGTCTGCATATGAATTCACTAGGCTTCTCCATGTTTAAATATTTACCTTGTAAGAAAGATTTAATAATTCCTTGTACTACCTGATATGGCTCATTGTATTTTCTTTACTAAATTCCATCATTGCACTTGCAGGCTGGCTACAAACTTGACAGATAGGATACTTATGATGATCTTGAGTAGTCAAGGCAGTTGCTTCTGTAAGTCTTAACTGCAAACACCATTAGAATAGTTTGCCTTTTAATCTTCTCCTCTTTCTATCTTTCCATCCATCCATGTAGAAATATGTTACAGCAGAATAAGCTATAAAATGTAGTAATACTTTTACCAAAAATGCTCTTTATATGTTATTCTTACTTCCAGAGGTGTTGGAATATGCTTTCAAACACTATAAAAGTGTTAATGAATGTGTCAGGAACACCTAGAAAAAGTTGATATAAAATGTAGCTACAGGGTAATATGTGTAGTTTTATTTTGAAGCTGTACAAAAACAGAATTATTTTTCAACACTTTTACTGTTTTCAAATCAATTTCCATAGCATACATATTAATTATTGAAGACCCATGGCCTGTGTATCATTTTAAAGGGCATATCTTAAGCCTAGTCTACACTTGATGTGGCCATGCTGGATAGGAGGGGTGTGCGGTGAAAATGATGGTAGATTTGGAGACACATGTTTTCAGTGCACACCTCTCACTGCACTTTTTCTAAGTTTGCACCACAGTGGCTGTGTATTCAAAATAGAGAATTTCAAGAAGAGGCTAGCTACGTGGGTGACAGAATGATGAACAAAGGGCTGAATATCATGCAACAGGTCATCTGAATGCAAAGAAGACATGCAAAAACATTTGAAATGCACCTGCTAATCATGTAGGTCTCCCACTCACGAGAATATTATACTCGCCATTTACCACTTTTGGTCAATAGGTCTGAAACTCCACCTTCTCCTTTTCTTCCTCTTAAATTAAGTATAGCAGGCACAACCATTCGTCCATCTTCAGAGTTTCGAATCCTCTGCTGTGACATTATTAGCTATACAGTAAACTTACACTGTCACTTACCGACTGGGAGAATATCAATGCACTGATCAAACAGGCTGCAACAAATATAAATGTGTTTTGGTCGCTCACCTTGCTTGGGCTTTGCGGTGCGGCCTATGCTCAGTTTTCATGCAGTAAGTATAAACTCAGCTTTATTCTGTCGGAATATATACAGTTAGTAAAGAAATTATACTGCGTGTCCAAATTATTGCACAAACAGTTGCGAGATTCAAAAAAGTCTTTACAAAAAAAAAAATTCTTAAATACATAAAGTTTAAGGTGGTGTCATTTGAAAGCTTAAACCTCCCTCTCATTTAGTAGATAATATAGTGTACATAATATTCTGTTCTTCAAATTGTGCACAATTCAGTCAGGATGTTCAAGAAAGCTAGCTGTTGCTAAGATACAGCAATTGGACCATCGTTGAGGGAAGAAAAAATTGCAATGTAGTATTAGAAGATACAACACGGCATTTTAATGGCAAAACACTATATTTTACTTATAGCAATAAGAAAATTAATAATTTATGCAGTTTTTAAAAATTCTAGATTATTATTCTGTCCCACCAATGTGTCTAAAACAATAAGACCAGGTTTTTTTAATGTTTAAACAACAAAAGTATTTTAAAAACCTACAGGAAAAACTCTTCTTGTTCAATAGAATCATTTTTAACTTTATCTGCTGGTTCAGGATTGTGAGGTGAAATGATTAGCCCAGCCTAACAATAGCAGCCTGTTCTATAGATATTAACAGGGTTAAATCGCCTTCACATGGGCTGAATTTGTGTACAGAGTTAGCATGTATGCCAAACCGCCTGTTGGCCGCCTGTTCCCTGCCCCGCTATAACCACACCAGCTTGAGTTAATGCAGATTACGTCATTCTGCTTTGTGGCTTCAACTCTCTTGTGAGTCTGTCTATCTGTCTTGATGCTCAATTCTAGAAAGACGACCTATCTACTATGTTTCTCGTTTTAACTGCCATGTCATCGGTCTCACCTTTTCAATGAGATGGCAATGACACTGCCATACTATACTTTAATTTAGACTGCTAACTCTGAAAGCACTACTTGAACGCATCACTCTATCACTTGTGTGTCACATTTCCCTATTTTCCATCTTGAACGTTTAATATTCCAACAATATTTGATAAGTCAGGCTCCAGCTGATGCTACATGTTGTTAGAATTTGATGGGTATACCTCCTATCCTATTAGTATGTGTTTCCTCAACACAACAGTAAGACAACAGAGCAAATGAAAAATATTCACTGTATCCTTCCACTATCAAGCCTGTTTAGATCACAAGGGCCATAGCCTATTTCCATAGCCTCAAGTGCAAGACGAGAATAAACCATGGATAGGATGCCAGTTCAAAGTTAAAATGCTGTTCTTTTTTTACTGTACCTATCACTTTATGACAGCCTTTGCAGTATTTTTCAAAGAAATCTTGTGATAGTCCATCCATCATCAAGTTTTTTTAATTCAAATTACAGCCTTGGTGGTGCTGGAACATATCCTGGCTGCATCAGATGCAAAGGAACAACCACTCCTGGGTCACGGACCAGACCATTACAATGCACATTTAAGCACACATGTTTTCACTTCTACAGGGTCAATTTAACATAACATTGTTAACACTAGAAATACCAGAGCCTACGAAAAAACTTGTAGATCTGTCCCACCTTAAATCGCTTCGTACCTCTCCGTCAGTGTCTTTTGTCCTATAAATGTGTTGGTAAGCAGCCTACTATCACATCCCCCCACCCTGCACATTTTTCTCAGCTCAAGTCTGTTTACCTGCGTGTCAGTTGCTTAGACTTGTATAGAGTGAGAAGTCAAGCAACATGACACCTTTTCTAAATAATATATCGTTATTTGGAACACTTGCATTTCATGTGTGTTCCGTGTCTACGATTAATGTAAACACATTGTTAAAACAGAAACGTTTTTCATGTTTTAGTAATAATTGACAAAATGTAGACATGAAGTGCATAATGTGTGAAGCCTGAAGTCCAAGTATCAAATAAAAACTTTCACAAAAGGTACAAATATAACAGAACAAGTGCGCTTCTATTCAAGAATATAACTGCAGAAAAAGAACCCGCGTTAGGGTGCGACATTGACATGCATTTGTTACGACCGCTTCGGTGGCGCAACGGTATCAACTCTTGACTGGTAATCAAAACTTCACGGGTTCAACCCCGGACGAGTCCGTTTTCAGAAGTGAGCTGCTCTTATTCTTACTATTTTAGAATAAAAACATACATTTGATTCCAGTCTGTAACAGCCGGTGTAAATTTATGATACTTGTAAAGGTTAGCGTTGTTTTTTTTTATTCAGTTTTATTCCCTCAGTCGCATTCACGATCCCCCAATTTGACACTGCTGTTTTCACATAGACGTGCTATAACAGAGGTGAACTCAGATCATGACGATGGTTCTACATCGGAGCAAGAATGCACGTCATACTTTTGCCATCGCTGTACTTTGTATATGTACACAGGAAGCTCTGCACTCTACTTGTGACTTTACATTGTAAGAAATAAGTAAATAAATAAAGGTAAATAACATTCGATCTGGCTCTCACATACCAAGTACAGTGACGGCAGCTTCCACCTGCAGCTATAGACTTTTCAGTACACGAGCAATTCTCCATGCTAGTGTTTAGATCTGGACGGTGCATGTGCCCAAAACATTAACATTTATATGTTACTTACATAAAAGCCGGATTGAATGTTATTTACCTTCAGTTATTTACTTACTTTCTACAGCGTAAAGTCACAAGTAGACTGCAGAGCTTCCTGTGTTTGATCAACACGGGCATGCTCAAAAAATACGTGTAATGCCACGAAAAGTGCCTGCTGACACTTTAGTACGCAAGCAATGGTACGAGAATGCAGTTAGACTTTTTTTTGGGGGCACTTGTTCTGTTATATTTGTACCTTTTGTGAAGTGTTTATTTGATACTTGGACTTCAGGCTTCAAACATTATACACTTCATGTCTACATTTTGTCATTTATTACTAAAACATGAAAAATGTTTCTGTTTTAACGATGTGTTTACATAGATCGTTGTAGACACGGAACACACATGAAATGCATGTGTTCCAAATAATGATATAGTATTTATAAAAGGTGTCATTTTGCTTGACTTCTCACTCTATACAACTCTAAGCAACTAACACGCAGGTAAACAGACTTGAGCTGAGAAAACTGTGCAGCTGTGGGGGGGGGGTGTGATAGTAGGCTGCTTGCTGCTTATCGACACATTTACAGGACAAAGGATGCTGATGGAGAGGTGCAAAGCGATATAAGGTGGGACGGATCTATGAGTTTTTTCGTAGGTTCTGGTAATTCTAGTGTTAAAACCACCTAATCCAGTTCAGGATCATGGGGGCCTGGAACCTAATTGGACAGCATCAGATTCAAGAACATAAAAGGTTTAAAAAATGAAAGGAGACTCTGAAGTCCATCAAACTCCTTTTGTTAAGTACTGGACAGCAAAGTTGTCCCAATATTTAATCCAAAAAATGTTTAAATGTTGTCAAGATTTGTGCTTAAACTAAGCTCAGTATTTTTAAGTTATTTCTTCACAAATATGGTATATATGCATTTGCCATGCAAAAATGATGTTCTAAAGTTTAGCATTTTCTTTAAATTATAAAAAATGCATAGCCTGTCCCGGTATTTTATAATGAAAGACATGGGTCATGGGCCTCAACCGTCAGCAAAAAAGTTTTGAGATAAGAAAACTTTGATAAAAATGGAGAGTCGAGCGGCCATGTTTACTCAAGGAAATTAAAAAGAAAAACTTATGATCAATTTACTCAAGGAAATTAAAAAGAGCAACTTATGATCAAGTTTGAGATGTTACCACTTTGACCACAGATGCACCAGGTGTCCACAAGTGCACAGGGACAGCTGTACAGCCAAGAAAATTATCACAAATGCAGGTAATTATTGAATAAATTTAAAAATATTTGATATATCTTGCTTTATGCATACCTTCATCATTCGTCGTCCTTGTCATTCATCATTCTGTGGTGCCTTGCTCTTCTCCTATCTAATTTTTGACTACAATCATTACCCACTGTAAAAAATATTGTTTGTATTCTTGCAATTACTTCTGGTCTTTGAAGGTAACTTGGGTTGCAACCCGTTAGTATTTAGCGACCAAAGGCCACTTGGTACGTTATTTGCTACTCCATTCTACCTAATTTTCTGTAAATAAAAAAAAAAAAAAACTGCCTCAATCAGGAATTGAACTTTGCACCCCTAACCCATCGTGTCATGATCCCCCCTACTGATCCACTAAAGTCAAACTGACCAGATTGTTCATAGGAACTACACACACAATGACAGACAGTATTGTTTATTATACAGCTGATAGATTATAGCATCCATAATCTTTCATAATAAAGAAGTAAGGCTTGATGATTGCTAGGATCCACTCAGGTAGGAAGGTTGGGAAACAAAGTCAGGTGAGATTGCGTTGGTTTGGACATGTGCAGAGGAGAGATGCTGGGTATATTGGGAAAAGGATGCTAATGATAGAGCTGCTAGGAATGAGGAAGGCCTAAGAGAAGGTTTGTGGATGTGGTGAGAGAGGACATGCAGGTTGTGGGTATAACAGAGCAAGATGCAGAAGACCGGATGATATGGAAGAAGATGATCCACTGTGGCAACACCTAATGGGAGCAGCCGAAAGAAAAAGAAGAAAGACAGGTACCAAACTGGTAACGGTTGCCAGGCCATCACAGGGCCCATCAATATACAGATTCCACATTATGGACTCTGCAATTAACCTAAATTTACATGTTTGGGATGAGAGAGGAAAACTAGAATATTCTGTGCAAGGCCAGATTAAGACCCCTTCTGACTTAGTTCCTTAAAAGGGAGTTTATCATACAATAACAAAGCAGCATGCAGACACCAGGTCATTTAATACAGTGGGGTTTTTCTCACTTTTGATTTTGGCATAAGACTTGAGATCGGTTCATCAAGGGGTTACTTTCTTCCTTGATCATTTTGGCATGCTGATGCTACTGCATTGCTTTGGCCTTGGAGAAACTTCCCCTTGCTGTCAAATGCACCCAGAAGGCTCTGATGGTAGATCTGCCCTGTACTCTGTAAAAGATCCACAGAGACATGCGAAGTACACTGAAGTTCTGAGATTTGAACACAGAATTCTGAAGCAGTGAAGGCTGCAGCAGTAGTCAACACCACCAATCAAGTTCATGTTGTTAATGGCATCAGAAGTATTACAAGGAAATAAGCAAGTTTGATTAATCAATCCAAAAGGGGGCATTTTTGGCA
>JANRMT010062861.1:14353133-14395284 GCA_026402145.1 Polypterus bichir lapradei | reverse complement strand
AAATAAGCAAGTTTGATTAATCAATCCAAAAGGGGGCATTTTTGGCATAGTGGTTTCAATATAGCTTCATTTTTTTATCTCAGATCCCAGTCCTGGCTTACTATGCATTAATTTTGCAGCTTCTGGCAGTGTGCATATGGATTTCCTTCAGGACACATGGCATTGGTTTGTTTTAGGGTGTCCTGCGACTTGTTGGTGCCCAGTTCAACAGTGTCCTGAGCACAATGTGGACAAGTCTCCCCCAACCCTAACGACACTGCCCAGGTGTAAGTGGCTGCCGAAAACAAATGAGCGAACAGTAACGATTGATCACGTAATTAACGCAAATAATTCGACTAAGTATAATACAGTATTTATCGATGTTCTGCAATGCATTTAAGAAAAGGAGTTGTCTCCTCTGCCAAGATTCATTCAGTGTCTCGCGGCAATGTTGGCAAGTCTCCTCCAACCCCGATGGCACTGCCCAGGTATAAGTTACTGCCGAAAATGAATGAACGAACAGTAACGATTGATCACGTAATTAACGCAAATAATTCGACTAAGTAAAATTTATCGATGTTCTGATATGAATTTAAAAAAGGAGTCTCCTCTGCCAAGATTCATTCTCTGTCTCGCGGTGCTGTGCCCAGTATCAATCAATGCGCAGATACTCAGCTCGCTTTTATAAGCTCTGCGTGGGGTATTTTTTTTGGCAGCAAAGAAACTCGTCAGATGACAAAGAAATACAGCGAGAACTGCTAAACGGAGACGGTGCTGATTGTATTTCCATGCATGTGGGGTCGAGACAGCGTGAGGAGATCAGGAGATGAGAGAGAAAGACGAGGGGGTTGGGTTCCCGACGCTGTGAGCTGCCTGTCGATCTGCATGTGAATGACCCCCACCAACTCCCCCACCGGTTCTTTCACGCACTCAGTCATTCAGATATACTTACACACGCGAGCTGACTTGCTCACTCCTCCAGCGCAGCCATAGGACTTTATGACTACACAGCCTCCTCAAGTTTAAGCGGAAGAGAGGAGTGAAAGAAAAGAGACCGCGGAGAGGCGAGACGCGCGGCCCGTGAATGAGAGAAGGTACGCTAAAGCGGGTGGCTTCACCGCTCTGATAAATGCGCGCCAAAGTTCGCGTGTTTATCGAGCGCGAGGCGGGACGGTAACGCCGCGGTCACGCGCGAACGGTTTCGGGTATCGCGAAGGTTCCACAGCTTCT
The DNA here is from genome assembly GCA_026402145.1 of Polypterus bichir lapradei. NCBI lineage: Eukaryota > Metazoa > Chordata > Cladistia > Polypteriformes > Polypteridae > Polypterus > Polypterus bichir. Next base: position 14,394,075 of record JANRMT010062861.1, on the reverse strand, counting down.
TGTCTGCGCGTGGAGACGTCCTTTCAAGAAATCAATCGGAGACGGGAACAAAAAAAAAAACAACAAAAAACACTGGATGTGCAACACAAAAGTATTAAGAGCGTTACAGTTACATAGATGGGTAGAATGTCAGACTTGACACCTCAGCCTTTTTAATTTGGCGTGCACGGGTGGAGCCGGCAGAGCCTCACTATCCGAACAAGGGCGTCCCGTTTTGCGTGTCCGGACGTGAGCATTTCTCGCAACATCGCGGTGAGAGCTTCATTTATGTCACTTTTTGTTTCTTTTGCTATTTTTAAGCGGTTTATACCCGTGGAAAGTCGAGTGCAGATTCATACATTTAAACATTATTCAATCAAAAGAGCAAAAAATAGACACTTTGAGTAACTGAAGACGAGTCATCACCACATCCGAAGATTTGGTTTTTAAAGAGTTTGTCAAGTGCAGGAGAAGAAAAAGAAGAAGTTAAGTGTAAGTGTTTGTGTTAAATGTACCAGATTTCCTTTTCTGATTATAATTTATCAAGATGTGCATTTGGCGTGTGTGTGTGTATACCAGAATGACATTTTATGAACTAATATGTAAAAAGCTCAATGTCAGTGTATTTGTTCATCATATAATTCCACCCCCATGGTGCAGTTGCTCACATAATCCCACTTTGTCAGGAAAAGACACTAGACTACTTTAACCCCGGGGGTACCATGTCCTTTTTTAACTACAGAACGCCTCTTCCTGGATTTTGAGCCCTGGAATACATTCAATTGATTTGTCACTGTGAGAGTGAATGTTAAGAAACACCATTTCTAAAAACGAGGTACTTCTGCCTTAAAATGTTTTACCTGGGTATTGCTGCCAATACCCCTGATAAAGTTTGATCTCTCTTTTTTTTTTTTTTTTTTACTTCTTACTATGCTTATTCTAGAATATTCAGTGCCAAATTGGTGCATATTTGTACGAGCTGGTGCATTAGCTTTCGCCCCACTCTTGCCATCTGTGTTATTCTCAGCACGTCATCATCATTTCCAGATAGGCGACAGTGCAGAATCCTCTGTAAGGGTTGCAGCTTTGTTAATCTTGAATGGAAGAAGTTTCTTCCCTCCTTTTTTTTTTCTTTTTCAATACAGTCCTTCATTGAGGGCCTTGAAAGCCCTTGTGTCACACAGCCCCACCTCCCCCCAAACCATCTGCTTTTTTGCTCTGTTGTTTCATGTCACGTGCAAGCCTGTGGTTCGACCAATTAAGTGGCCTTTAAAACAACAGTGTGTACTTTATAGGGGCACAGTGGAACATTTTCAACAGATTATTAAAAGAATCTGTTAAGGTACAGTTCTACGGGCATCTTACAAGTTGTAAGGATCTAGGCCCGGAACAGATTTGGGATGTTGTAGTCTCCAGCTGAATGAAAGAGTAGGAGGTGAATTTCTGCGTAATTCACTCAGCAGGCTGTAGTCTGCCTTTAGTATGGCTTGTGATAATTGCTAGTTAAAGGAAACAGCTATTTTAATAACCTCACTTCCTCAGGCATTAATTATCGGCATTTGTGGCCTTTGCCTTTTTTCAGGTTGTTTAAGCATTTAGGTTTGCACAATTGATGTGAAAGCCTCAAAAGTATTGTCGCATGGCTGCATGTCTCTGAGCAGTGATGAATACATTTTCCTCGTAATTGTGACACTGCTTATGCTGCCTTCTAATATATTGCATTTTTAAATGCAGGGTATTTATTCATCCATTTTTTTTTTAAACAACACTTTTTTCCAGCACAGAGGAAGTGCAGGGCAAAGCCCAATGGTGTTTCTACATTAAGGGCTAGTGGGGCACAGACCTACCAGATGCTGTCCAAAACGAGTAATAAACTTATCTCAGTAATTTAACATATTAAAATGTTTATTACACTTCCCCAGCTTTGTCTTCTAAAGTGTTTTTTCCAGGTTTCTATCACATGCCCAGTGTAATTATCTAGAAAAATATTGCTTAATTTAGTATGTGAAATTGACTTTGTGCCAGGTGCTACGAACGTGTTTCCATCAGAGAGGGAGGACCAATTGTCCTTGTGGTGTTCTCTATACCATTGAGTGTAGGTGGCATGTTCAACTTGAACTTCTAAAGTTAGGGATGGAGATTGATGATCATCTGTGAGGACAACCTGTTGAATTTTCTTAAGTCACATTTTTGCGCTTCCAGTTTGATTTTTTTCCCAGTGTAGCACGCAACAGCAAAATGGTACCAAAGGTTCAGTACAATTGCTCTCTGCCCATTGCCTTTTTTTTTATTGTCACAAGTTGACTTTCCCAGTTGATGACATGCAGCACACATAAATTAAATGGTACAGTAAGTCAAATACTATTTAATTACTGCCCATTGTTTACGCGTTTACACTGCCAGTTTGACTTTTCCCAGGAAAGGTTAATGCAGCAAGTGCAAGTGAAATGGTATAATACAGAGGTGTCCAACTCCAGTCCTGGAGGGCACAGTGGCTGCATGTTTTCATTCTAACCCTTTTCCTAATCAGCCAGTAGTTTTCACTGCTAATTAACTCCTTTTCCCTTCATTTTAATAGCCCTGTTTTTAAGGATTCGGTCCTCTGAATTGATTTGTTACTTCATTAAATGGCAGTCAAATAGAAATGTGATGTGAAACGAGCCAACAGATGACAAGCTAAACTGGGTCTTCAAACTCCAGCCAATTTCACTCCAACCTGTTCCTTAATGAGAAGCCAATTCTTGCTGTTAGTTAAAGCCATTATTGAATATCATGACTTGTTGCTGCTCTCATTTTGCCACAGCAGACTGTTGATTTTCTGTTTTTTCTAAGACCACCGTCAAGATGTTTTGGTGACCTGAGCAGACCAACATGACTGAGACCTTCAACTTTCTTTACTTTCAGGTTATCTGGTCACGTGGTGGCTTGTTTTGTGTTTCATTATTATTTGGCTACTCATTAAGGAAAAAGAAACAACTAAGGGGTCTTAGTCACGTCAATTAAAACTAAGGCAGATTAAGGTAATCAGCAGAAATAACGGCTCACTAATTAAGAAGATGGTTAGAATGAAAACCTGCAGCCACTGTGGCCCACCAGGACTGGAGTTGGATACCCCTGGTATAATATGCCCAGAGCAATTTTCTCCCTGCCCGTTGTTTTATTTATTTTTGTTTTAGTTATATGTTTGCGCTTCCGGTTTGACTTTTCCCAGTCAAGGACATGCAGCACATGGTACAGTAAGAAGTATTTTTTCCTTGCTGCCCATTGTTGTTGTTCTTGTTGTTATTTGTTTATTTTTTTAAAGCACATGTTTGCACTATCTGTTTGATTTTTCATAGTTGAGGACATGCAGCAACAATGGTACCAAAAGTCCAGTACTATTTGTTCCCTTAAAGGTACAGTAATTAAAAAAAGAAACAAGATCTATATCAATGATGCATCATTCATAGGACATTACAGTGGATCGTTATTTTCACCCACTGCTGATGAAGACTATGATCAATTTCAAAAAGCTAACATGGAAGACTATATGTGTTCATCTCACTTTGTGGAAAAGAAGCTAGCATTATGATGCTCCTGTTTCAAAGAAAGTAATTTTTTTCCCTTTCCCTTCTGGCCTCCTACTGACCAGCAGGCACCTCGCTACACAGTAAATTATTATTTCTACTGAACGTTCAGTATGTAGTTTGGTGTTCCTTTCATGTTACTATGGCTTGTACTTTTTCACTTCAAAGATATTCAGCTAGAAACTTAAGGCGCTGCCCTTTGGCAGTTCATAGTCAATATATTTCCTTCAGCAGCAGGTGGTTGTGAGGCTCTCACTTTACTTAAGAGTTTAAATCAATATGTCTGTATTTTGTCTGATGATGACAGGGTCAGAAGGTATCACAATGATTTGATGCCAATCAAGACAGACCAGTCATCAGCATCCCATTGTTTGATTGACTTTTTGTCATGAACGGTGCATACAACTGAATGTTTTGCTATTCATTAGCAAAAGAGAGACAGACATAATTAATTAGATAAGTTAATGTTTATGTTAAAGAATTCAATACACATAATAGAAAATATCTGGTATGGCCCACAAGTGCAGCTGGCAAAGCTTATCTTTGGTGCAAGGCTCCTATGACTAACCAGTTGATGTGACCACATGTTTGTTCACTGTGGAAGAAAAACCATGCAAACATGCAGAGAATATGTAAACTATACCTATGAAACATCCTAAACAGGAATTGAATAGTAGTTCAAGCTCTATGAGTTGGTTTTGTTATCCATTGTATCACTCTGCTGCTCAATTGGGTATACAGGTGCCGGTCATAAAATTAGAATATCATGACAAAGTTGATTTATTTCAGTAATTCCATTCAAAAAGTGAAACTTGTATATTAGATTCATTCATTACACACAGACTGATGTATTTCAAATGTTTATTTTAATTTTGATGATTATTACTGACAACTAATGAAAGTCCCAAATTCAGTATCACGGAAAGTTAGAATATCAATTAAGACCAATGCAAAAAAAGGATTTTTAGAAATGTTGGCCAACTGAAAGGTATGAACATGAAAAGTATGAGCATTTACAGCACTCAGTATTTAGTTGGGGCTCCTTTGGCCTGGATTACTGCAGCAGTGCGGGGTGGAATGGAGTCGATCAGTCTGTGGCACTGCTCAGGTGTTATGAGAGCCCATGTTGCTGTGATAGTGGCCTTCAGCTCTTCTGAATTGTTGGGTCTGACGTATTGCATCTTCCTCTTCACAATACCCCATAGATTTTCTATGGGGTTAAGGTCAGGCGAGTTTGCTGGCCAATCAAGAACAGGGATACCATGGTCCTTAAACCAGGTACTGGTAGCTTTGGCACTGTGTGCAGGTGCCAGGTCCTGTTGGAAAATGAAATCTGCATTTCCATAAAGTTCGTCAGCAGCAGGAAGTAAGAAGTGCTCTAAAACTTCCTGGTAGATGGCTACGTTGACCTTGGCCCTCAGAAAACACAATGGACCAACACCAGCAGATGACATGGCACCCCAAACCATCACTGACTGTGTAAACTTTACCCTGGACCTCAAGCAACGTGGATTCTGTGCCTCTCCTCTCTTCCTCCAGACTCTGGGACCTTGATTTCCAAAGGAAATGCAAAATTTACTTTCATCAGAGAACATAACTTTGGACCACTCAGCAGCAGTTTTTTTCTTTAGCCCAGGTGAGACACTTCTGACGCTGTCTCTTGTTCAAGAGTGGCTTGACACAAGGAATGCGACAGCTGAAACCCATGTCTTGCATACATCTGTGCGTGGTGGTTCTTGAAGCACTGACTTCAGCTGCAGTCCACTCTTTGTGAATCTCCCCCACAGTTTTGAATGGTTTTTGTTTCACAATCCTCTCCAGGGTGCGGTTATCCCTATTGCTTGTACACTTTTTTCTACGACATCTTGTCCTTCCTTCGCCTCTCTATTAATGTGTTTGGACACAGAGCTCTGTGAACAGCCAGCCTCTTTAGCAATAACCTTTTGTATCTTGCCGTCCTTGTGCAAGGTGTCAATGGTCGTCTTTTGGACAACTGTCAAGTCAGCAGTCTTCCCCATGATTGTGTATCCTACAGAACTAGACTGAGAGACCATTTGAAGGCTTTTGCAGGTGTTTTGAGTTAATTAGCTGATTAGAGTGTGGCACCAGATGTCTTCAACCTTTTCACAATATTCTAATTTTCCGAGATAATGAATTTGGGACTTTCATTAGTTGTCAGTTATAATCATCAAAATTAAAAGAAATAAACATTTGAAATACATCAGTCTGTGTGTAATGAATGAATCTAATATACAAGTTTCACGGTTATCATGGTTCAAGCTGTGCACTGTGACTTTGCTTCAGTCTACAGTATATCAATCTGGTACCCAGTATGTTATGTAATATGAGTACTTGAAACACCCAACCAGATATCTGTCATCTGTAGTTTGAAAACTTTGCATACTTACAGTGAACATACTGAAATTACATATTGAAGACATCCCAAACAGGAATCATTATGGTTCCAAGCTGTATTATGTGGTTTAACTACCTTTTACGTGACTGTTGTACCCAGTATATTAACGTAGCTCTTATAGGTGAAGTATAGTAACAGTTCCATAGTAAGTATTTCGGCTTTTGTACAGCTGAGAAAAAACTCTTAGCAAGGTTCAGTTAATGGGAAACAATTGTGCATTTTTAAAGGTAACCTTGCTGCTGAGATGCCCAGTCTCAAGTTCAAATTCCATCTAATGACTCTGAGAAAAGTACATATTTCACAATGAATTATATCACAGTATTGTAGTGTTGGCGCAGGGTGCCACAATGGATCCTTTGCTCTTTACGTGGCTCATTTAGATGGTTTGTTTTTCTTAAAAGGACTGCTTGCTGTTGCTATACTAGATGGAATTCTGTTTGTGACATTGCAGACTTGCCAGTTTTAAAGGCTCCCTGGTAATGGAATGCTAACTCACACTGTGGTTAACTCATCCCTTGGTGATGCAACTTGTCACTGCTGTTTCATCGCGTCCCCTTTAAAGTCGCAGTCTCCAGCGGCCACTTTCAACTTGAAATGACATCTAACTCTCCAAAATAGTGCACTGGTCTTCATTTCAGCTACATGCAGCTGGTGACAAAAGCACACCTGGAGTCAGTGGCAACCCGATCTGCCATACTTTTTCCCCAACTCCATTAGGCCGAAGCTAGACGCACTCATATTAATGGACCTTAGTAAATGGAGAAGCAGTGTTGGAGCTGTAGAGGTAGCAGTCTCTCAGCTGTCTTCCCCACGTACTGATGCGAATGGATTTCCAGATCTTGGATCTCAGCCTCGAGATTCTCCAGCAGCTACTCAGAAGAGCCAAGCAAGTCCATTAGCACTTGCTAAATAAGACAGTAGGTCTTACCTTAGTCCCACTTTAGACACCAGTGTAGTGTCAGAACAAAGTTACAGAATTGATATTCGCTCTTTACATGTCTCTTGTAGGTGGTTTTCTATCCATAAAAGGATGTTTCACCATTTCCAAACTAGATTGAATTTTGTTTGTAACATTGCAGGCTTGTCATTTTTATAGGTTTCCCCTGCCACTGGTGATGAAAAGTCATCTCATACTGTGGGTGACTCATGATGCAACTTTCAGCACTGTTGCAGTACATTTATTGCATTGATTGTTAAGATATTCCTGTAATACCGTCAGTATCAGCAAAACTATATTGTATAAATCCTACTATGTTTCATTGGTTGCATAATTTACAAAGTCATGCCAAATTCTAGATTTTCAGGCTCGATAAAGGGATATCTGAGGCACAGCATGACAGATAGGGCTAGGTATATATACAGCACTACTGTAATCAATTTGTGAATGCAGTCCACATGCACTGAATCATTAACTTAAATGGGGGATTAAAAGGTACCACCTTTTAAAAGACTATAACTGCATAACAGTTAGCAAAGAGGCGGTGCATTTAATAAGACGCTGTATGTATGTATGTAGGAAATGTTTTGCAGTTTATTTTTAATAATACCATGTCACACTAATTAGATTAAGTTGTCTTGAGAGTGTATGAATGGGTAGATAGTATTTTGAAGGCAAAGTGGATGACACTGATTTATTGATAATTAAAATGCATTCCTAGCTGTGAAATATTGTGAAGTTGGCAGCCAACAAAGGCCAAGTGCAGTATGATTTCATAGCTTGACTTCTGATTGCAGGGAGACATCTGGAGAAAATCAAACTTATTCATACAGCTGAAGATCTATACCTGGAGCAAAAATAAAAATAACAATTTGTACTGAGGTAATACAAAGCTGGAAAAGCAGGTATAATGTCAAAAATCCTTAAGCCAAAGAAATACCTTGACCAACTTTGAACTGAGAAGAGTAACACTAATATATCATTTTCAAACCTTTTTTAATCCAGTTCTGTAACGCAAAGTGTTTAGGGGGCACAGCCAATCCCAACAGCATCAAGCATAAGGAAGGATTAAATTCTAGTCAGGGCACTAGTTTTTTGCTGGGCCTACACATCTAAGTGGCCAATTTAGAATCCATTATTAACCCAAATTCATGTCTTTGGGGTGAGAACAGAAGGAAAATCCTTCAAAGATTTGGAGTGAATGTTCAAACTACTCATAGCAACTGTTTGTAGGGTTTAAACTGAGAATGCTTCATATCTGAGGCAAAAATTCTAACCCCTAAACTCTCATGTGGTCCATTCAGGATGGTAGCAACATCCGAAGTTCATAAATGGTTTAAGTGGAACTTGATAACTTGAATACTAAATGTGATTAGCAGTGGACTTCAGGTTTATGATAAACTAGTGTACCATATTTTGCAAAACCGTTACCACCTAACAGTGCAACATGTGGAGTGATTGATTGATGGATGCTAAATATATTCTGATATTTTTTGTGCATATGCTTTACACATATGCACTGTCTGGCCCAGGATGTTTCATTTTGTTTTTGTATGTGGCATCAATCATATTTTTAGATTTGGGGAAGATTTAAAGGGTACTATTGGAGGTAGTATGGTGGAAATTCAGAAAGTTTTCTGGGATGATTGGGCAGTGATGAAAACTGATAGAGGAAACAGTGGTTTAGATAGTAGACACTAAGGCTGGAGAATGTATTGTGGATTAGTGTAGTATTTTAAATACCCAGATATTAGCTGGAAAAACCTATAGACGGTGGAGAACAGGAGGAGAATAATGTGCAAGTAGTTTTGTTTTGTATTGAGTGAGACATAACAAAGAAGTAATGTTAGAAGGATGGTGTTGGAATGATCATGCAGTGGTGTAGAAATTTTATCATGGAGATAAAGAAAGCTCTGAGAACATATTGTGTTTGTGAGGTTGTGAAAATGCATACAGTGAGGTGAAGAGAACGGGCTGATTTTGGTTTGGCCATGTGAAGAGAAACTTATGGAACACCGAGTGACTAGGTGTACTGTGAAAATAATATTGGTGGAAATGATTATACATGAAAAAATGCTGCTGAATTCCCCTGAAAATGGCTGAAGAGATTTTGAGTTTAATGTCAGTCAGACTCTGATTGATGCTGAATTTGCAAGTGGAAATTTTCCTATCTCAGTATTTGATATTTTTGGCTTGAGTTGACAAAGATTTTAATTTAGTCAGATGCTGCCCACGTAATCTGATTATCAAACCATTATATTATTTAGGTATGTGAATTCTTTATGATGGTATCGGAAGCTATGTGAAATTACAAAGTGACTTGGCAGTATTGTTGTCCATTCCCTCCGACTATGTATTTTTAGTCTATTTAAATGGACTAAATAAAAATTGAGTTGATAAAAAAACAACTGAGAAATCTGAGCACTAGAAAGTGGAAATTTGCACAGAGTATGTTTCTCTGAAAACACTGCCCCTTCATGCAAGTGTTCTTCCTTTTTATACTAGTGTCTATCAAAAGCTAGAAGTCACATGGCATAGAGCAAGGAAACAAGCTCATCAAGAAGCTATGACATAACAGTACTTTCCTTTGTTTTTTTGCTCCTATATTAATGCTGTGTCTCTAGTCTGGCTATATTTTTTCTGTAGAGCTGCTTACTCCTGATACATCTGTTTCGATTTTCCATACTTTGGATAGTTTTATGCGCCAACATTTTTGTGTAAAATTAACTGATAATAACGCATCAGTGTGAAAGACAATTTGAAGGTAGGGTAAAAACACGCTGGGACTTTTGTGTCAGTGTGACAACAAGTGGTTATTGCTGCCGAATGTGTGTTATAAAGGTGAATCAGCGGTTACAAATTATTATCAAAAAAATGTAAAGAAACACACAGTGCTTCTCAGCAAAATTTTCTGCAGAGAACTAACCAGATGGTCTCAGTGGTGAAGCTTAAAAGCAGAACAAAGGAGAATTTATAGCCAAACATGTGGGTGCTACTAAGGTCCCCTTTTCAGGTCAGTGGTTCTGAAATCACTTATTCTCCATTGTGTACATTTTTTTGGTCTAGTAAAATAATTGTAAATCATATAAAAAATAATTTATCATCAGTCAGTGTCTATTTATAATGTTAGTTTAGGATTTTAAGTTAACTTAGTGGGCTGATGCTATCAAATTAATTTTGTGTGACAGAGCAACAGGCTCCTCATTCCTAGTCATCGTGCACTAGTGGGTACCTTTTGTATTTTAAACCACTTGGAATATTTTAGTCTACTTTTCTGTGTTTTGCATATTTCTCTTTAAATGTGTTAGATGCATGTACAAATTCTTCAGTTATGGAAAAATGCTAATTATTCACACATACTGTAGCTGTACTGAAATATGCTATTTTTACAGTGTGTTTTTAAGAAAAAAAAAGCCACCAATACAGATAAAATTCTTTTAGCAGTGTATTCACAGGACAGCTGTCGTTAGTGGTCGCCACATGTCACTGATGCCTAAAAAAAGGGATTTTCTCATCTCCTGAGTCATCAAACATGAAACTGCAAATTTGTTCAGCAGAGGGTATTGCCATCCCAGTATCATAGAGAGAAAATGATGACTATAAAGGAGACTAAAACAAATGGAGGGATCATTTAAGATGATTATTTAATCCAAAAAAGCTTTACAATACAAGGCACATGATACAATTACATAATTCTACAACAGAAACGCTGATAAATTATTGAAGGTGCAGGATCAATCAGCAACCTTGTGGCTTATATTCTGTCTCTGCTGAATGTCATGTATATATTATGTGGTGTCTTGTCATCCTTCCATTTTTATGGAGTCATGTAAGGTTTGAGCCATCCTTGGTTAGGACTCCATTTCATTGGAGTTTGTTCATGGTGCAGGTCAATGGACTGTGTCTTTGTATTTTAGGGTTGGTGGGTGTTACCTCCTGGTTTCCATCTTGGATGCTCTTTCCCCTACTTTCCATTGGTGTCTTTGAGCATATGCTTTACTAGTTAGATCGAAGAAGTTCATGGAATTAACATATCTATGTCTTTGCAAATTACGAAGTAATGCAACATGTTTAAAATCAGGCATTATAGTAAAGAGGCTTAAGTTTAATGCTAAAACAGAATTATAATGATCCCACAAAAATCCAAATGATTTAAATAATTTCTTTTTTCAGCAGTTTACTATTTTGTTAAGCTACATGAACTTCAGCTTTAAAAAATATGTGTACAGGGCATCTGTCTTAGCTGAGTTTACTGTATAAATAAATCATTTAAAACAAAAGTAAAATCTTACTGTTTCTTTTCCCAATGAAGTAACTGAAAAGGTACTGGTTTTTCAAAATAACAATAATAGTAAATATTCATTATATCTTAAATGCAGCAAAATCTTCCTCAAAAACATTTCTTGTTTCTCTCTTTAGAAGTGTGTAGTGACTCTGTTGTGCTCAGTGTCAGCGATTCTCTAGCAAGTGTCAATCCTTGGGGAAAAAATCTGACATTTTATGGTCAATCTTGTGCGGGTTTGTGGGACTCCTTTGCATTTTCTTCCAAGAGAACATCGTTCAGGTGTTATAGTAGAATTGTATTTTTGTTCTTCTTTTTTTTTTTTTTTTTAAATATTTTTTCACTTGCTGCACGATTTGTATGGACTGTTATGCCTTGGAGACGTACAGTGCACTGGTCAGTAAATTAAAGTGTTGTTGTAATGGGGAGTCCATTGTTCTTTTAGCTATTAGGTGAACAGTATTGTGCTTAACTAAAATTGTTTCATCAGGCATTCCTCTTGGCTTGCATACACCTGTGGGAAACCCAACATGACTAAGTGCATGCATTGGCACCATTTGTTATGTGATGCAGGTTATAGTGATTTATTTAGAGTATTTCCTTTTCATTTACAAATGCATCTGAAATTGCTTAGTTGGTGATGTATATTTTTTTGCTTTACAGTTGTCAAGCTATAGTCTGCTTTGTGTTAGAAATTGATAAAAGTACTAGGGTGTTGTACCATGTTAGCCATTATGAATGTAGAGAAAAGCCAAGCAAAATGACACATTTTATTGGCTAACTAAAAAGATATGCAAGCTTTCGAGGCAACTCGGGCCCCTTCTTCAGGCAAGATGAAGGCATATTGTAATCTTTTTAGTTAGCCAATAAAAGATGTCATTTTGCTTGGCTTTTCTCTAAATTGATAAAACAAAGAATTGTTCTATTGTTGTGGTTTGTAGGCAGAAATGTGAGAGAAGCTTTGACAGAGGGTGCATTTCATCAGTCTGTTCTCTTCTGAAATAGATTGAACATTCTAAATTTTGTTTCTTATCTATCAAAATATACTATTCTGTCATTCATAAGTGACTTGCTTTATTTCTGTTCTAACCCTGTGCAGGCAAGAAAAGTATTTGATATTAGTAGGCAGTAACTGTGCATTGAAAATAAACATGATAGGAATCAAGCACTGTAATATGCATATGAAGTTATTTGACAAAGTAAATATAGAATTCTCAGCCTTTGGAATGAGATATTGCATGTATTCAGTTCATAGTTTTAAAGTTTTTAATTTTTAATATAATTGATGCACAGTTATTCTACAGAATCATACAACAATAATCCTCACAGTGTGCAAAACAACCATACTTAAATATGTAACAAATATTGAAGATATTGTTGCTGGCATCAGTGTCTCTTTGGTTTCCCATTAACCAGTACCTAAGTTATTTCTGGACATGATAAAAAATATGGTCTGAACACTTTACTCTAATTTCAGTCAGTCTATCTGTACACAAAAATTTAATAATGAACACCTATTAAGTGTAGTTAATTTCTCGAACGGAAGGTAACTTAATATTGTAAGTAGTTAATAAGGTGAAACCAATTGGGTGCCAGCTTATTTACAAGTAGTGTTTCTAACAGAGTAAATGTATGTCCTATGTCTTTGGCATTACTCTGCACTATATTTTGTTTAGTTGTTTTCTGATTATTTCTTCTTTTCATTTTTCCACAATTTTATGCTTTTAAGACAACAATAAAGTTAGAATAGTATCATTTTTTGTCATGGTGGTTTCTGCTGCATCTTATTTCTGCTTATTCTCTTCCCATTTACTGACAGCAAGCCCTACATTTTGCCCCCTGTGGCTTAGCTGGGGCCAGTTTTCAGAGGAGAAAACAGAGCTAAAAAAAAAAAAATCCTTTACCAATTCTTAATAGGAGATGGGCCAAGGCTTTTAGCGAGGCCAAGCTTTTAATCCCATCATGATGAAATGCTACACTACAATTCCTCCTTTGAATTAGGACGTATGAAGTATTCTTATGTCAATTAGTGTTTTGAAAGTAAAAGTTAAGAGTAAGATCATTTTGCTTCAAATGATTATTTGGTTTTATTCTAGAGCAAAGGTAAAGGTTAGGTTTCTGTTTGATTCTGTTCCAGTTTAGTTGTAACTTTGGATGATTCCTCTTTGAATCCAAATATATTCTTATTCAGCCATTTAACCATACATTTCCTTTTTTCTTTTAATCTGTCCTACGTTATCACAGTGATCAGATTCAGAGGTGTTAATCAAGCAGAAGGGAAAACTTGGCAGGGTTGAATGGATTTATTCCCACTGGAGCACCCAAAAATAGCATACATCACCTACCAAGAATTGCCACAAGAATTACTTCGTATTCTGTCTCCAGCATTATCTCTGTATACAGTTTTGGCATCTGTAGTCCCATTGTTTTTAAAGCTTCTTATTTCTTCCTTTTCATACTTAATTATCGTGTGTTGGCAAAGTCATTGTCAAATTAAAAACTCTATAACCACTTTAAGTTGGGTATCAGTGCAATTAATGTGTTTTATTGGAAAGTAGATCTGCTCAAAAAGAAGTACTGTACTTGTACTTATATTTAACCGATTTTTGTATATTTACAATATGCATGCATTAAGGATGGATTGCAGTGTTGAAGATTTAAGCTTCTGTTTTACATAAGACAATTGAAATATCTGGAATTAACTTGTGTATACTTATGTGGGTGACCTAAGTTGGTAACATTCATACATGGATCAGAAATCTGAAAAGTGCCCAAAAGGCCTTTGCACTACATTACATATATACCTTTTTCTAAGGTAATGTATTCATACCATGTATTTATTTAGTAATTTATACAGTACATAAAAATATGATGGATGAGAAAATCAGACAGCCAAACATAGAGTAGTAGCATTCAAAAGTGCATTATGCATTTTTAATCTTTGTAAAAATTTCCTGACCTCATTTTCCAATAAACACACAAACCCCTGGGCTCAATAATTTACTTCTTTGATTGGGTGAAGAGGAGTCCCATTATATCGTAATTTGTCCCATTTCATGTCACAATTCACACAGTCATAATTTTAGAACATAAATTTCCTGAACTCGTACAATTGTCAGTACATGCTCTGATGCTGTGTGTTTTGCCTTGAACTTAATTGACTTTGTTCACAGTCACACATACTTGTATGTTAAATTTACTAGTTCCTACTAATGATACTATAATCACACATGCCTTGGACAGAGCAGCACACTGGCAAATTTTCTAGGGCAGTCTTGATAGGTGATAGGGGCTTTGGCTTCTCTTCAGCACAAAAATAGACAATGCTTCTCAAAATCAACCTGCTTTTTCAAAGAGTTGTTCATTTGTATTTTATATTTATGGTATTTAATAGAAATGGATCTTGTGTACATTCTGAAGCAGTCGTTGTTAGGTGGGACAGCACATGAGGCAGCGAGGCAAAGACACTTCTTTATTTTATGCTCTTATTATATATCTTTATTACTAGTGTTGTGTCGGACACTTTGTGGTGAACAATTTGAACATGTCTTTAAGTAAACAATATGGAATTATGTTGCATTGTGAAAATTTATGCAATTATTTAAGACAAACTAGATGTGAAACATTCTCTATAAACGTGCAGAGTGCAAAAAATCAAGAGATTAACCCTTACATTTTTCTGGTTATTAAAACAGATGCTATTTGAAATTATTCATTTTGGTCAATCTGTGTGTGATGCACACTTTTTTTTACTTTTAGCAGACCTAACTCCTCATCATGTACTTCCTAACACTTGTTGACACTTTTAAGCCTTCCTCTAAAACAGTACATTTTACAGACTGTTTAAAGTCTGTATTTAAACCTCTTCATCATTTACACTTTACGTACTTCAATTTATTTCAATAAACATGCTCATTCACTTTTCTTTTCAAAATGAAAACAGCACATCTTGTTGGAACAAGAACTAAACAGAGCTGGAGTGGTATTCAGTCACAGGGTGTAGTTTCTTACTCTCACAAAACTAATTTGGAATTGATTATCAATCTTCCGGCATTAAATTTTGATTTTAACAGTTGGATTAAACCACAGCGTATGCACTGGGTTGTAGATGTTGACCTTGCTCGACACCCCTAATTAGAGGACCACTAGCTGATACAGAAAAAAGGCTTAAATTAATATGGTACATGTAGCTATGCTAGTTCTGCAATAACTAATCTTACTTTGATAACAAAGGAAGTGCAGTTTATGCTACAGTAAGTGAAGCATCTCCTTGCAGAGGAAATTAATAATTAGAATAATTTAGATAACTGTTCCAGCTACTAGAAACAGGTGCTAACCAAGCTCCCATTAACAATTTAACACACTAATTATTAATGTTATCAGCTATGATTCCTGATTAGATGTTAAAATGAAATTCCTGATGATGAGAATGTAAAGATATTTTTATGTAAAGCTACTTTTTATATTTTTCATGAAGAAAAACAACATTCAAAAAATAAATGCAGGCATTAATATATACTCTGATGTGCAGTATTGCTATTTACACATTGTACACTTTAATGCTTTTTGTGCACAGTATTATTATTTATTATTATATTTGTTTAGGCCTGCGATGACAATGTGCAACATATAGTACGTGTTGCAGATTCTTTTGTCTGTTATTTAGTGATCCACTGCAGTCCTAGATAGTTATCAAATTTGGAACCTTATCACCTAGTGGTTTCCCCTTGAACAGCAAATATATCATTCCATCTTTGGAAATATTTTCAGAAAAGATTGAAAAAGAGTAGCAAAACATAAAAATACACTATGAAGTATTCCATAATGGTTAGATAGAATTTTAAAAATGATCTTATTACCTTGGAAAGCAAGGTTGAGGGTAAGAGTTTACCTTGATTATGCCTCAGACTGACATGGCTCTCTGCAAAAGCAAACATAACAGTGACACTGTATTTCATGGCCTGTGTCATAATGATTCTTTAGATGTGCGACATGCGAATGAAACAGGCAGTTCTTCTTTCTGGCCTTTATTATTTACTGATTGCTTGCATAAAGCCATTTGGAGTACATTATGTCTATGACTGTAAGGACTCCCCGGAATGCCTCAAACAATGAGAGTGGCTGTTTGTGGTTTACTTCAACTTCCTCTTCCTGCTTCTGACCCACCACCCCCCATTTTATCTTTATAACCTTTGCCTTTAATGATCATGTGTGGGTAACTAATCCCATATGTTATGGTATTAAGTAACTTTAGATCCCAAGGGCTGCTTGTCTAGCACTGGTGTGGGAACACTGGACTCATGGGAGATGTGTGTAAGCATTCCGGGAAAGGAGAGAGAGACCCTAATTTGACACTGCTTCCCTTAGGCCAGTACATGATTGGGATATTAGAAGTGGCCTAGTTGGATACTTGGACTTTCTGACAGATTGGATTGCCACATGTGTTAAATTAAAGGCTCTACTTGATCGCCATGCCTTACATGTGTAAATACAAGTTTAATTGTGCTAAGCTGGTATAAAACAATGATTATTAACTCATACAGTACTTTATCTTGTTTTTGAAAGGCCAAAACAAGCTATTAAGGTTGTTTCAGGTGGGCCCATCAGGTGTACAGATAGATTTTTATAATTAAGCGTATAAAGTTGGCATGTCCACATAGTTGAATTTTGTTTTGCAACTTTCCCCATCTTTCACTGCAGTGCTCAGAAGACCAGTTGTGCTATTGTCAGTTTCTTTCTGAATTAGCTGAATGTTTCTCAAGGACTTTTAACATCCTTCTTATTTATTACAATTTTCTGCTTTTCTCTGCTTATTCAAAACAGAAAACCATGTTTTCTTTATTTAACTTCTTGGTTGATTATACCATGAATCCATATCACATTTTAAGTTAAAATGAATCGAGCACTGTATATTTTAAGGGACAATAAACTTGGCTAACCAGAAAGATTACAATATGCAAGCTTTCGAGGCAACTCAGGCCCCTTCTTTAGGCAAGATCAAGAGGCCTGAGTTGCCTCAAAAGCTTGCCAATAAAAGGTGTCATTTTGCTTAACTTCTCATTACATCCACGATGGCTAACATGATACAACACCCTAGTACTATATTTGATAAGGATAAGCAGCATAAATATTTTATAATTAAAGTCTTTAATTGAATACCTAAAACTGTGTTTACAGCCACTGTGCAGCATATTTTTAGAATATTAAATAGTAATTATAAATAATGGATAACATTAAATGATTGATCCTTTAAATTTTACTTCAGCATCACGTATAACTCTTTGTATGTGCTGTGTCATTTGTATTGGACCATCATAGTTAATTTTCTTGGTTACTTGAATGATTCATTCTCAGTTTGGCAAAAATTACTGGCTCTCAGAAGCATGTTATTCCTTGGCCTAAGAGTGTGACTCATACTTTGTACCCTCTGACTCAGTTAAATTGCTTTATTCTAGTTGTGGAACTGGATAATGTGTCAGAAAGAACAGGATTAAACAGGCACTGACTTTCAGATTACGCACGTGATGATGTCCGAGGACAGAGCTAACAGGCACAGTGCTCAGCCTTAGGGTCATTGGCAAACTGTGCTGCAGTCAGTAAAGCTTTGTACTTAAATGAACAGATTTTTGTATAAAACACGTGTTTGTCAAGATTCCTTCTAGTAGGTTTTGCAGTGTTTCTGTAGCTACAGATTGCAAGCATTAGAACATTCCAACATTTGCTGGGTTATTATGCTGTTACAAAGTGGTCTTCAGCATGAAACCAAGCAGTTGTCTTTAAAGTGACGAAAGCTGGACAAAATAGGATATAAAACACATGGGTGTATTGAAATAAAAACTTAATGAGAATGACAAGGAGGTTCCGCTTTGTATTTGAGAGAACTAAACGCTTTCACCAACAGTGTACTGAATTAATAATGTTGCTCTAGGAGTGAGAGGCAATGCATTTTTTTTACTGGCATCTCAACCAAGGTTGCTGTCAAGCTATTAACACTTCTGTTGAATTCTGCTAAAATTTCACTGTAATCAGAAACTGAAATTGGTTTAAGAGAATCGTTAAAGTGAAGGGATGCTAATCTCTCTTGCCTTGGTGAAGCCAGCTTCCCAAAGTTTGCATTATTATTTTGGTTGAGTTGGAGACATACTATAAATATGGTGTCTGCACACACAACTCCTGAACTCCTCATCAACGTTGTCAATGCTTATCTGCAATTTGAAAGGAATTATGGTGTTGTGAATAGCATTATAGCTTCATGATCTCTGTAGTTGTGACTGCATCTAATGTATTTGTCAATGATATGTACTTACCATATAGTATGGGGCTTTAATTTTTGGCAAATCAGCTTGCTATTTTTTTTTTTCTTTTGGTGAGTCAGCTTTCATCTGCCAAGACCTGACTAGACAGTCAGATTAACAACAAACTCTAAATGATTAGTTGGCATTGGAAACCATATATAGGACCTAAAGTTTATTTAATTCGTATTTCCCTTAATATGATATCTAATATAATTTAAGTGAAACATGTATGGTTATATGGATTCAGAAAACACTATTTGTAGGTTAAGAAATCTGTAGTGATTTTAGTGTCAATTACTAGTGATGTGTTTTTATGTTGCAGACAAGCCATTGGCTCTGGAGGCCGCAGACCTCATGACCCACCAAACACAGAGGCCGGATCCATATCCAGAAATGGAAACTAAACCCGAGTCTAACAACTCAGCAGAAACTCCTATGTCGAGGAGCCAAGAGCCATTTGGCTATGTTGGTATTGAATCAGTACTGGACCAGATGAGGCGCAAAGCAATGAAGACAGGCTTTGAATTTAATATCATGGTTGTTGGTAAGTCATATCATATTTTCTTTTTGTATGTCTGAGTACAGATATGAGAATGATCAGGTGGATGTCTGAAGTGTCACAGAGTGAAAGTAGAATGAATGCTAATTTTGAGGCAATAGGTGTGCAGAGGAGAAACAGACTAATGTGGTTTGAGCATGTGGAGTGAATGGCAGAGAATTACTGGATGAAGACCTAGATCAAAGCAGAGGGTGATAAGTTCCACAGGTAGGCAGAAAAGAAGAATAATATGATCTTTTTCAACTTATTCAATTCTCACTTCTGCGAGGTGTGTATTGCATGCTTCAGGTTGAAAGTCTGAACTAGCTCAAGTCATGTTTATCTTATGATAGGTTGTAAGCAGTTCATTTATTGGTATTACCATGTAGTGTACATTTTTCCCTTTAGATTTTTTTTGGTGGTTGCTGCTTTAACTGCATCTTAGAATTTTCTAGGTGCATTGTCTGTTGGAAATTACTTATATCAGCTAAATAGGTTTTGGTTCTTTTTCATTGACCTGTTTAAAGGTTAGTGTTGTGAAAATCTGCGTCTTGAAATTGTTTTGTTTTATATATTGAGAGGAGCAAGGAGAACTCAACTGAAAGATCTCGTTACTGTATATATTTTTCTAAGTAAATGTGTATGTGCAAATATGTGATGATGACTCATTTTAAATTTTGTCACACATGGTAATTATACCATGTTTCTGCAAGGTTACATACATTACTTTAGTAAGAAGCTGGTATTACGAAAATACTATACTTTATAGAGATGCTAATGTGTGTGGACATTTGGGACAAGTGGGAATTTTATATATTTTTCATTAAAAGTGATGGGTTGCCTTTCTAAAATTCTTTGTATAAGTAACGAGTGTTCTTTTCATTTTAAATTAGCTATGTTAATTATTACAGAATTTAGGTCTTTTGAAAACTCATAAAGAATTATGAGACAATTATGAGATTGTTTCTTATGAAGTAATTGTTGGAAATGATGCAGTATTTATGCAGTTAATCCAGCTGGCAAGTAATAACTTTGATCCCATTGCTACACTGGCATCACCATCTGAAATATACTAGTTCTCTATGCTGCATTTTTCTTTTGATGAATTTGATATTTTTATTTAAGTAATGGTCATTAAATTCTCTCTCTCTATCTATCTATCTATCTATCTATCTATCTATCTATCTATCTATCTATCTATCTATCTATCTATCTATCTATCTATATATATATATATATATATATATATATATATAAAATGAAAAGTTGACTGACTTACTAACTCAATCACTGACAAAAACACTATTTCCCATTTAGATTAAAAGCTGGAATTAGGGGTAACTACACACAACAGAAATACTAAATACCCCAAAAACTTAAAAATGACTTGACGAATTTGATTGAAATTTCATGATGTTTTAGAAGAAGGAAAATTATTCAACATTTGTTTTTTTTATATTTGTCAATAACAATGTTTTAGTGAGTGGGCTATTCAAATGCGCCATGTCCTTTTCTTGGCACAGCGCACAGAAATGATCACACAGAGTTATGGGGCTTGTTGTGTATACAATTAAAGGTTGCCAACAAAAGAGCTGCACTAGCAATAGGGTGGAAGGAGTGAAGAAGACAAAGTATTCTGTACTAGATATAATATACTGTCCTAGATATCATATACTAAAGTAAACATGCTGTGATCTCCAGAGTGGACCACTAGCTTAAAATGTTGTGTAAAATTTATAACACATCCCATTGGGGATGAAGATGTCAACAACAAAGAGTACCTCCTGTAATTTGGTGTTACTTCAACAATTGGATGGGATGATATGTGGCTTGTGCTGTGAAGTGGAAAGAGGAAAGTAAGATGTGATTAGCAAAAAAAACTCAAGTTCAGTTGCCAGGAAGGGAAGTAGAAATACAGGAGAACTGATTTACTCACATCCCACACAATTAGGTAGCGACTTCGTCAGTTTAAATACTAGTGCAGCTCAGTTAAGGCATCCTGCACAACCAAAAGGGAGAGTGATGGATAACTGTACATATACTGTATTTCTTGAGTTCATTTCTTTATACTATATAGTCCTTACTTGTCTCCTATTTTGAAACTCACTCCTTCATAAAACGTTCTTCCATTCATTGTTTACATTTCTGACTCCTATGTCTTCTCTTCTGTTTCAACAAAGATGTCACTACAATACATTTGCGGGGAGAAAACCAGTTGTTGAAGTGAGTACACACCCCAACTACCTAAAGCTTAAACATACAACTGACAAAAAAAATATGAAAAGTAATGCTTGAATGAACAACGTAAACGATCATGAACATTTAATAATAATAATAATAATATAATAATAATAATAATAAAGCTTTCAAAATTCCTGTTATTCTTGTTAATTACCTGCTTCAGTTCAAAAGAATACACTTTTGTTTAAAATGTATTTTGCAATGACCGTCAACAAAAACCAAGGCCAATCACTAGGAAAAGCAAGAATGAATCAACAGCAGGAATTTTTTAGTCATGTAGCATATTCATGAGTAAGGAGCACCAGTGAATTAATAATACTAGCCTCTGGTAAAAAAAAAAAAAAAAAATTGTGTACAAAGAAAGTATCGATCTAGATACATTGCTGTTTAAGTGGAAAGGTTTCTTTATTTTATTTAAACTAAATTAATTATAAGTTCAGACTAATTTATAACAAAAATCACTCGTTACATTCAAACAATATGAGTGCCATCTCTGGGAGACTTCTGTTGTATTTGTTTTGCTCTCCTCACACAGACGTCAGAGAAGGCACTAATGTGTGGGCTGTAATGCAGAATTTCACACATTTTGCCCTTATTTGAGTAAGGGTGCAGAATGTAGCAAGACCTGGCAACCTGAAAAATATAAAGCGATAATGTGGAAATACCGATGGGCCATGGATGTGCAGCTAGATAGTGGTTTGTAAAATGTGCAGTACTGTAAAGGTTTAACAGCTAGAAATTCTGAACAGGAGAAAGCCTGATATTGTGTTAATGTTGAGCTGGAACAGTAGACAAAAAATCACATAGACTTTATATGTTAGTTAAATGTTGAGATTAAATTATGAATTTATGCTTTACAAAGTACTACTAGATTACAAACAACTTTAATGGAAATTTTAAAGAAATACTTTGGCCAGTGCGTGCTACCAATCAGATTACGAGTCAGATTATTTAGCTTTGTCATCCAACTTTTTAGTAATGGCTGTTTTTATAAGGGATGTCAATGGTCCATTCTGTTGGTTCACATTTGTATTCTCAAAACAAAAGAATGAAACATTTACACAGAGCTTGAAACCTAAGTCCAATAAACTGACAAAAATGTGTTTATGCTACTAGGAAATGATAGTCTCACTGCACTGAGAGAACCAAGAATGGAAAAAAGCTTAACTAAGCCACATTTAGTCTGTTGTATTTTCATGTTTGTACTATATTGTATTAAGTTGTTATGTGATAGTTAAAAAATAATAGTAATAATAAATAAAATTGGGATGTGCTTTTGCTGTCAGATTTAAGGTGACATAGAAGTCAAAGTACTAAAAGGTAACATACAGTACAATGAGAAACTAACTACACCTAATGGTAAGTGTTATATTTTTTACATAAAGGAATATATGGAAGTATAATGTATTTAATTGTGATTTATAATTTAAAATGAGAGAGTGTGAGAAATTAACACTGACAATGAGCAAAATTAGCTGAATTCCAATTTTTCTGTGTATTAATAATTTAGTGTGCAGCTTTTTAAATTATCTCCAAAATTCAGTGTAATTTAAATGTAGTGAAAATTTTCAAAAAAATCAGATTAGCTTGATAAGCCTAGCCTTATATACGAAGATGAGAAATTTGGTTTATTCTAGTCTGAATTATACTTCTTGGTATGGTTGATAGAACCCCCAGAAGGAATAAACTTTGTACAGTAAATTCACGTGTCTGAAATAGGATTAAACCAGTTTTTAAGGAATTTAAAGTAAATCATTCCACTGTCCGGTCATTTATCTGCAAAGGGAGAAAACTGAAGATCACTGGCAATTGACTAAGATCAGGCTATGTCACTGAAGTCAGCCCACACACTAACCAAAAAGCTGCACAGAAAATAAAAAACACTAGGTTAACATGAATGAAACTAAAGCAGTACCTTACCACAGTTAATTTTAAAGATGCATCATCAGTTTCGAAGAGATTATACACAGAGGTCAAGAAGGTATAATCCTGTCTATAAAAACATATATGCTATAGATGATAGAATTTTATAGCTTAATACCAGACTTTATATGTGTTGCAAACTAAAACTACTGTCAAATAGAAGAACCTCATTCTAGTTGTAAACGCATTTGTAATGTGGGGCTTTGAGGCCTTACGCAGCTTGGTTTCTTTGAGTAATCTATAAATTTCATAATGTACTTGATCAAAGTTAAAGGCTAAACAATAAAGAGATTAATCTTAACTAAACAAAAGAAAGATCTAAACAGTTTAGCTTGTTCTCAACAGAATCATCTCAAAAAGAAATTGGGAGTTTTGACAATGATCCAGAACACTTGAACAAATCCAAAACAGAATGGCTTAAAAATAAGAAAGAGTTAGTACTGTAATGGCCTATTGAGATTCTAGATTTTAATCCTATTGAAATGAATTGTTGGAGTTGAAGTAATACTGTATGTTGTACATGAAAAATATCCATGTATGTTACAATGCTAAAGCAGTTCTCTATGGAGGAGTGAACTAAAAATTCCATTCCGTTTGATGCAGCAACTAATAAATAATAACATGTTTGTAAGTTATGTTTTTTCTGCCACATGAGACATTTTGAGTTATTAACACCAGGGTTGCACTTTATTATTGCTGGAAAATTTCATTTCTTTGAGTGGTTGTTAAATAAATAATTACAGTGCTATCTTTCACTATTATGCTTTTAAACAAAACCTAAAAACTTATCTTTTTAGAAAGGCATTTTGTTAAATTATTTCTATAGATTGTCGTGTTTGTTAATTTATTCTTATTTTGTAGCACTTTGAGATTGTTAAATATAAAGCTTAATATAAATAAAATTTATATTATTATTATTTGTTAGATTAGGTCTCTTTAATCTAACAAATCTTGAGATAAAAGGCAATACTCTTCTGGAGGATGGGCTTACTTACAATATTGTATGCATATTCTTGCTAATAATGTACTTTATCATCTTGATAAAATTAAAACATGCCATAACTATGACCAAATTATGTATCAAAATGTAATAAAAAATTTGAAATTTATTGGTATTCATTCATGTTTACATTAAAAGCATTAAAAATTCTTAATTGTATAAGCGTTAAAATTGACTTGCATCAAACGTTTTACATTTCACAAACAGACCCCAGGCTCCTATTGGTTTATTAAATAAAATATCACATGTGTGCTTCAAGAAATGACTGCACCTGCAGTAAATGAATCTCAGAATAATGCATTCATGCCTTGCTGACTAGTATAGAAAATATTATGAAAACTTCAGATGCATGGATAAGTCAATTGATGATAGATATTACATATTAAAAGAATGAATATCAGAATTAAGTTGCATGTATTGTTCTTTGAACATGCTACATTTTCACTTGCAGGCTAGTATTCAGTGCGTTTTGAAAAGTGCTGCCCATGCATTTTCCACCCACCACAGTACCACACCAATTTTTGGCACAAAAATTTGAAGATGACCACACCCTTTACAGTTACTATTCTGTCTGATCAAATACAGCCTGTATATTGTATAATAGGAAATGTGTATCTTATCTTTCATTTAAATTCCACCAATGTTTGTGCATTTTTAGTGTGACTAGCTATGCTATTGACAATTATTACAGGACAAAAAAGTTTCCCTTCATTACCTTGCAATTTTTTTTCTGGGGCACACACACGAAGCACATACTAGGGACAATTTGGAAACACCAATGCACCTAACCCGCATGTCTTTGGACTGTAGGAGGAAACCGGTGTACCCTGAGGAAACCCACGCAGATGCGGGGAGAACATGCAAACTCCATGCAGGGAGGACCTGGGAAGCGAACCCGGGTCTCCTAACTGCGAGGCAGCAGCGCTGCCCACGGCACCACCATGCTGCCATTTTTTAAAGGATCATCCATTATCCAACCCGCTATATCCTAACTACAGGGTCATGGGGGTCTGCTGGAGCCAATCCCAGCCAACACAGGGCGCAAGGCAGAAAACAAACCCCGGGCGGGGCGCCAGCCCACCACAGACCTTGCGATTTAAAAACCCAAAATAATGCCATCTCATTCATGGTAGAAGAAAGTACAATATAGTATTGCAGTTGAACATAGTATGTTGCAAGCTACAAATCAAAAGGGAAAGCATAAAATTAGTGTAAATACCATTATGGGTGTCCATTACAGGGTTAACTCCTGCAAAACATACTGGTGTCCTGTCCTGACTTGACCCCACATTAGTCTTATTACCGTCAGGATAGACTTCAACAGCTGGCCTTTAAGTGAAAAAATCTGATTCAGAAAATGAAGTGGAAAGTTTCTCATTATGCATAAAGTTGTATCTTTGTGCAGTTTTTGTTTATTTAAATATTATTTAAGGCAAGTTTACCTGGTGTTAAGGTGTAGAAGAACAGTATCATACCAGCTGGAATTATGATTTTAATAAAGGAGTCAGACTGCACAAGGTCTTTTTGGCTGACGCCATAAAAGCTTTTTGATCTATCTGTAAAAGCACCTTCTATAGGATGCTGCCTGTGGAAGCTTCACTTCTGTTTTCAGTCATGAACACCATTACTATGTCTTAGTGAAAATGGCATCTAATAGTTCCATGATATACACTATGATGCTGGTGAAAATTAAGTATAGAAGGTATTGCTGGTAGATGTATTGGGAATATAGATGCCTTTAATGACTTAACAGTTTGAATTTCTGATTACCTAAATTTCATTGTGCATTATTTTGTTGTGGCTTAAAAAATGCATGATAGTAAAAGGACTGCACATACTGTATGTATTATATATCATGTGTTTGTGCTTTTTTTTCTTCTTACGAATAATAAAAAGGTGAATGTGTTAAAGCATGAACAATTTAAGATAATATATAGCTTTAGTACCTTCTAGAGGTTATGTGTCACCTCTGAAATGTGTGCCACACAAGCACTAAACCATAGCCAGTGTGAAAGTTCATCTAAGATGGGAGTGTATAAAATTATCTTGGGTTAATTCTGTGCAGGGTGCCTAGTATAATTAAACCAGTATATCCACATCATGAGACTAACAACACATAGTCAGGCATCCACTTCTAAGAGCAGCATCCTGTCGTCTGGAGAAGCTTGTTGCTGCTCACTGACCCTTTTTGTGCATCAAAATGGTTTAATGGGGCCAAGTAATACTTAGCAAATTAGCCAGACTATAATTCTTTTAAGTACCAAGAGGAATATTGCTCTTCAGGGATCCTTTCATTTTAAAGTTCAAAAAGATAGCCAGACTGCTATATTGTAGAGTAAGCATTACAACACTGCAGAAGAAGTGTGTTTTTGGTCACCAGTGCCATTTTCATTTTTGTCATAAAAAAGACTTGAATCACAGTGTATACAGATTAATTTGGTAGTGAGAGTTTTGTCTCAATCACTCTCAATGATAAGATATTTGGCTTTATTTTTAGTGGGGCTTTAAACTGCTCCAGTGCTCCTAATATTATAGTTGGATTCAACAAAATAGCAACATCATCCACACATAGCAAAAATGCAAACCTTACAATCCGAAACGACATAATCTTAAAATGTGAATGCCAATACTAGCTACAATTGGCACAAGGCATGAAACAATCCTGGATAATCCATCTCCGAGCCCATTTATGCACAAACTCGCATAGTAGCAAATTTGGAGTTACCAGTTATCCCAATCTGCACTTCTGTGGGAATGTGAGAAGGAAATACAGTAGAACATCCTCATAGGCAGGGTGAACAGCATTCAGACACAAGACAGACAGCATTCCAGTATTGGACTGGAACTCACAATGTCGGATCTGTAAAGTGGTAGCATATTATCCATGCAAATTGTGCCAAGAAAGGGGGACCAGAATACTTTGCTAAAGCCCTACACCTTTCTTAAACCAAGAATATAGACACCATACTTTATCAGTGTAAGTAAGTTCAAAACTCCATACCTATGCAAGACCTTTAAATAGATGAACCAAATGAAGTACAGTAGATGACTAACCTACAAATTTTGGTTAATGTTACCCAAAACGAAACACTAAGCAATAAACTAAATCCTTCAAGTGGCCCGATTTTGTTAAACTTGAGAATATACATCAAAAATACAATGCATACACTATAAATCAAGTTTTGAAAATGACATAGCAGAAGAAAACATATCCTGAGAGATTAAGAGTGGGTTTTGTTCTTTTCTTTTAAGTAAACTTGAAATAAAAAATGTAAGCAAAGCTGCAGTTTCCATAATAAATTCTGAAAAATATTTTTCCAAAAGAAAACATCTGTGTTCACTAGCAAAATGTGGCTTGCTTCTTTTTCTGCTTTAAAGTTTCATATTCTTTTTAATAAGAACATCAAATAGATAATACTGAGGATAATAAATGAATTTATTGAGGATTTAGCTGTGTAGGGCATTGAGTTGGGGCTTTGCCTAATCAGACCTCCTTAGGTATAGTATAGCAAGCTAAAAATAGCAGGAATACCTTCCAGTAACTTTTGTAGATTAGTAATGCATACCCTGAAGTTCTCACAGGTGCATTTTGGGAAGCGTTACTCCAGACATACACAATTTCATATCAGTTTTAATTGTTGGCAGCAGTTTTTCACAATTGCCCTTTTATACTGAATTCATTGAAGAGGCTGGTACAACTAGACAACGGCCAATACAAGGAAGCAAGAACTGATTTATTACCCGTCAACAAGGAGATCAGATGTTTTTAATACTTGAGTACATCTGTATCTATTTGCAGAATTTTTTTTACTTCAGTTGGGAGCAGTTAACTGTGACATGTAAAATTAATTTTCTAAAAAAAAAGAAACACTCCAATGATACTGATATGCTCTGCAGCTTATACAAAGGGGCTTCATTTTAGCTTTCAGTGCATCCCCTTAAGATTTCAAACATGTTTAAACTCTACAAGTATTGATGTTTCTAAATAAAATACAATACATGTAGTAGGAAGCTCCCTATATTTCCACAGGATTCCTCGGTACAGGCTATACAGCATGTTACTTGGAATATTTCATAGAAGACAAAATATAACCTCTAGTCTATATCTCTTAAAATTGGAAATGTTCTTGAACTAATTGGTGATCTCAGTTTGTGAAGTTAAAATTAACTTTCCAATTTATGTAACCTGATACATGTATCAACATGGAGCTTGAAGATAGTATGAAATACAAACTTCACAATTTTTTTTTGTTTTTACTACTTACACACTTCCTCTTTTGAAATTTGCAGATTTGTTACTTCTGCTTTAATGTTTTGATTGAACATCCTGATAACAGAATGCAGTATATTGCTATTATTTCCTTTTTGTTTTTACACTATTATCTGATAATAATTTGTTTTGTACAAAACAATTCTAAACTCTAAAGAAAAAAAAATTGTAATAGCCCAATTTTTTGTATCTTGTTAAGGATTGTCTGCACTTTGTGGAGCTCACGAGCTCACTTGCATCAGTGATGTTTCTACAGGAATTAAACGCTGACTGCTGTCCATCTTACAAAATGGGGACTAAAGTAGCCTTTTTTTATGCAGCAAAGCCTAAAGGCACTTTGCAAAGAGAGAAAGTTCTTTGGAACTGGAGATTTTTTTGTATTGTAAATAATCATATATTAACCAGAGCCTATTTTTGAGATGTTGCAGGCTACTGCCTGGAGGCGAGGCTTATGCAGATCTTTTAGGGTCACAAAATTAACCTGACCTCCAAGTTTAGAGGTAGTGGCATGGAAGGCAATGGAATTCCATGGACATGGGATGGTGAACCTCCAGAGTAGCTTTAACATGTG
Source organism: Polypterus bichir lapradei (assembly GCA_026402145.1). Taxonomy (NCBI): domain Eukaryota; kingdom Metazoa; phylum Chordata; class Cladistia; order Polypteriformes; family Polypteridae; genus Polypterus; species Polypterus bichir. Next base: position 14,365,057 of record JANRMT010062861.1, on the reverse strand, counting down.
GCATCATGATTTGTATCCTAAGGCCAAAGGGCAAAAGTAAGAAGAAGAATGAATTAGTTTTAGGCTTGTTTAGTGTATGTCCACCAGGGGCAAAGGTTATGACCCTGAGATTAAAATAGTGCTGTGTATTAGGAAAATAAGCATTAGCTTTATTTTCTAGATGATAAAACTTGATATTAGTTGTGAGTATTCAAGAATACTCTGACATCACCCCTAAAAATCTGCAGTGACACAGCATTGCTCTCTAGTGGCAGCATCAGTCAACACCGCAAAAAAGCTACAAATATTGTTAAAAGCACCAAGCTTTCTTATTGTATTTTAAAATAACTTGTACACTACTATACGTATATACAAACAAAAGTTGTAAATTGTTAATATCTGTAGTTCAACTTAGTCCGTTTTATTTTATAAAGTTATAAATGTGTATGAAGGGAAAGTATTCTTAAAAGAATCAATTTTTATTATGTAAATTTCCTCTTGTTCAAATTTAAGGCACACTGTGTTCCTAGAGAATTCCATGCAGATTTAAGTAAGGGTTGGGCAGCTTGATTAAACACAAATAACTTTTCATTGCTTATTACTTATGAACCTTCGTTTTTTATTATCAGCTTTGATACCACTTCTATCCCATCATGTAACATTTGTGCCATACTCTTTTGATCTTTTAACAGTCAGCATGGCATGTTGTATTCAGCATTCATTTTTTCCATTTTTAAAAGCTGTGCATTAATGGAGTATTTTTTATAAATAAATAAGTAAATAAACAGCATCAAACCATCAACTTCACCACCTCTTTGTCACTTGAGACTGACTGCTGCTGAGTTCCTCTTAGATGAAAAAGCAGGTGGCTTCAACATTGGAAGGGTGTGTTTCTGAAAAGAAATATTCCTAATACTCAGTAATGTTTCATGAATTATGTATCATGGTTAATATTTTTCATAAATTGCCATGTGCTTAAAGCTTGACCACTTTTACAAATTTCAGTGTTGTGTATAAGTTTATCCCAAGGCCAAAATGTGACAAGAAGTGCCCATATATGCTAGGGTTCACCCTATAATATAGTAACAGAGTGCTGGAACTTTGTGCAGTACAAAAGAGGCATCAGTACTTGCACATATACAGTATTCTGTACATGAGGAAAATAGTGTGATGGAGGAAAAATTTTTCTTTGAATTTCCAATTGATTTACACAATTTAGTCATCCCTGAACACAGTCTAACTACTTTTTGGTGTAATGCCTTTGTGTCTGTGTCTGTTCCTGTGTATCTAAAATTAATGAATTCACCTAAATGAAACATGACATAGTTATTAGCATTGTGAAATGAAATGTTAGAAGTCTGTTGATTTTGAGCAAAATTAGCCCAGTAGATTTATTTAAATCTCCACATAGAAAAGCCAAGACTTGCAGTATTTTACCTCTAAAATCACATTAGGGAATGTCATATGCTGGACACATCAAATGATTTTTTGGGATTAGCAGCAGGAGTTAATGGTAATACAAAAAAAACATGCTTTTAAAATACAGTCCTGTTTTGCAGTGGATGAAAGCATTTGTTTATTGAAGTGAAATGGTGCATGTTCTTCATACTGCATTTAGAGTAATTAATGTGCCAGACTCTTTATCAGCGTAAAAAAAGTCCTAGCAGATGTTTAATGGTAAAATGTTTTTTTTGGTCTTTGAAATGTAGTTTGGGTTAATTTGAGAGTACTCACTGTATGGTGTTAGTTAACACTGTTTCTCTTGCAGTGCATCCAAATTTCTATTATTAAGGTGTGCATTGATGTTTATATTTCATAATTTCTAGCCTGCCCCAAAGAATACCTACTCATGATTAGCTTGGCAGGTGTTCATACCATTGTCCATCTTGTCTTTTCTAAGTGAGGTTTGGAAGTTACTGTAGTAACTGAATATATAGATTAAACATCTAGTACAGTCTTTGTGTTACATTGGATGTCACTCTCCATAATATTGATTTACTTTGTGATCAGTACTTGCTAACATTTCACTGCACAAGTTATACCAGTTTATAAATTTGCAGTGAATTGAACCAAAGAACATAATTACATTTTGTTTTAGCAAGCAATATTATTTTTGTTTGGTATGAGTTCTGTTATTTCATGGATGTTTAAAGAGAATTGAGAAAGCTATGATAAAAGGAAGTTTCATACCAGCTGCAAGGTTGGCTTGGGGAAGTCTTAACAATATGTTAACTTAATATATATAATTATTTTTAATTCGTATAGTATAAAAATAGGGTGAGGAAAGCTGAAATGTATCACTCTTCCGCATTAGTGCGCTGAGTCCGTGTTTGGTCATACAGCAGGAGCATTGTATAAGGACCATTTTTACATTTACTTTCCCATGCCTGTACTGTACTTTGTTTGGAGGTTATGCAGCCACTCCTACTCTGCAAGCATCAGTAACTTTAATTTTAAAAGTGGAAAGAAAATTCTGTATGTTAACTAACTGTAGGTTAGTCATCTATTTTGAATAATGAAGTGTCATGGTGACAAAGTGGAGTGCTGCAACTGCACAGATCCATTCTACTAGGATCAAGTCCCATAAGCCTTTTCAACGTCCATGACAACTTGAAAATTCTCAATAAATCTGTGTGGGTTTTCTCCTGTATACTCCAGCTTTTTTCTCAAAAATGTCTTGGTTAGGTTAACTGGCAAGCCTTGTGTAATTCTAAGTGGGCCTTTCATTGGCCTGGCACTCCTGTCCAGAGCTGTTTTCTGCCTTATGGCCAGTACTGCCAAATGCCTTGCTGAATTTCTGAATTGTATTTAGTAGTTTGAGAATGTTATGCTATATATTTTTTAAGTATGCAGTTGAAGAACATAATTTTTTTGTAAATGAACTCGGCAGAAAATGTTTTTTGTCCATTAAGTTGGACCTTTCCTATAAATGGCTTTGCTTTTATGCACATTAGGCATAACAACTCATCTAATACTGAAAATGGAATTTCATAAATACTTAGTTTTATAGAAATTGTTCTAGGTACAGTGTCACTTTCAGTTTTTTAGTGTGACTATATTTTGTAATAAAACGTAACGTGTGGTATCCCAGTAATATATGGTGTATGTTGTGGAATTTGAGGCCACTGATTGCTTTTCTTGAGGTTTACAAGTAATTTGAAACTTGTATATGAAGTTCAGAGTGCACTTTTTTCAAAAGCTGCTTATTGCAGCCCAGAGGGCTTCAATCCAGATTACACAAAATCATGATGGACTGAGAACTCTGGGTGGGGGCCTTTTTATTAAAGTGTTTCACAGGTTGTTTGGCTGATTGACTGATTAATACCTTTACTTTCTGTTGTGCAGTGGAATGAATTACTGGTAAAATTGTCCAGGCTCTAATTATTGCATATCATTACTCTAAGTTTTAGTCTCTAAACAAAATGACATTTTAGCAAATAAAAAATAATTAGGCTTCCAAATTTGGCTTATGATAATGATTGTATGGTTATTCGTCTCTTTTTATTTTCAAATTATTTGCAAATATATTAACATTACTGTGTTATTTTGACTGATATTTTTATTATCATTATTAATGAAATTGTGATTAGGAGGGTCATTGTTTGTTTCAACAGGATTCAGGTCAGGACACTGCCGCTGCCGTATTATGTCAAACAAGTCAAAAATGTCACATTTCCTGCTTCTACACTCTAAATGGAAACTCCTTATCAGTTGTCCAGTGATGATAGGATAAGGATAAAATGGAGATGGTGTTATCTTGTAAAGCAGAACGAAATACAGTGCATTTTGGGAGGTATTGTGATTAGGTTTGTGGTTTGAATGTCTGCTGTAAGCTTCCTTAGACAAGAGCAGCAGGAAATGATGAGTTTTGTTTTAAAAGCAGGAATCTCAGCTCAGCCTCTGTCCTCTTCAGTGTGTTCATTAGTACTCTTTGGTTAAAGTGACTTTTCTTCTGTAAACTCTTAGTGTAGTTGTGTTGCTTTTCAAACCAATTACCTCAGCCTTTAGTGTCAATGTGTGCTTGTAACTTAGATATTTGATTTGCTGAGTTACCCTACAAATTATCCTAACATGTAAGAAGATGTTTACTTTGGATACCTCACATGGATGTGGGTTCAAAGTGCATGCGTTTGTGGTGCTGCTGACTGTTAAGTTGCTCCTCATGTTCAAAGGATTATCATTGTTTGTCATACTTTTTTTCTCAACAATGTGTCTCCCGATTACTGAGATACTGGTAAATGTGTTTCCCTTTTCAGCAAGTTTAACCTAATCAGCATGTGCAAGAAATGTGATGTGGTGTGTCAAATTAGGCAGAAAAAGTTTGGAGATAGAGCAACTGAATTCTTAACCAGCTTAACTTAAAAAGGCATTTAATCAGTAACCATGGTGTTATCACACTACATTTTCTTGGCTTGTTATTGCTTAACATAACAATTATGTTCTAATAAAAGCATGCCCTTGGCTTACATTTTAAAAACATTGGCCAGTTATAAACTGTTGTGTATATTAACATCAGTCCTGAACTCCAGCAGATCACGTAATAGATCTGTAGTAACTCTTATGATGGTGAGTACCATGATTGGTGTGTTCTGAAGAGCATCAACTGGCTATTATATTAGATAGTTAAATGGCCAAGGATCAAAAAGGATAAGCTGAAGTGGAACATTCGAAGTGAGGTATGGGGTTTAGTTCACTTTAATACTGCCCAGTTTAGTGAAGATTTAAGTATCTAAGATCTTAACTTGAAGGGGTAACAATACTACACTACTCAAATGCTGAAATCCTTCTTTAAAAAAGTTCACTAACCAAAAAAACAACCATTACATACCTGAGAAAAGTGGGAAATAGTAGAGTTCTTTAAAGGAAACCTGACTAGATTAATTATGAAATAAGACTATATTTGCTGGAAAATGCTGGAACGTTTTGGCTGAAGGCAGTCATCTTATTTTGCCAGGTTGAACAGAAGGGGTGGGGCACATCCAGCAACAGGAAAGTCCAGAGGCCACCATGTGGGCTAAAGCAACGTGGTTAACTCCGTCATCTGTCAGATAGGAAGTGCCTGGAGACCGACATAAATGGCCCGTAAACGGCTGCATACACACACTGGGGGGTCTGCCTCCCCTTCAGATAACATGGCAAGCCTTTTTGGAAATTACTGTAACAGCAGTGTATTAAAGTGTAATTATCAAGTGTCTCTTCCGCCCCAGTCCCCCAATATGAAGCCATGAGTAAGTCTTCCTGTTCATTGCTGCTGCCAAGATAACACTTCAGGAGGTCGAGTTGCACACAGTTTGCAAATTAACCCTTTCTGTCGAGGACGTATTAAATTCAATGGAACCTTTAAGACTTTGAGTTACTAAAGTTATCACAATTTTATTAGGGGATAATTTAACATGAAACATGATCTGTGATTTTTGTTGCTTTGTAAGCCAAGGCTTTTTTATTAAGTGCCTGGGCTTACTCTTTTGTTTTCATAATTTCTATTAATAATTTTCATACTGATAGTCTTAAAAATGTTGTATGAATTGCAGCATTATAATTGTAAACATGTGAATATTATTGTACTTATTATTACACAACTAGAAATCATAGGGTCTATCAAATTAGACAACTGCAGAGTTTTAAGTTTCCAAAGTATCCCAGGCTTACCTGTTTTTCTGACAGGCAATACACATGCTGCCTGAAGGAGCTGAGGCCCGTGTAAAGGATTAACAGGTACAATCAGTTCAGCTGCAGTCTGGCCCTTTGTTTTTTTTTTTTTTTAGAAAGACGTGCCTCACTTCTGTTTATGAGGTCCAAAACACCCACATTCCTTATTCCTCTGAGCTGTATTATATGCATTGTACTTATGCAAACCAATACATGTACATAATACTTGTGTACTTAAACACAAGTTCACCCCTTCAGCTTAAGATAAATTCAAATTTGTTTAATTTTGTGTGGGATGAGTTGCATATTGCTTGAACTGAGTCACTGGGCATGTCAGACTACATGACTGTTATTCACAGAAGTATGCCTTCGACTCACTAAAATTATGTAAATGATGTCTGTGACTGAAAATTGCTGGAAAAGTAGTGTAATGTGACATGGTGTTTATTCAACAAGGTACAGTTAGTGAGCCATCACCTCATTAAAACAGTCTGTGAGAGTACACCAACTTGTCATACTCTGGTATGGCATTTGACAACACTGCTGATTTTCAGCTTAGTCAGCTAAAAAAAAAAGTTGTAGCCGTAGTGAGCTAAGGAACACAGACATTGGACTCAGGAGTAGTTAAAACGTGGCTTGCTCTAATGAATACCTGAACCTGCTAATTCATGTTGATAAAAGGATCAAGTTATGGTGTAAACCCAAAGAAGCAATGGATACATCTTGATGTTTATCAGGACAGCTGCTTATGGCGTACTAGTGTGTAGGGAATATTTTTTCTGACAGAGGTTGACTAGAGCAACATTTTGAAGCCTGAATAAAGAGTAAGTAAAAATTAGTAATGATAGCAAAAATGTGGTCTGTGATTGCTGTATAAATAAAGTGTTTATAAAAGCTGGAAGCTTTTAGAATAAAAGTATAATGATGTTAAATAACAGGGAAAGGGGAAACTAGGAAAAGGGAGAGTTTCATAGATATCTAGCAGATTTACAGTTTACTTATAAAGTATGTTGGAAGTGGTTATATGAGAAGGTGGACTGAAAGTCATGTTAGATCGACTTTAGTATCGATACCAAATTTTGTATCTCAGTACTAGTACTAAAATGGTTTTAAAGCAAATAACGGATAACCCCAAAACCCTGATTTACTCCGGCCTCCTTTGTGCGCTGTGCCATCATGCAGCTCTATATACCACTTCCTTCTTGACAACTGTGAAGTTCGAATCACATCAAAGCCATAAAGTCCAGAGGGCATTGAACCAATTACCCCAGTAAAGTTCCAATCATGTTGAAGCATGTAGTTTTGTTTTGTGAAGTCTATGGATCATCCGTTTTTCCATCACTACAATAGCGACTGTTGAGGGAGGTGGGGGAGGGATTGACTGGAAAGCTGACATTTACTTCCGGTACTGAAATTCCTGAAATACTGGTACTGTACTGTTTTAAAATTTGGGTTTTTCAATACTGGTGTAGCATTCAACCTAACTGTCAGTCTGTTTAGTAAAATTACTATATGAATTGCCCCAAAATAATAAAATAGAGGTCAGGCCTTGGACACCTCAGATGACTGCTGTCACATGTTTATTGCCTGTGCCTTAGAATGTCTGCTATGGCCTTATCTACACCACTCCACACAATCAGAAAAGTTGTGGAATGGTTGCATGAACAGGACTATGAATTCTGCTTGGAATTTTTGTCTCCTTAGTCACTAGATTTCAGTCTACAGTAATTAAACATTTTTGAGATGAGGTGGAACAAGATGTGTGAAATAAATTATCTAGTAATTCTCAACTATAAAATGCATTTGGATTGATTTTCAAATCTAATTTTGGGTAATACAGGTGATCTAATAAGAGTTTTGTTATTTTAAACTCACCATTGTTGTTGTTGAGAAAGTCCTCAAAATGTGAGTGCAAAATACAGCATCAATCATCCACAGAAAATCTGTCTCCACATGTAAATGTTAAAGCTTCCCATTTTTCAGTTGTTTTATGTGAGGCCCCAAAGTGATTTAAATGTATTATGCTTATTATAGTTTTTTTTTTTATCATTAGATCTACATATTAACCAGTGGGTTATTTAAGTGATATGTTTATGTGTTAGTCTCCTATAAATACTAGTTAGAGAGCACTGTGTTTGTGAATAGTGTGTAATCTGAATTTTGTTACAGCAGTTTTTCATATTGCTACAATTTGTTAAAGCTGTTTGTGAAATCCTCTTGTCTCATTCCTTTATATGCAGGTCAGAGTGGTCTTGGAAAATCAACACTGGTCAATACATTATTTAAATCAAGAGTAAGCCGCAAGTCCTGCCAATCCAACTATGAAGAAAAAATCTCAAAGACGGTCAACCTTATGTCTGTCAGTCACAGTAAGTGATGCAGGGAGGCTGGATGTATATAAAGGCCAACAAATGGATGCTGTATATGACACAAATAGTTACTTAATATGTTGTTTTATAAACTCATAACCACTAGGCTGCAGTTGTCTTACAAATGTTATATCTGCACATCAAATAGTGTCATTCAGGTGCTCCAGTTCTAGAAATAATGTAAGCAATTATGATTTGTAAGTCTTTAGGAATAAACCTGTTGACTATATAACATACGTTTACAGAGTGTGCGTATAACTAAGCATAACTGATAACCTCTCTGTCAGTGATGATTTTTCATCATATGTATGCATGTATGTATCAGTTCCATGTATGTTTTCTTAGTACGTGGTTTATATTTAAAATTGGATAATAGATTGAATTAGTAAGGATTCCAGTTTTCCTCTTTGTTCCTCTTTAGTATGTTTTATATATTAATACCTATATAAAGCTTTTTCAAATGCTGAAGAAAAAAAATCTCTTAAAATGGAAGAATAGACTGTACATGGCCTGAGAAATTCCCATGGCTGAGCAATGTTTCCAGCCTTCTGTCAACCAGCACACCTCACCTTGAAGCTTAGAAGGAATGAGAGCGTGACCAGTGGTAATTCAAGTTCACAAACTTGGCCTTCTTCTGTAAGAAAGCAAAACATTGATTCTGATATCACAGAAGCTTTTCAGACAGAAATTATGCCAAATTTGGTAGCACATATATTTCTCCCTATTAAAGTGATAAACAATTTCTTACATAAATAAAAGTTAAAAAAAAAAACTCCAAATCATGTAGATGTGAAAATTTCATTTCATCAGAGTTACTTGAATTAAAGTTTTTTAAAGACTAATTTCAGTATTCAGACTATGATACATCAGCTTTCTTTGCTTTTTTTGAACTGATATCTTCTGCATCCTTGAAATGGGCTGGCATAAAAAAATTATAAAGCTGGAAAATGATACCTGCAACCTTGAGTAGTAATATGAAACCATAAAATTCTTCATACTGGTTTGCTACATATATTTTTATCTTCAGTAATGTAAAAAATACATTTTCGAGTCTTTCTCATGCTTAAAATGCCTAATAAGTACCAATCCACATTATAGTCATTTGTATTTTTTCATAACAGCTGGAACACATGTAATGTAATTGACTTGCTCAGGGACACACAGTGAGTCAGAGATTTGAATTCACAGCATTGTAGTTTAAAGTCCATTGCTTTAGTCATATACCACACTGCTTGTCTAAAATGATCATTAAAAGGAAACCTATGGAGAATTGTCAGTTGATTAGCATTTATATGAATGTTAATGTCTCTTTTTAGTTTTAAAAGTTCTTATGTAGTCATGTTGAAGGGGTCAACATTGAACGGTACGCTCCAGGCCATACTTATCCAATCTATTGTAGATCTTCATCCAGAAAATATTGTATCTATCATAGCCTACAAGGCCTGTATAGTTGCTTTGCAGTTTTAAATGGTTTTGGATTCATTCAGTTATTATCTGTGTTTGATTGCCCCATATAAATGCCCTTCTAGGACATCCTCTGACTGTATATATTTACTGAAACCACAGCTGTGCAGGACATTGTACTTTCCAGAGCAAATATTGTGAGTTTATGATGTCAGGTTACTTTCTGAATACCTCATTTGCAGTTGTTGGTGTAAGGTTGGCTTCTTAGAACATGGTAGAAATTCAATGAAAACAATCAAGAAACCTATCTTGGTTTCACATTCTCTTACATTTTTTTAACTTGTGTATACAAACATAACAAACTGAATTTTTGTTGATGTGGTGAGAGGGTTACAGTCAATTTTTTGTGAGATTCTCTTTATAGAAAATATACTTCTGCATTGAGTTGTGTTGAATGAAGTTTCACAAGTACTGTACTAGAATTCAAGATTTTTTTTGATAGTTGTGCACTGAATTGTTGAAAAATAATCTTATGTTTTATTTAATCACTTTATGCTCACAACATTAAAAAATAAACATCAAAGAAATTCTTTCTACACACCATCTATTAATGCCTCTTATTTATGAAATAATTTTAACATTTCTTGATTTTAGATATTTCTTTGTCTTAGATGCTTCCATACACCTTACCACCCACTTTGTTGGTTTCTTCATAAGTATAAAAAGTTGCTTTTTTGAAGACATTTCTAAGTATGTTGTGGGCTTAAAGGGTTTGGAGGAACTGGCTCAGAATATAATTTTTGTATTTTGTTCTTAACAAGGTGTGTCCAACACTCCACATGCTATCTCCAGGCTTATGCATCTCTACTCTTTTTCCACACGTTTTTACTTGCAGCTCACCTTATTGCCTCTGTACTTCTTGAGGATTAAGAGCAAACATTATACAATTATTAGATCCTCTTTATAATCTAGAGTATTCATTTATATAAGAGGGAACGTGTTGCAACAAAGTCTTTAATTTTTGGATTACAGGTGTAATTTATGGTAAAATAAGCACTTTAGAAACTTACTATTTGGCTTTTGGCTATTTTTCATCATTTATACCTAATTATCCTCATTATCTGTTTTTTTCCTATTTAATTGTGGTCTTGCACTGTTAGATAGGGAAATATTTCTCAAGTTTTTTATGGCAAGTGTCCTATTGGAGGTTCCCTGTGTAGTGATGCCTCAAGTAAGAATGTTAAAGCTTATTTTGCAACCTCCCCCAACCCCCTGGACTTGTGTAATGAGTGGATTTATAGATTTGAAGGATGGGAATTTAGAAGCAGATATCAGACGTTACCTAAGGCATCATTTATTTTTTTCCTTAAATGTTTGATTTTCGTAAAGAAGAGAAGACAAATCCTACCAGTGTTGACACATATTCGTTGATCCAGCTCTTGGTTGCCCTTCTAAGAATGCCATGTTGAGCTAATAGTCTATGAAGCAGGTACAAGATCTCTCTGTCTCTTCTGTGCTTACCATTGAAATGACCTTTTTTAGCTGTTTTCTCTTCAGCTGCAATTTTAACGTCATTATAAAAAGTGTCAACAAGTCTATATTAAGGGTTGGCCAGGTTTGAAGCACATATAAATTTTTAGGCTCTTTTGTTGCATTAAATCACAAGGCTATGCCAAAATTCCCTCTATCCCATGAGAACAAGAGGGCAGCAGTGTTGTTCACTTTAAATCCACTTCATATAAACTGAAGAAATAAAGATATATGTATAAATATATTAAAAAAAAAAAAGATTAAATAACTTGGTGACATGGTGGATAAATGCTGCTTTTTGACTACAGGAGTTTTAGTTTGAATCCTGGCCAGGTTACTGGTAGTATTGAGTTAGCTGTTTTGAGTGTGTGTCTGCATATATTTTCCTTCTGTAAATGTGCATTTTAGGCTAATTGGCAACTTTAAATTTACCAGTTGTGCACGAGTGAGGGTATGTGTGCAAGAGTGCTCTCTAATGGATTAATGGGATCCAGCTCATTGTGGCCGTCAATTGAACCAAGCAACTTTAAGAAATAGATGAATGCATTGATTGCTAGTGCTCTATCCAAGGATTGGTCCTGCCTTCTGTATGATTTTGATGATATATACTGACTTATCCAGAACTTAAATTGGATTAAAGAGTTTTAGTACATGGCCTAATATGAAAAGCAGAAAGCAATATACAGGGTGGGCCATTTATATGGATACACCTTAATAAAATGGGAATGGTTGGTGATATTAACTTCCTGTTTGTGGCACATTAGTATATGTGAGGGGGAAAACTTTTCAAGATGCGTGGTGACCATTGTGGCCATTTTGAAGTCGGCCATTTTGGATCCAACTTTTGTTTTTTCAATAGGAAGAGGGTCATGTGACACATCAAACTTATTGGGAATTTCACAAGAAAAACAATGGTGTGCTTGGTTTTAACGTAACTTTATTCTTTCATGAGTTATTTACAAGTTTCTGACCACTTATAAAATGTGTTCAATG
>JANRMT010062861.1:14330440-14346951 GCA_026402145.1 Polypterus bichir lapradei | reverse complement strand
ATATATATATATATATATATATATATATATATATATATATATATATAATCCAACATCTTTATGTCTGTCCACTTTTCATGAAAGAACTACTTAAAGAATTTAGATTTTTTTTTTTCTACAATTTGCTTGAACATTCCGGTTGATTTTGCGACTTCTCTCATTGTATAGTTCGATTGCGGTACCAATTTATTCACGTGAATCAGAGAGAGAGGCTGTGGGCCGAGGGGAGAGGGAGGTGGGACCTCAGTAATACAGGAGCCGGACGGGGCCATCCTTACTTGCGAGCCAGCCTTTGTTTGAATCGCTCTACCACTCGCCACATGCACCTTGCCTCTGCTTAGCTAGCAGTACCTGTTTGTTCAGTAGACATTATCATCTAGAGATTGTTAAAGAGTAACGTTTGACGTTTTTAAGAGAGAGATCACAGCTACGTGTGTTTTAGAGGGTACCTGCACATTGGCAGAGATATCACGGCCTCTTGCTTTTCTTGTCAGAGCTGAACGCATTCAGATACAGAGCCAGCATTTGATGTTGGAGCAAATCTACCATTCACTTGGCCAGAATTACATTTTTATAAATTGATTTTTAAAGTTTGTCCTGTTTCACTACTACGTGGGCGGAGTTGCAGGGGACAGATAGTACTAGATATACTGAACATATCGGACAGAATCAATTTAAATATTCTGCAGATAAATATGCACACAAATTCAGAGAACAAGAGTTGAAATTGCTACTTAAACACAAAAAATAGTGAATAGCCCAGCAAGTTGCTACCCATACACAAAAAATCCAGAAGTGAACAGACTTCCAGTTACTAAATTTACATAAAACATCCCCAAGTGAACATATAAATGTAATGTAAACATACAGTACCTCAAACAGAAAAACTCCTGTTTAACATACAAATAAAAAATATACTGTATTTTCTTTGGCTGAAATATTGCAGTGATGGGTTTATTTGTGATTCACACATTGTTTATGAATCTAATAAAGAAATTCTTATAGGGGCCATGAATGTTAAAGGTCCATTTTATTCCAACTACCTGGAATATGTTGTAAAACTAGAAAATTCAAATTATAACCTTTTGAAGACTGAAAGTGTAGTGCTATAAGAAAATATAACAGTATTTCAAAGGAAACCATTTGGTGTAAAAAGATTAATGGAATGCAATTTCATGCCAAATTTTAAAGTACAAGTATAGGTGTTTCACTGTTGTCTTAGTAAATTTCTAGGGTGAAGCTGGGTAACACAGCTAGTATTGGTATATATTGAAAATAACCAAAATGAATTTTAGTCCCCAAAATTTCCTGCATCATTAACTCCGACTGTTCAAAGCAGTGAAGTTAGTCCTCCACCTCAAGATTTTATGTTGGGTTTTTTAGTAATATATCCCTTTAGAATGCACCCACTTTTGTTGATGAGAGTGATGTGGCAACAAACTTCTAAAGCTTTTGAGATTAGTTACTTGATGGACATGAAGGTATTGTCTCAGGTCTGAAGAGGAATGACTCTAAATTTCTTGTCCAAAGGCATATATATGATTGTGCATAATCTTACCAAGACCATTTCATTTAAGTTTATATTTGTATTTGAACTCCATAGTAAGAAGAGATCTAAAACTAGAACTAGAAAATCTAACATTCAGCAGATTGAATTAAAGAGTTATGCTAACAAAATCATTGGCAAACTGCATCCATCGACAATACTCTTGAAATCAGAAACTGTATCATTTTATTGATTTCTTTATAGATTCTTTTTTCAGATTAATGGAGTAATTTACTACGCATTACTTGGCCTGAATGTTTTTAAATTGTTTTCCTAATTGAAAACTGCCTCTTTTGATTTCCCTGTTGTAGTCTATTTTTATATCACTTCCAGACTTTAGTATACATTAGCTATTAGTTGTTTAGGTCTTCTTTGAGTTCCTTATTTGTTGTACTTCAGCAGCTATGGATGCTTTCTTCAAACCCAATCTTTGGCTTGCACTGAAAGAGAAAATGTAGGCTGGGTAAAGCTTATTTTTTCCAGTGACATGCGATTGCCTGTTTTTCAAGCTGGCTAGGCATGGTAGTACTTTGAGTCTCTTGGAGGCTGCAGTTATAAGTCTGCTTCTGTTAAAATCCCCCTCATGGTTTCTAATGTTTTACCTCCAGGCCATTTTCTGGTTTAAATTTTTCTCTACTTAGACTTGTTTATTCTTTTTCTAAAACCGAATGAGTAACTAGGTTATAAATGAGCCCCGTCTTAAATAAAAGATCATTTTAGTGGTTTATTATATATAAAGCATGCAGTCTTACCTAAAACTGGAAACTAAAGAAAAGAGCTAAGTAAGAACTCCACAGAATGTGCACAAACGAATGTTCGGTACATCTGTCTGTTATCCTTTAAACAGTCTGTGAGGTAGTCACATACGTATGTAATGCAATACCCAATTAGAAAGCATATCTATGTATACTGAACACAACTAAAAATTTACTCTATCCTTTCAAGTGAACATGAGAATGCAACGGCCTCAACTGGCCCATGTTGTTTTGTTCATAACACTGAGTAGACTTGTCTGCTTCTGATAAGTTTATATTCCTGTTCTTCAATTTTTCTAGGATGACTAACCTGGTGTAGTTTGTTTAAAGCTGTTGAGTGAATTCTGGCAAACAGTTATCTTTCACTGCATTAATTATACTCAATGATAGATTGTTTGTTAATTTAGGCAATACTACACAAAGGACAATCATACCAATCACAGAAACTGTCAGAATGAAAATAAAATTCACAAATTGCTTTATAGGTTGCTTCATTGCATCTACAAGTAATGATGAACATTTCATTAAATGCTATGATGTAATAAATGCATTTAAGTGTAATTATCCCAATTAATGATTACTGGTTCTCAATTTCTGCAACATTTGTCATCTTTACAGTAATTGAAGAGAAAGGTGTTAAAATGAAGTTAACGGTCATTGACACTCCAGGATTTGGGGATCAGATCAACAATGAAAACTGGTAAGAGTCTGACGCAACCTGTGGTCTCATTGGAACTTAAGCTAGTCATTATCAGTGCCAATTTAATGAGCAGCATGCTGCTATCATATGAGAGTTTAATCTGTTTTAGTATATAACTGAAGGCCTGGCATTTTAAACTGCTATCCATGTAGTTTAATGGCCAAAGCATGCAGTAGAGAGAGAGAGAGACAGACTTGCTTATTCTGAAAACCAAAATACGTTTTGCATAAAAAAAATACCTTGTAGTCGCTATAGAAACAGCTGTTGTCTAAAGGTTGCTTGTTCTCCAAAACTTCACAGGATGTGGCATATCATCTGTAAGTGGTTTGTCAGAAAAAAATATTTATTTTTGATATATGTTTCAGCTGGGATCCAATCATAAAATATGTTAATGAACAGTATGAAAAGTATCTGAAGGAGGAGCTCAACATTAACAGAAAAAAGAAAATTCCTGACTCTAGAATCCATTGCTGCATTTATTTTGTGCCCCCTACAGGTCATTGGTAAGTATTGATAAATCTTTTGGATTTATTAGCAGAAGGGTTGGCTTAATGCTTTAGTTTTTGAGACATTCTAATCACTATGTCTTTCAAAGTACATTTACTAGTTTGTTTTTCTTAACCTTTGTTATTTAATAAATGGAAGCTCAGGGGGTTTGTTTCTTATTATACCTCAGTAAATCACATTGATGAAGATGTGCTTTGCTGTTGTTTGTGCATTACATTACAAATGGCTTCTCCTAAGGCAACCACCAAAAGGAGATACTGTATAATGATATTCCTTCCTACATTTGACTGGTTTTGTGCAAAATGTTTTTCCCTATGTAGAAAAACACAATTTTGCATATTATGACTACTTCACAATCTCATGTTTTCCCCAATGTGACCAAGTTAATTGTGGATAGGGTGATCCTTTGATACTTTTGAGTTTAAAATAATACAGACTGGGTCCCCCTTTTATGCCTGATGAAGTAATTATAGTTTCAACATTTATGACATTTGAGCTCAACTTCATTACTCTGTTTAATGCGTACCAAAGGTGTTATGTGGGTTCCATATAGGCAAGGGGTGCATGGAATATATACCTTCAAATATGGCCTGTCGGTACAAGTGGATGATAAACCACTGTGTTTGTACAGCCTAGCAGCACCTAGCATATCCAAGTGCATGCTTTTCACATTGCCTTATGTATTGCTTGCTTTCTATGGGTTAATTGTATGTGGGTTGTGCCAGTCCTCTTTAGATTGTATTAGAATAGTTTACAATAGAAGCATGGCCATATAAACAGTTCCTGGGTTTACCATATCCTGGTAATTGTTTTTTTTTTTGTTTTTTTTTCCCCATTATCAATTTATTGTCCAATCTGCTTAATCCAGTGTTTGGAATTGTTCTAGCCAGATCCACTCCTGTTAAGATGAGGTACAAAGCAGGAACCAAACCTGAAGAGGAAACACTTACAGTCATGCACTCATATGGGACCAATTTAGAGTTACATATCAACCTGTTTCACCTCTCTGGGAAGTGGGAGGACCTGTCATCCCCACAAGGCAGTTTTCTTAAGGAAAAAAGATCTATGTAGTAACAAGATTTGTTTTTTGTATGCCTGTGCATATTCCTGGAAACCTCAAATGAGAAGAATTTATGCATGTGGCTTGATGTGGGTACTGTAAACCCACTCAGCATCAAAAAAGCATCTGTATTTTTTTAATGAATTGATGAAGCTACATGGACTGGAAAAGATAGCTTAACAGAAACAAGTTATCATGTATAATATAGTTTCAGTTTTAGTAGCTTGTAAATTCCTCCTGCCTAAAGTTTTTCAGATGATGCAGTCTCCAGCGTGTGACAGTTTAGGGTATTCAACATTTTGACCCGCTGCAAACAAATTTAGTGAAAGAAAAGTAAAAGAAGCAATGCAACATTCCAATCTCCTGGCATTGTCAGGATGTTAAAATTCTGTTCATTCCTGTTAGACTTAAGATTGGAAAAAGAATGTAGGGAAGCTTACTGTCTGAAGCAATTTGTTTTACGGTAAGATGACAGATTTAGTAGAATTGCTTTTGGCCCTCACCCTGTCTTACCCAAGAGCTGTCATATTTCAATCAAGCTGTAAGAAACAAGGGAAAGCATAGTGCTGGAGGCTTTGCACGTGTGAAACTGCAGAACATTACAGTTGGGGGCATCATCATGTGCACATTTTTTTTTTTTAAAGTTTTACATGTGTATAGGAAGAAAGGGGCCAAAGATGATTGGATTAATTGAATCTGTTTTGCTAGGTTGCGTCCCCTGGATGTGGAATTCATGAAAAGATTGGGGAAGATTGTAAGCATTGTCCCAGTGATAGCCAAAGCTGACACATTAACCTTGGAGGAGAGGCAGGAGTTCAAATATCGGGTAAATATTTTGAAAAGTAATATGCCCTTTTGCTCAGCTTTTTTTGGAACTTGGTGAAAATATAGCCCTAAAAATACAAAAAGTGTGTAAAAAAGCAACTTTTTAAAATGTATTTGGCAAAACATATTTGTGAATGGTGTATTTACATGTTACCAAAGGCCATATCTGTTTTTTATTAAAGACCCTTGTTTTCTTCCCTCAGATTCGGCAAGATCTGCAGGCTCATGGTATTAGAGTATACCCTCATAAAGAGTTTGATGAAGATGCAGAAGACAGAATTTTGAATGACAAAATCAGGGTATTACTCTACCATTGAATATGTGCTATTCTGTGTACATGATTTATTTACCGACATTAACATCATAGTTTTAGTTCCCAAAATATCTTCCATTATACGTCATCTGCTTCAGACTGTAATCTGTTCAATACTTATGTTTACTAACCTAACAGTATAATGTAAATGTAATCCTGAACCTACTATGTGTTTCATAGACTGGAAACAAATCAAACTGTTTGTGTCTGGTCACAGCACCCTTGCAGAATTTTAATTTAGTTGAATTGACAGATTAGTAATGTATATTTGAGTGAACTATAAAATATGGTAAAAGAAAATTTTGAAACCTATTACATTTTTCATCAATTAACCATATAATCTGTGCACAGTATATGTATGCAGTAGGTGCACATCTAGCTGCAAGTTTACATTTTAAGAATTTCTCTTGATAATGATGGCTGTCGTTATTGCATCAGGTAATCCTGCAGTACATCCTCAGCCAGAGCAACTGAAAATCAAGATTGCATCTAAGCTCTAATATGATGCACATGCACAGATCCTTGGTGTATACCCCCCATATTTATTCACCTTACACATAAATGGCATTGTGAACAACTTGAGGTATTGTTCATAGGTTTTTGCTGTTGGAGTGACTTTTTTTTCCCCCACAGGAAAAGATTCCATTTGCAGTGGTAGGAACAGACAGAGAGCACCAAGTGAACGGAAATAAAGTTCTTGGCAGAAAAACAAAGTGGGGTATAATTGAAGGTGAGTGCTAAAGACAACATTGATATTTAACTGCAATGCAACATTCCAGATTATTTTTCATTATCTATAGGGCAATTAGTTTGTTGTAGCTTTGCCGAAAGCCAAATATATTGTATTCAAACTCTGATATACCCTTTACAACTTAATAACTAAACACCAGAATATATAGATATTGCAAAAAGAGAGTATTATTATCATTATTATTTAGCAGAGTGTCTGTTACCTTAGTATCAGTATAAAGGTGTCATTACTGATTCGCAAAAGAAAGTAAGTAAATACTTATTTATGCATGTGTAAATTAACTATATACTGTAGTGGACGTCCAATGCCAATTGTGCCAGAGCAATTTCTTTACATCTTATGTGCTCAAGTCATTACTGTCTTAACTTATGGATTGGTTTCAGTTTGTTTAATTGAATTCACTTTTCTTAAAAGATGTCCAGGGATGGTACAGTGGTTGATGCTGCTGTCCTGTAGATTCATTGTCCCTAGTTCAATTCTTGAATCTGACTATTGTATTTGTGGGGTTTCCTCCCACATTACAAAATATGTACATTTTTTGATTAATTACCAATTCAAAACTGGCCCTGTGTGAGTTGACCTTGTCCAGGACCGTTTCCTGCCTTTTACCTAGTGCTGCTATGATAGGCTTCAGCCCCTTGCTAAAAACTGGATTAAGTGCACCACAAAATATAAATGCTTATAATTTAGTAGGTAAGACCAAACTAAACACAAAATTAAAAAAAGTTTCTGAATGCCACTGACATACTTATTTGATGGCTTATACCGTTTTCGCCTATATCCATGCACGAAAAATACATTTATTTTCTAAATGCCACTGAACTTGTAAATTGCCTGGATAAATGTATCTTAAGATAACTTTGATAAACCCTCTTAACTTAGTTCTTGCAAATTAAATATTCTGGAAATTGGTGACATTCCTCACACAGATAATCTCAGTTTGGGTCATGGAACCCATGGAGCAGTTAATTAATGAAACTAATTTTTAATTTAGTAATTTGAAAATTTAAGAAACATGAAAAAAGTAACTTGTCGAGATGAACGGGTTACAGCTGTAAATACAGTATTCTCTTGAAAGGCAATCACTTGTGAGCAGTGAATGGCTATTAAACACTGCCATCTAGAGTTTTGTAATGTCACTACAGTATTATGTTGCTATGAAGGAACACCAGTGAGAAGAATGGTTAGAACTTACTGAGGCTACCAAAGCTACAATATAACCTCTTTGTCATTTATATTAATAGAATCCCCTATATACTTTATTCTAAACCATTAAACAGAGCTATTCTTATCCCTGTCATTGTTTTAATTTTCCAGTTGAGAATGTGGCCCATTGTGAATTTGCCAACCTACGGGATTTGCTGATAAGGTAAGGGCTTGTTTGGCTTTATAATATTACTGAGAGTTACATTTTTTTTTTATTGAGATGGAGTTATACAGGCTCAGGTATGTGGTGTTGTCCAGTGGCCTATCCTGTGCAACTGAAAGAAAGATGCATTGGACACAGGCTGCTGGAGGAAGTAGAATCCTCACACTAAGACACATCCTGCTTTTGTGATGTGCCACTTGTACTGCTGTCCGTTTTACTTCCATGTGTGAAATGGGTGGTCAGTGGCCGTTGGCCTCAAATATTTGATAGAACAGAGCAGATCAATATTCTCAGACACTCACTTTTTTCTTGTGAAATATTTCATTGAAATGTATGATGGACCCATAGGCACAAGTGTGATCGAGTTATTGTATCTTATTATATTATTATATTATTATATGTATTATTGTATCATCTGTTGCCAGCAGAAATCGGTTAATAATTTTAAAAAGTGGCTGAAAGGGAAAACTGCAAACACTGCAGTGCTCTGGAGTCTGAGTTTGGCATCCTGGTGTATCCGCATGTAGCAACGTTTAATTTACAACCGTGAAAGAAAAGGAGAAAAAAAAGAGTCCTGGAGTTTTAAGCCCTAAAAAAGTGACTTTAGGTTGTTTACTAAAAGAGAAAATATTGCATCAAATTTTTGAGGTTAAACTTTGGACATTTAAAGTATTAGAAAATTGTCTGATGTTACACCACTGCTTCTTACCTTGCTGTGAATTTTCAGTGGGTCATCATTCGAGATTCTACAACGAATACTAAACAGCAGTTGGCATTAGCGCGAATGACCTGGCATTATGGTCGCCAGATATCCTAACCCTCTGTTGTCTCTTTTTCACTAGGTCTCACCTACAGGATTTAAAAGATGTCACACACAACATTCATTATGAGTGTTACAGGGTGAGGAGGTTAAACGAAAGCAATATGAACCTGCAAACTGGACTTTCATCTGTGAATGGTGTGATGGATAAAAATGATAGTGAAAGCAACCTGTAAAAGAGAAGAAAAGCCAACCAGATAACAATTCTGCCTTCGAAAAGCTTACCCCACTCCCCAACCATATAGTCTGTTCTACATCTCAGCTGGGCTTTATAACACGAAAATATACGAAATACAAAGACATGTTAAGCAAAAGGAACCCTCTGAGGAATTGTCCGCAGCCGTTACTTGTTCCTTTTTTCCTTTGCGTGAACTGAAGTGTTTTCATCAAGCCCTTTTGGATTTCTAGAGTCGTGTTTTGCCATGGCTAAACTGAAAGGGATTCTCTCTTTTTTTTTTTTTTTTTAACAAAATTGAATTTTTCTTTTGGGCCCAATTTGGAGGCTTATATGGATGGGGGATGGTGAAGTTAAAAAAAAATGGGGAGGGGGCTTGCTTCTGCATGGCTGAGCATCAGCTTGTAAAGGTTCACAGCGGACTCCTTGCTAAACACAGTTGTCAAGTAAGGCCCTGCCAGCCTTTCTCCTTTGTGTTGTGTATATATGTGGCGTAAAGACAGCTCTTACAAAACCACGCTCTGCCCACTTTGTGTTTGTAAATCCACAGCTACTAAAAGCCATGACAGAATTAGGGAGACCTCACCACTGATCGAGTAGAGTAGCTGCAAATAAGCAACTTTCTAAAAGGGGGGGGGGGGGGGGGGGAATGCAGGATTTTAGGAGGCTTTCTGCCAGGGTGCAGTAGGTGTCAGCTGTGGATGAGGCTGCCCGAGGGGCTGGAAGAAGGGGGAAGGCCCCTCTGACTGAACAATGCTCAGGGCTGACTCTTCTCCAGGGACTGAAACAGTATTTTAGAAATGTGCCATAGCAATAAGGATGTAACAAAGCAATAATTTTAGATACTACCCATTTGCCAAATGCCCTGGTCTGTGGGAACATTAAAAAAACACATTGATTTTTTTTTTTGTCTGCCAGTTTTTCAAAATATCGCTAATTATTAACTGAATGTATCAGTTGTCAGATGTTGTTGTTCCTCCCAGTACCTTCTTGTCGCCGTATTCCCATTTGATTGCAGAGCACATATGGAGGCACTAATGCCAGTGACTTGAAGGGTGCGAGAGACTCCAGGGCCACTGGGACACGTGTGAGGACTGTAATGGGAGTTGCCCCTGGCCCGGCCTGCATGTGTGCACGTCACTCCTTTGCCCCATTGTTAGGTTATTTAGTGTTCATCCACATCACTTTGTATCTTTGCTTTAAAAGTTCTGAAGCTGACTGGATGGCAGTGGATTTCAGGAGAGCCCAAGGTCTTTATTATTATTATTGTACAGAATGTTTTCTTCTCTTTGTTTCTTTTGTACTGAACTAACAGCTTAAATGTGACTATTTCTTATTTGTTTGTGTTTTATAATATTCATATGAAATGGAAAGTGTGATTAAAAGTACCATTCTATACATTATTAGTTTAACTTCTTTGGCACATATCAGAAAAATCTCAGCAATGCGGGTTACCAAGCGTTGGAGTTCACATGGAAGGTAAAGAATGCGAAAAGTGCGTGTCTGTCCATTCAGAAAGAACAAACAATGTATTTAGTTTATTCACCTTTTCTGTACTTTGCTGCGTTTGCAAACACAACTTACAGAGCTGCGCCTGTTTGTATACGCCTGACCGCATTGTTCTTAATGCACTTCCTGAATGTTAGAAGGCGTTTAATTGTAAATTCTGTTTGTATTTCTTCTGATGGTTTACAGAATCAAATGCACCCTTTGTCTCAAGCAGTAGGACGATCAAAAGATACAAGTCTTGTTTAGGTTCTTAATGTCCAGCCCTCAGTGCCCCTCACGGCCGCAGGTTTTTGTCCCAACTCACTTCTCCTCTTAAGCCAAATTAAGCAAGCCATTATTTCCCAGTTTTTGTCAACCATCTGGAAATTACAAACTGATTATGCTACATTTTTACTGAAAGAAGCAGACCTTTATATGTGTCAGAATTAATTCTTTTTACGTAATTTTTTTTTTAATGTTCTGGTCATTTAGAATTTATTAATAAGCACACAAGTGGGTAACACTGAAGTGGCCGCTCCTTTCAGAGCCATTTGTGCTGCCGGCTGCTCTGCTCAACAGCAATTGTCATTTTTCAGAAATAATTAAGAAAGCAAACGCCACCATAACAGTGAATTAAAACAAACCAAAAAAGATAAGCATTTAAAGATCCAGAAAATGTACAAATATGTCTCAAGTTCCTGTAAGTGTAAATCTGACACTACGCCACTATTCTAAATGCAAAATAAAAGGAAAAAGGGAGATGAATGGGGTCATCTAATTAAGCAGTGAGATCCATAAAAGGTAACAAGGACTCACTGACTGACTGCCACAGCGCGAAGACTTCGGGGTCGTTCATGCTGATTACAAGATCAACTTCAGAATTCTAAATGGTAGACTACCTCCTCGGTTTTTAGGGTCCTCCAATCCCCACACCCTTTTAACTAAAAGAATCACATCCCGTTTCAATGTCTTCCTGTCATGGAATATTTTCTCTGTCTGCTGGAATAGTGACCTGCGTATGGACTTTTGGCAAATCAATATATGCTTCATCATGGAGTCCACAGACTTGCAAACCTGCTTCACAATTTCTACTTGGTGTGAGCCATTTTTGACCTTCTTGCAATATTGCCGAATACTCTTTAGACCATCTTTTCGGCCACGTATTGAACTTGCTTCCGACATCTGCAACCACAGGAGACCCTGAGGATTGACCCTGAGAACCAGTGGGACACCAGCGGCTAATCTTCACCAGTATTAACACGGCGTCAGAGAGCAGTGGTGAACATCCCTGGCCAGTCCCAATCTGCCACTAACAGTTCGGAGTAAAGGGGTGGGCTAGCGGAGTGATAAAGCACGATTACACAATTTTGACTGGAATGGTGAAGACCCTTCGTAATGAGATTAATAAAATATCCTGAAAAAAGGAACTATCGTTAAAATTACTGTAAAATCTAATCTGAAAGAGCACTGGACCCTGCTGGCATCATTGTTGCATCCTGATTGAACACGCCATGGGCACGGACTGTTGTGCTGATACCACCTGAGCACAGTTTAGTCTTGGGACAAGAAACTGGACAGGCGTTACTTTAAAATGCGATGCTTTTTGTTAAAAGGGTGGGAAGATTGGAGGACCCTTGAAATCCGCTTGTCCTCACACCACAGCATTAGAGTTGTGCCCAGATGGCTAACTGAACGGACTGATGGGCAGAAAAAAGGATGCTGGGCCACAAATACTACAAAGAAAAGGACAACACATCTCAAAGTGGCACCAGGCGAGGCTTGTAAATCTCATTTTCATTCTACTGAGGTATGTGATGCCCTGTTGAGCTGTTCAGTGCTACCAGAACAGGCTCTGGGGGTCCAGCAAGTTTGAAAGGCTTGAAGTGCCATTGCCAACAGACAGGTGGGCATTATTTGGCACAAAGTCAGATTCATGATAACTCAGAACTACACTGCAGTGCCCGGTAGCTGCACATTCCTGTGCTCAGTCAAACAAGTAAGTAAATGACAAACAAAACTCTTAAATATCTTCGGGTGGGGGGGACGTGTCATGTTTTGTAGTAATAAATACATTTTTAAGATGGCCACTTGCACAAGGCCCAGCTGCTGATTGTACAGGTAATGTGAATCTCCTCATCTCGGACAGTAAAGTGGCGCATTGCAACATGGGGCCACCATTCAAACTAGAAACGGGCAGAGAGACATCTGTGCCAGTGTATGGGAGAACTGGGTGACGTGGGCATGTTCTGGGCATTGACAGTGCTGCTGGCAGCCACAGTGCGGCAGATCTTACCGTTGGGCTGTCACACAAAATGAGCAACTTGTTTTCTTCAAATTAGTAACCCAACTGTGTGGCACCAACCAAAAAATCCAAAGTAAAAATGAAAAGTACCAACACTTAAGGGAAGACATTTAAAGTTAACTGTCATTCTTCTTTGGCCTGCACTATCTGTAATGTCACCTGCAGTAGTCATTGTCACATTCTCTGCGCACACACACGCGTTTCTGCTTTTCTCCAGCATCTCAAAGATGGGCAGCGTTTGTTGTTTGTGTGGCTCGGGGGGTGTGTGTGTGTGAACTGCTCTCTCGTCCACAGCTGAATCCTGCCTGGTGGCTTTGCTGCTTGGAAAGGCTCTGGTTCCTTTACTTAAAAGGGGCTCAGCCAGAAAACAGCTGATGAAACCTGAGTGATATTTTAAGGAGACCACGGCTGTCTGCTTTGAAGGCATACCCAGATTTCTTGTTTTTACACTGCATGGTATCCTTCTTGCTAAATGACAAAATGTCCAAAAATTAGAGAAAGTGGCAAAAAGGCCTCACTGCTCGACATTACTTATGGGGTCTTTATTATCACACATACAGCGTGCCACATATGCTGGGCACCATGATCAGTGAGTCGAGATGTCTCACCTCAAAATGTCAGGCTGCTTTATCCTCTGCAGGGCAGCTGCAGCCCATCCCACCAAGCATCGATTGTAAGGCAGGAACAACCTCAGGCCAGGACAGCGCCCACCAGAGTGAACACACACACACACACACACACACACACACAAGTGACTTAGCATCACCAGTCCACCTAACCTGCATGTCTCTGGACCGTGGGAGGAGAGTCGCACCACACACACAGGGAGAACATGCAGACGCGCCTGAGGGTCTTTGTTCGTACTCTGGTCGGGAGACACCAACTGCTTGTTTTTGGATTCACGGTGGGCAATGGCAGCATCAGTTACCCACCTCATCCCAGTTTTGTGTGTGTGTGAAAACATGACATCTGAGAGCTGTGACTCTTCTTTAGCCAAACTTGACGCCGTCTCACTCCTGGGTTTAAGTTGTATGAAGCAGTCCAATAAGAACAGCAGACGACGCGGACGACTCCATTGTTACCCGAATCTGTTGGTAGCTGGCACAGCCGGGGCTTGTCCGAGGTCATACCGTTACGTTTTCAAATTGATTTGCTCGATGCTGCAGTCGCATTCCCTGCGCCACTCCCTTCAGCTCCAGTGGTCCCACGTGCACCCGGCGGCCAAAAGCAAAGAAGTCTGCTGCACAAGGCAAATGCCGAGCATGGGCATCGAGAGCATTAAACTGGGCTCAGCTTAAAGAGGACAGAATTGGAAATGCAACACAGGAAGTGATCACATGCCATGTTCAGAGCTGATCTTCAAGACCACTAGTGGGCTGTTAACATGTGCCAGGTGGTCTACGGGCTGACCTCGTCATCAGAACCCTGAGACCCCAGACACAAGCCTCTTTTACTTCCATGCCACTCTTTCCCTCTCCAATCCTGCATGGCTGTAGTGGTTGCTTGTTCTCTTTTCACCCGTTTCTTCAGACTCGTCGCTCCCCTTCCACCTTAAGAGCCGACCACCCGTCAACAGCAATCCCATAATTCCAAGTGGATGCTTGTGCGCGATCCTTCCGGCGCCATCTTCGGTGCCCTAGTGTGGACCATCTGGGACTCTGAAAGGTAAAACCCAGCAAGATCTGAATGGTAGACTTGTAATGCAGACCCTCCTTCTTAGGTGGGCTGAACACCCACCCAAACGTGAGGGAAGACACCAGAGGAGCCTTGAAGACCTGTGGGTAAAACTAACGGAAAGGAGCCAGCATGGCAGATCATAGAGCAGCGGTCCTAGGGCAGTAGGACGAGTCTGCCACTGTGCAGTTTATGTGGATGTGCTGGGGTCTTTCATCGGCCAGGACATGGATGGGGTGACCCACTAGGAAAAGCTGAGAAAAAGAAGCATTGCTGAGGCCAGCAGGGGGCATCAGAGTCAGACGAGACATAAACCTGAGGTCCTGACTTTAGGTGGTCATGAAAGATTCCGGGGCACCCCTCGTAATGAGTAGGGGGTATCCCGATGTCCCGGCTAAACTGCCCACCACGGCCTCTTATACACACCATCTCTCTCACTTCACTTCACCACCTGAAGAACTCATGTGTGGCACAAAAAATGGCTGCTGTCACCTCATCCAGGTGGGTGCTGCACATTACAGGTGGTGGTGGAAATGGTTCCCCCCTCAGTGAAGTGCTTTGAGTAGAGAGAAAAGCGCCATACAAGCGTAAAGAATGATCATTTAGCAAGTGGCATCGTCTATTCCTGCATTTTGTCCTGATGGCGGGTGAGGGCACAGTGGTTTGTTACTGCTGGATTGGTGGCCATGCGGCTCCGTGAAGAGGGTCTCTGGCCATCTGTGTTGTGCTTACCCCCATTCTTTTGAAACCCAACCTCCCTGGAAAGGGGGGACTGTTTTCTCAAATGCCCACCCCAAGATTTCTTCCATTTGCTTGTTTTTTTTTTTACTTTCTCGTCTGCTTTGAGAGCCAAGGCTTTGGGGGGGGGTTTCCTGTTCCAGCCCCCTGAGACAGTCCTGGTGTGATGTTTGGGCCATACAAGAAATCAATTGATGTTAGTAGTGGTGTTGGCACAGCTCAGAGGTTCCCAACCCAGGTGCGATGTGCCTGTGTGGAGTCTGCGTGGTCTCCCCGTGTCTGAAGCCCCCCACAGTCCAAAGACATGCAGGTGAGGTGGGTTGGTGACCCTAAATTGGCGTGTATGTGTTTGCCCTGTGGCTGACTGGCACCCTCTGCAGGGTCTGTCCCTGCCTTACGCCCTATGGGCCCCAGCAGACCCCCACCCGTTTAGGACAAGGCAGGTTAGCAAATGACTGACAAATAAACAACAAGTGGTGATTCGACGGACTACCTTCAAATTCACATATAATATTTAAAACAACGTAATTCACGACAACCCCAGCACCGAGGATAACGTTTTCAGAAGTAGACAACTCAGGAGTACGTTTTTAAAAGTCTCCATATTTCAGGGTACTGCCCCCCGTTTTTAAAATGAAGACGCAGCCACCGTCACCCCGTGTTTAGCACCAAGACGGACGCCGCAAATTTTTTTGGGGAGGAGAAATAAAGAAGAGAAAGGTGGCATGAAGAAGTTCACGTCTATGCTTGGTCGTGACTGGCTGAGAAGCTCGTGTTCACAAAGGTCCACTGCGGCAGCAGAAGATCCAAAGCTTTACAAGTCACGTTTGCCGAGGCGCACAGCATGGCGAGAGGACCCAGTCTGGCTCGTTAGAAATCTACTGCACCATTGGCTGATTTTCTTTTTTTTTTCTTTTTAAACCCCGCCCCCCACATCAAGTTCTGTGAAGCCATTTCAGGCGACTGAGATCGGCTCATGGCAGCAAACAACAGAAGATGGCCTCCACAGACGGGCCACAACTGTGCGCTTGGCACAACACACTGGTAAATATCACCCCCCACCACACTGGTAAATATCGGGCCCCAATATACCGGTAAATATTGGGCCCACATCAACACACCAGTTAATATCAGGCCCCCCTAACACACTGGTAAATATCGGGCCCCCCTCAACACACTGGTAAATATCGGGCCCCAATATACCGGTAAATATTGGGCCCACATCAACACACCAGTTAATATTAGGCCCCCCTAACACACTGATAAATATCGGGGCCCCCCAATACACAAGTAAATATTGGGCAGCCCCAAACACCATTAAATATTGGCCCCCCAATACACCAGTAAATATTGAGACCCCCAATACACCAGTAAATATCGGGCCCCCCCTCAACACACCAGTTAATATCAGGCCCCTCTAACACACTGATAAATATCAGGGCCCCCCAATACACCAGTAAATACAGTATTGGGACCCCCCAATACACC
>JANRMT010062861.1:14283202-14330340 GCA_026402145.1 Polypterus bichir lapradei | reverse complement strand
CCCACCACACCAGTAAATATTGGGCCCACATCAACACACCAGTTAATTTCAGGCCCCCCTAACACACTGATAAATATCGGGGCCCCCCAATACACCAGTAAATATTGGGCCGCCCCCAATACACCAGTAAATATCAGGGCCCCTAAACACCAGTAAATATTGACCCCCCAACACACCAGTAAATATTGACCCCCCCAATACAACAGTAAATATTGGCCCCCAATACACCGGTAAATATCAGGGCCCCCCCAACACACCGTTAAATATTGGCCCCACAATACACTGGTACTCCCCAAGTCCTAAACTCTTAACAGTATCAGCAGAACGCTGTGACCTGAGCGGACTCAAACCCAACATTATAGAAATATAAATAAATAAATAACTTAACAGCATGAATTGCTTGAGCAGTGCAGCACGAAGGTAGCCCACCCAGCCTAAGCAGAAATGGCACCGTGAAGTGTTAATTCATTCTGACCTCTTTGGACAAAAGTCACACAATTACCTGCCACCAGGGCGCGCTCTTCAATCAGTTTAGAGCTCCATTGACAGGTCAGGTAGAGTTGGAGGTGTGTGTGTTTGTGTGTGTGTGTGTTTGTTTGTGTGTTTGTTATAAAAGAGCCACTGCACAAGGACCCAGGACATTTTCAGCACAGTGTTTTTTTTTATCAGTCATGAAAGTGAAGTACAGCAACTGGTGTTGTGACAAGTCCAGACCCACAATAACACAACCTGGCTAAGCTCAAAGAAACGGAGAGGAATAGAAAACAAAAAAGGCCGAGTCAACGAGGTCAGAGTCTTTTCCACTCCCCCCTAAAAAAAAAAAAAGAAGTGAGAGGGTCTCTTAACTGAACCCACCATGCCGGATAAAATCTCTACTGAAAAGGCTCCCACACTGGGGGTCAGTAGGGGGGAGTTACCGTCTGAAGACACTACAGCTCAACGTCCTCCTTGGTCCATTCCTAGTCTGACACTTCGGTTGAGATGATGAACCCATAACCCCCCCCCCCCCCCCCCCCCCCCCCCCCCAAAAAACCAGAGGACGTCCACTCCTGCCGCACTTCATGGATGTACACGCGGTTATTTTTTTTTTTTTCCTTTTTGGATGTTTCTTTTGAGAAGCTGGAAACTCTCCGCCGCTCATCCCGAGACTTCAAATTTGAGAACAGAATAAAAAAAATTATGCAATTAAATAAATAAATAAATAATAGTTATAAAATTAAAAAAAAAAAAAAAGCAAGAAAGCGTGCAGCTCCCAGCAAGTCAGTAGTCTTTTTTTTTTTTTTTTTTTACCCTCCTGTGTTGTTTTCTTCTTCGTTTGTTAAGACAAGACACCAAAATCCAGTTTCAGGATGGTATGGGAGCTTCAAGTCACTGGATGGACAGATGGTGGATGGCATTTACAAAGTGCTGCTCCCACCACAGGGGCTGAGGCCTCGCTGAGCCTCGGCCCACCTTGACTCCTCTTCCCCGTCGAGACACTTTGTGGTACAATGGACGCAAGATGACTGGAGAAACCTGTACACGCACCCTTTGTCAAAACACAGAACGATGTCACATCAAAGCTGGAGTTCTGGAGTTCGATTATTATCCTTATCATTATTATCATTATTATTATTATTATTACACGTTTAGATTTTTGTAGATATCCCACTCTGCCACCGTCTCTCCATCCTAATTTTAAATGCAGGTGCTCTCTTTGTTCTCTCCGTCTGCTTCTCTCACTTTTACTTATTTTTCTTTTTTTTTTTTTTTTAAATTATCCCCCATCTCTCCAAGTTCTGAATGAAGATGACTGTTCAGCCCTCGGGTTTAAAGAAGAGGAGAAAGGTTTGGCTGTTTGTGGCCAACTGCTCCACTTCCTCTCGTTACTCGATGACCATGCACATGGGAAGGTGCTGCGAAAAGTACTTGAAAAGTTCTGGGGTGGCCCCGGGGCAGTTGGTCAATTCGAGCTCTTCGAGGTCTTGCAGCTGAATGAGGCCCGACAGGCCTGTGGTGGTCAGCAGGGGACAACCTGGCGCAAAGACACAAAGGGGAGAAGGGTTACGCGTTTGGATTCCAGAACTTTACTATTCATTAGAACGAGTGGGACAATCTGGGAGGAGAACGGGCCCACGCAGCCCAACACAGCGGGTCGCTCCTGTGACGGTGCAGGTCGGCTCCACGCTCCCTCTTGAACCCGGCACCGTCATGAGCTGAGCAGACGGGGGGACAAACCGTACCAAGCAGGGCGGATGGTCAAACAGTCTTCAGTGCTTTTATTAAAAAAAAAACAAACAAACAAAATGGTGTTCAAAAAGTGCAGTGTTCAAAATGTCCCAAAAATAAATAATCCATAAAAGCAAAGTGTGAGCAGAGGTTAAAATGCAAATAAATGAATAAATTAAAATGAGCACGAGCCCTGGTGCAATCTATTAAAACAGGTGTCTCCTTGGCTTAACTCAGAGAGGGTCCTAAATGGCAGTTCAGCCACCCAATTCATCGCTGCCCCTACGCTCGGACCCCTGTAGCTGCCTCTGGCTCCCACCGAGCCTCTGACCCCCGGCTGCCAGGCTTGTGTACCCTCTGGTCCATGGCACCACCCGCAGAATGCTGAGCAGCACCTCGGCTCCCCCAAGTGCCGTCCCTACCCTTGCGCCTGATCTCTCTCTCTCTCTCTCTCTCTCACTCCTGTCTTTTCTCTCTCTCTCCATCTTTCAGCCTCCTTTCATTTCCCTCTGTTCTCCTTTCCTTTTCATTCTCTCCCTTGCTCTTCCCTTTTTAGAACAGGGACGTGGCACAGCTGTGGCAATCAGCAGCTCCAGGTGCCAACCAGGGTCACAAGTGATCCTGCAGAGGCGTCTGCCCTCACATAACGTACAGAAACCACTCTCGCCACGCTACCACGCTACCCCACACAAAGTTATTTATTTAATAGATGCCAATCAGCTGCGGACCTCACTTTACCGCACTTCCTCTCTTCTTATTCCTCTAAAATAACATCAAGTCAAGTTTTGAAAGTCCCTAAAGTCCTACTGTCCACCACACTACCAAGGGATGTTCAAAAGGTTTACGCACTTTTATATTTACCTTGGAAATGGTGAAGGCAGGAGGAGTAGTAAATGGACTTTAAAAAGCTGGTATGACGCTGGGAAAATTGCATCGCAAACGAAGGTGACCATGTAGAAAAGCGATGTCATTTGTTTTTGAAATTCTTAAGAAAAGCCAAGCAAAATGACCCCTTTTATTGGCTAACTAAAAAGATTACAATATGCAAGCTTTCGAGACAACTCAGGCCCCTTCTTCAGGCAAGATGTAATCAACCCTAACCCTAACCCTAACCCATTACATCTTGCCTGAAGAAGGGGCCTGAGTTGCCTCGAAAGCTTGCATATTGTAATCTTTCTAGTTAGCCAATAAAAGGTGTCATTTTGCTTGGCTTTCCTCTACATTCATAATGGCTAACATGGTACAACACCCTAGTACTACGAAACTCTTAATAAATAAAGTGAGGAAACTTTTTGATCGTCCCTCGTACTTGCTAACTCATTCCAAGTGTCGATGGTTCTCTGTGTAAACTGTGTAAATTCTAACCCCAAATGGTGCTAACATCTTCTGTACCCATGCCCACCTCTAAGTCTCAGTCACTCTGGACCAATTTCAATCTCGCAGAGCCAGGCGTATAATAATAAATACACAATGGAGACAACTATGGGGGAACTTTGCATAAAAGTGGGAGGGAACAATTAGACGGCTCACTGAGTGTCACATTTCTAAGCCAATCAAGCGCTTCATGGAGGTGGAGTTAAAAGTAGGGGCGGCGACTATGAACTGCCAAGAACAGAAGGTGCTCTCGTTAACGTCATCCATCAGACAGCAAGCTTCGAATTATGATGAACCATCTAGAGGCGAAAAGGCTCCTAAAAAGACCCCTCTTAAACATAAACGTGTGTCACGTGTGCAGAGAGCACACTGCACGTGTGACATCAAATCCTATTTTCAAAGACATCAATGGACGAGCGGCAAAAGCGAATGATACGTTGGGGCAGGTGCTGCGTGTGCTCTCTGTTGTCTACATTTACGACGACAGTGTCGGAGTCAACGCAAGGTTGAAAGAATTGCCAGCTCCATTGGTGGAAATGCAAAATATACATCTGAAGCAAATGGTGTGTCACACCCCACTGAAAAGAGGTGTAAAAGGACAGCCGATAAAGAGTCACATGAGATGCAGATTTCAGTACTCAAAACACCCGAATCAGTAAACGTGGCCAATGACACTGGAACCACAGATCAGGCCGACCTTCTGACTGCACGTCTAAACGAATAACTACAGGAAGTTAACATCACAGTCTGACTGGAAATTCGAAACACGCCTCGCCAGAATGTAGCCGCAGCGTTTTAACACGATGTACCACTGTGAGTGGAAAAAAAACACACCAAAATGTTTTTCATCACATCTTCAACAA
The DNA here is from genome assembly GCA_026402145.1 of Polypterus bichir lapradei. Classification (NCBI taxonomy): domain Eukaryota; kingdom Metazoa; phylum Chordata; class Cladistia; order Polypteriformes; family Polypteridae; genus Polypterus; species Polypterus bichir. Next base: position 14,325,895 of record JANRMT010062861.1, on the reverse strand, counting down.
TAGTCGGCTGATTTACTTAATGTTTGATACAAAGTGTATGTAATATGTTTTCCAACAACAGTTGTATTAATTACTCACATCAAACAAACAACAGTGCTGCACTAGCTTATTGAACTTAAGTCTTCGTGTTTTGACATAAATAAAATGAGATTACCTTTTCATTCAAAGTTATCAACAAGATGTGGAACAGTAATTTTAATAAGTGTTTTATGATTTATTAAAGAAGTTGTTCGAAGTGCTTTCCCTCGGCACGAACACAAGCCCTCAGCCTTGGTCTCCACTGATCAATTGCCTTGTCAACAACACTCTGTTTCAGTTCAGCCCAGACAGAGATGAGGCGCTGCTTCAGGTCCTCAATGTCTCGTATTGGAGTCTGGTAGACGCGGTCTTGCATCAAACCCCAGATTCGATAGTCGACCACCATTGACTTTTACTCCGGGTTCAATGAAGAAAAGCTCTGTGCAGCCAAGTTTGGAGACTGCTACCGATACCATAACTGAGTGGCTGAAGGTAGGGCGGGTCCGCAGGTGGCGCTTGGCATCAGTATCTCGCTTCTTTGTTGTTGACGGTACATACAGACGATCATTCTGGGCATTGATAGGTGGTGCCACCGTAAAAACCTTTTCATCTGTGAACCAGATGAAGCCGACGCTGTGCTCTGAAAGGTTTGTTCCAACCTTTCTGTGGGAACTCTTTTATCAGTCGACGACTGCTGTAACCCTTTAGCAGAACCAAATTCTTAATAAAAATTCGGTCTTCTGTACTAAAACCCATTTTTATCTGCAAATTTAGCAAGGGTCAAACTTGTTTACAAACTTTATCGTCTGCGTTCGCACGTATCCATGGCAACCAAATTTATAAATAAGTAAGATCTTATACTGCTTTGACCAGGCTTTGACACAAGTTTATACAATGTTCCAAATTTTATCAAAATCGGCCGACTATTGTTGAAGATGTGATGAAAAACATTTTGGTGTGTTTTTTTTCCACTCACAGTGTATATGCGGAGACCACAATTCTGATCTAAACTCAACTTGCTGCTGTTATGCCACAGATCAGGGGTGTCGAACTCCAGTCCTGGAGGACTGCAGTGGCTGCAGGTTTTCATTCTAACCATCTTCTTAATTAGTGACCAGTTTTTGATGTTAATTAACTTCTTTAGCCTTAGCTTTAATTAGCTTGACTCAGGCCCCTTAGTTGTTTTTTCCTTAATTAGCAGCCGGGCAGTAATGAGACATAAAACAAGCGGGACATGACCAGCTCACCTGTAGCCATCAAACAAAATCTGAAAATAAAGATGAAGGTCTCAGTAAGGTTGATCCCTCAGGTTACCAAAACAAAAAAAAAACAGAATATGAACAGTTTTGGAAACGTCTGCTGTGGCAGAAACGGCAGCAATGAGCCATGGAGTTGAATAACGGGTTTAATTAACAGCAAGAATCAGCTTCTCATTAAGGAACTGGTTGGAGTTTGAAGCCCCAGTTTAGCTGGTCATCTGTTGGCTTGTTTCACGTCTCATTTCTGTTTGGCTGTCATTTAATGAAGCAAAGAACCAATTCAGAAGACTTAATCCTTAAAAACAGGGCTATTAAAATAGAGGGAAAAGAAGTGAATTAGCATTGAAAACTGGACACTGATTAGGAAAAGGGTTAGAATAAAACCTGCACCCAATGCGGCCCTCCAGGCCTGGAGTTTGACACCCGTGCCATAGAGTGATGTAAAGGTTAAAATGACAGAAAGATATCGGAGCAGGCCGAGGCACTTCTCAAATGCGTGGGGCCAAGTAGCTACAGTGGTCTGTGTGTGTCTGTTTTACAAAACAGAAATTAATCAACAAGTTTCAGTGAGCTCTGGAATTCATAACTGCAGTCCTACCTTTATATTTTCTCTCATTTTCAAGTTTTGTGTTCAATTTCATTTTTCTCTCCATCCTTCCATAGTTAGTTTACGTATTCTTCTAATGCATGAGGCAGAAACAGAACAGTGCAACCCCAAACATTTAAAGGGCACGGACAGGAGGAGGAAATTGGGGGCGGGTTTTAAGGAAGGCACCCTGTGGGCGGAGCCTTTTCGGCATCAGATTTCACTGCTCTTCACTAGCATCTTTTTTTAGTGAGTAGACACCCAGATCTGTAATTGAGAATCACGTCTGGCCCTCGAGACTTGAACAATTATGTTATACTTGGGGGGGGCTGGACAGCAGCACGGTTGTTGGGAGTGCTGCCTCTCAGTGTCAGGTGGCAGCCTGTGTGAGGTCTGCATAGTAGGGTGACTGGCAGCTTTAAATTTGGTGCATGTATTGACAGGCATGTACTCCATGAGAGCTTTCGATACCTGCACCTTCATTCTTGTGTGTATTTAACTTGGTTTGTATGCTGCCTTACTGATAAATAAATAAATAAATAAACAAACTGTAATGGGCTTGAACATTGTGCTCCCTTGTCTTAAATGCAATAATTCAGATGTGGTAGGCAGAGAACCTCATTGGTGCTTAGCAGATTCAGAAAATACAAGTAGACGAGTACATAGATACTTAACAAGTGGCTCTGTGGTGAAATGAACCCATTTTGAGGTTTATATGAAGCGGAGGCATGTGTGTATGTAAACACTTTCCTTGAAAATGATCTGGCTGCAGAACGCAACACTGAGAGCGAGGAGGCCGCTAATCCCCTGATACTAGAAAGATCATCCCATGTATCCTCCTAAATGGGAGAAGAACCACAACTGCCACACACATTTTTACTGGAAAAAAAAAACGCATTCAGAATGGCTAGACGATCAACACATTTTTCCACTTTGTGTAAGTATGTAGATATTTTTAAAATATCCAAACGATATCCAAATGGAAAAATACCTTGAAATATGCACCTTATAAAGAATGGCACTGCCGTTTAATGTAAGGCACAGCAGTGCAATTCCACAACTATGAGGGAGCAGTAAGGCTCAGGCACCGTCTTCGGCTAACCTGGATAATAAAAAGGCACAGAAAAGAGGAGCCAGGATGCCTATTGGCTGTCAACTAATACACTGAGGATCATATGGATTAGTAATCTCAAGAAATGCATCCCCTAATTAAACATTTCGCAGTCTATCATATTGCAACCCCCCAAAACAATAAAATAAAAAAATTACCAGCCAAGGACAAAAGGTGCAGACTTCTCATCCCAAACAGATGTTGTAAACCAAAGTCTTGTATCTTTAAAGAAAGAGACAAACATAGGTGTTACTTAGCAATAAATAAAATGGCATTTTCTGATGTTCTACTTACATTACCTTTTGACATTAGCATTATATATTATTTCTCACATGACACTGATTCCGCTGTTTTGACAGACTAGCTGTCCATAGCTAACTAGATCACTGGACAGACTGTGTGTAAAGTAAAAGGATGTTAGTAAAATGTCACCCATCTAAGTAATCAATGTAGACCTCTGAGTTAATGTTCACAGTGCACCATCTACTGGAATGTAGCCTGTAATGCATATAGTAAAAAATACATTGCATTTGTCATCCTAACAGATGATGCATCATAAACATTTGTAGTACTTAAATTTGCATTGCATTTGTCATTCCAACAGATGGCACATCACAAACATTTCTACTAATAAAATGCATTGCATTTGTTATGAAACCAGAAAGCACATCTATTATTATATGCCACTTGGTATGGGATTCACAAAAGCAGTCCTAATGTTTGTGATGCGCCACTTGTTGGTTAACAGACACTTTGCAGCTGAATGGACACACAGATACACACACACACTTGTCCTTTTATTAAGGTGGGTGTCATGTTATGCCGGTTAATCCAGATCACAGGGTGCAAGGCAGGAACAAACCCTGGATATGATGCCAGTGCATCGAAGGGCAACACACACACACACATATCAAACACACACTAGGGACAATTTAGCATCACCAGTTCCACTGACCTGGATGTCTTTGGATGGTGGGAGAAAACAGGAGCACCCAAAGGAAACCCACACAGACATGGGGAGAACATGCAAATTCCCAAGTAGGGAGGACCCAGGACGCAAACCCTGATCTCCTTTTTGAGAGGTAGCAGCACTACCACTGTGAAAAAGGTGGACATGCACAATAAAAACCCACTAACACAAATATTATAAGGAAAGTGGCTTATTTATATAAAAAGATCAAGTAGCTTTGTATAAATTTAAATAAAGTGCTCCATAGTAGAAATAGCACTGTTTAGGATGCATTTGAAAATATGATATGTGAACATTATATCAAAATTTTATACTTAAGAACAAGCATATGTATCAAATAAAAATTCAAAATCTATAAAAGCCATTTGTCAGTTTCATGTGGTTTATTCATACTAGCACATGTAATTTTTCATTTCCCACATAAGAAAAGCACAAGTTCCTCAAGCTTGTTCCTACTGAACCTGTAGTTTAGTCCAGATCTTTATTTATGCTCACCTCAAATACTTCATTGAACTGGGAGTTACGGTCTATTAAAACTGAATGGAAATTCTGATGATTCAATACCTGTGATGGACTGGCACCCTCTGCAGGGTCTGTCCCTACCTTACGCCCTATGCCTTCTGAGATTTCTGAACGTCTGGGCCAATGGGCACTGGCTGGGGGCCATAGGAGCATAGGGGCCAAAGATGTTTTTGATGCCTATGTATGTTTCTGTTTTGCTATCAAAACAGGAGCCACAGTGCACAATTTTGCCTGGGGGCCTATGATGCAGTTAAGACAGCCCTGCAAGTGACCCTGGTCTGGATTAAGTGGGCTCAAAAATAACATGACCTGATACAATATATTTTATCCAGCAGCTTTTCCATCTGTTAGTCACTAAATAACACATTACGGAGATTTTAATTACCCATCGTACACTAATAAAAAGTAGTTGAGAATTTTAATTTTGCAGACATAAAATAATCATATGTGTATGAAGCCTGTAACTTCCAAAGAGTTAAATATTTCTGTACGACAGTGAGCAGCCTATTGCCATCTACTCCAAGATCAATACATTTATAGCACTTTTCAAACCCTGGGAATTTTTTGAAGATCGGGTTGCACTGATGCTCTGCAGTAATGCTTCTTTTCCTTTATATTGATTAACATCACAATAAGTATAACTGCTTGTCCTACGGCAACAATAGAAATGTAAAAAAATATGAGATCAAACAGTTTGGCATTATTTCTCATATGAACAAAAAATATTTTAATTTGTATATATTAAAAAATGTTTGTAGTACTAGGGTGTTGTACCGTGTTAGCCATTATGAATGTAGAGAAGAGCCAAGCAAAATGACAACTTTTATTGGCTAACTAAAAAGATTACAATATGCAAGCTTTCGAGGCTGAGTGAACCTATTAATTTTTTACATTTAAGATTTTTCCTTTAAAGATTTACCATTGTTGTTTCTTGTCCTAGTGGGTGGATATAAACACAGGAAACTTCAGTTTCTGTATTACATCTTGCCTGAACAAGGGGTATGAGTTGCCTCGAAAGCTTGCATATTGTAATCTTTTTAGTTAGCCAATAAAAGTTGTCATTTTGCTTGGCTCTTCTCTACATTAAAAAATGTTTTTATAAGATTGACAACTAATCGTGAATGAAACATGTCAAGAAATGAACAAAAGAAAAGTGTTTCATGTGTTCATTATTTATGTTTATGTTTACTGAAGGATAAGTTTGGCGTTTTTCAAGTTTGAAGTCATTTCCACACAAACATAGTGTACATGAATTTGCCACACAGAATTCTGTTCCATAGTTAAGTGCTTTCTATAAAATACTGTATATAAAAAAATACCTTGTCGACTTCGGTACTTTACTTTAGAGGGCACCAAGCAAGGAGGAAAAGCTTAAAAACTTACCAAATATGTCAATTTTTCAAGCCAAAACAGTTGTCGAGTATTGATCCGCGCCTACTCGTTACACACTAATAAACAACTTTCAGACGTATTGTAAAATGCTCTGTTCGTAGACGCTCTGCATTTATAATGTCGGGTGCCTGCTTCTGTTTTCCAATGCTGTTTGTGTCAACAAAAGGGATCTAGTAAAACTCATTTTTTCTCATACTCCTGATACTATTTTTTTCGTGTTAAGGAGACGTTTTCTATTCACGTGCGCAAATTCTCAAGCAAATACGGAAGCAAATCAAAACAAAACCAGCCACGTGGCACGAACGGTTTACTGTGATTCGGTGTGTCGGGAGGTAACCACGCCCTCCGGGGTGTGAAAGTGTGTTCCGAATGAAGACTAACAGTGCTGGGATACGGCTGGTCTTCTTTTAAATTGCTGAATCTCATAATATTGATATGCTCGCAAGACGCAGAACAACACACAACTGCCTTGGCTTGAGAAATGGACATATTTGGTAAGTATTTAAGCTTTTCCTCCATCTCCCATTGCTTCCATTGTAATGTGCTAGAGCGGGCATGACATTTTTTCATTTATAGAAAACAATTAACTTTAAAACACAATTTCTCATGGCAAATGTGCATAGAGCATGTTTGTGAAGAAATAACTTTGACTTGAAAAATAAGGAACTTATACTTTCTTCTTCTTTCGGCTGCTCCCATTTAGAGGTCGCCACAGTGCATCATTCGTCTCCATCTATCCACGTCTTTCACATCTTTTTCTGCCACACCGATTGCCTTCATGTCCTCTCTCGCCTCATCCCTAAACCTGCTCTTTTCCGCTTGCCTGGCACGTGCCCAGACCATCTCCATCGAGCCTCTCTCACTTGGTCACCAGACTGTGTTGTTCCTCTAATATCCTCATTGCTAATCACGTCTGCCCACGTTACTCCGAGCGAGAAATCGTCGCATCTTCAACTCGGCCACTGAAGCTCTGCCTCCTGTCTTCTCGTCATCGCCATCGTCTCCAAACCATACAACACAAGTGGTCTCAATGCTGTTTTATTGACAAACACCATTTTCTTTTGTTCAATTCTTGACATTATTTGTGATTAGTTGTCAATGTTTGTATGCAAATTAAAATATTTTTTCATGTGAAAAATAACCTTGATCTTATATACTGTTCATTTTTATCTTTCTATTGTTGCCTTTGATTTTAGGACAATCTGTTACACTTGTCCTGAAATTAATCAATACAAAAGAGAAGCAGCATTAATGCAGAATATGGGTGTAAGATTTAGATTTAGACAGATTTAAAAACAACTTCAGTTTGCTGTATGAATAAATCATATGTGCAGTTTTTCAGAGAGGCCCATCTGAACGTGTTCCATCCTAATATACAACTTTCAGCCATATTGTACAGTAATGTTCTGTTTGTAGATGTTCATCATTGGCAATGTCAGGTGCCCATTTGTGTTCAAACGCACATAAACTCACAATTGTGTTAGTCGTATGAATCTTTAGATATGCCCATCTGATAACGCCTCATGTTACTCTAACGCTTTAACAGTTCCTTCATCGATGTTATATTTAATACTTTCTATAAGGTACACCAAGTGTGTACTTGTAACAGTGCATACACCGCCACACTAATGGAATGTACATGAGAAACACCAAAGAGAATGTAGGAGATGCCTTTAAGCCAAAAAAAAAAAATTATGGAAACATTACATCAGATCATGGGTGGCGAACTCCAGGGGCCTCATGTATAAACGGTGCGTACGCACAGAAATGTTGCGTAAGAACTTTTCCACGTTCAAGTCGCGATGTATAAAACCTACACTTGGCGTAATGCCACGCACTTTTCCACGGTACCTCATATCTTGTCGTACGCAAGTTCTCCGCTCGGTTGTGCAGACTGGCGGCACCCAGCGTCAAAGCAGTGCTACTGTTCCTGTGAAGTTACACCATATTTTCCTGACGCGGCTTTATAAATACACTGAAACTAACCGCATATTGTTTATTAGTGTAACGCATCTGATTGTAATTAACTTGTAACAATATTATGGTCCAGGGAATAGCCATAGTATTCCAAATACCATAACTGCTTCAGCGTTGTTACTCTCACTGCACCTCCTTCTTCTTCTTCCTCTTCTTCTTTCAGCTCCTCCCGTTAGGAGTTGCCACAGCGGATCATCTTTTTCAATATTACTCTCACTGCACCACTCGGAGTATTTATATCACTGTATATGAGTGTGAATCACAGCAGCAGCTGATCGGAAAGAGAATTATCGGTATACAGCATCAGGCACACGCTGTCTCAGCCACGGCAAAAACGTTTCAAAGCCTTTCCTGTACGGACCTCGCGGTTCAGAAACAGTTTCATCCCAAGAACTTTAAATGCACTTAATCAATTGCTCCTTGTGGAACTGTTTGTACTTATAAGTACAATCACCCCACTGTAAACTTGCACTATAGTTATAATATCGCACAACCTGAGCCACTTTATAACGCGCGTATTTACATATGATGACGATATCATTTTTAAGGTGAAATGCAGCAAAATATGTTTATTATATTATACAGATAAAACTTTAACTTCATTTAAATAATCTATATTCTTCAATGGGAGTGTCGGGAAGGATAGAATAATTAAACATGTACTACGAAGATATTTCAATGTTCCTTAAACGTTTTGAAGAATCGGCGCTCTAAGCTTACAGATGGCTTAACTTCTATTACAGAGCTGATTGTGTGGTGATTGGGTATTTGGGGAAAGAAAAGCAAGGACTGAAGTGGCGGCTACGCCAATATATATTGAATATAAAACAGAAAGAGAAAATAACACAGCTAAAAACGCAGAGACAAATCTCGGCAAAAGTTAAATGCTTGTGTCATGAGCACGAGGCGGCTATGCAGTGTCTGCAACGGACGTGGCCATCTGCCGTGCATAAGATACCTTACTGACATTGGCGGGCGAAGGAGCCACCGATTCTTCCTCTGCCCAGTGCCACCACAAGCCTAGCGCCGCCCCTGAGTACTGCTGCAATAAATTATTTTATCGAATGTCGCACACAATCACTGCGCCGTGAAACTCATGTTTAATAACGTGCTTTAACTCATATCATCATAAAAATGATATCACGTATACATCTCAGTATTTTAGTTATTCAGAGAGCTGTAATATCACGAATGTAATGGATTCTGTGTCCAGTTGGAGGAAGAGAGCCGGTTTAAGAAGCAAGTACTGTTGTGATTCACACACATAGAAGATCACATACAAAACAAAGCATTTAACGTGCTACTTTAATTACGTTGTGATTTGAGAAACTGGTTAAGTAAACGATTTTAAGATGAAGTTTATGATGTTCTACTTTAATGACAAAATAAACTACGTGATTAAAGTGGAAATGTCGAGATTGAAGTTGACATTTCATGCTTTTTCCCCCACTGTGTGCCTTTTTTTCTCTGTACCCTAATAAGCTTTCATATGACACTCAAACAGTGGGCTACAACTCGCCTTTTCACGGCGACTTTGATATGTGACTTCTTTTTTATTTCAGGTGAACGTGAGCTTTCAAGTTTCTCCAACACGCTATGTCACTCGATCAACTTCCTTTTGTTGATTATACCACGGTTTATTTGAACAAATAGTATGTTTTTCCTTTGCCTCCACTTGATATTCGCTGAAATTCTTATATTTTCCCCCGTGCTTTTCCCATTGTCTTTGCACAGAAGGCTGAGCTTAAGGGCGATTTATATTGATTTGCATATTCAAAGAGGCGTAATTCTGGGAGGAGTTGGGGCGTTACATAAAGCGCGTGCACGAGCGTTACTTTTCACGCTGATCGGGATTTATGTAGCGGAAGAACGTGGAAGTTGGAGTACGCACAGATTCCTGCATCTGGATTTTTCTGTGCGTAAGCACATTTCGGCTTTTGTGCTTACGCCATGTTATAGTGCGAGTTCTACGCACGGCGTTATACATGAGGCCCGAGGGCTGCAGTGGCTACAAATTTTCATTCCAACCCTTTTCCTAATCAGTGACCAGTTTTCACTGCTAAATAACTTTTTCCCTATCACTTTAATAGCCCTGTTAGAAGAGTTTAGCCCTCTGAATTGAATGACAGCCAAGCAGAAATGAGATGTGAAACGAGCTAACAGATGACCAGCTAAACTGGGGCTTCAAACTCCACCCACTTTCACTCCAATCACTTTCTTAGTGAGAAGCCAATTCTTGCTGTTAATTAAACCCGTTATTTAATTCCATGGTTTGTTGCTGCTCTCATTCTACCACAGCACACATTTCAAAAACTGTCATTTTTCTGTTCTTTCTAAGAGCACCGTCAAAATGTTTTTGGTGACCTGAGAGATCAGCCTTACCAAGACCATCACCTCTCTTTAATTTCACATATTGTGTGATGGGCATAGGGGAGCTGGTCATGTGGTGGCTTGTTTTGTGTCTCATTATTGTTTGGCTGCTAATTAAAGAAAAAGAAACATCTACGGGGCTTGAGTCAAGTTAATTAAAGGAAGTAATCAGCAGCAAAAATGGATCACTAATTAAGAAGATGGTAAGAATGAAAACCTGCAGCCACTGCGGCACACGAGGCCTGGAGTTCGCCACCCCCGCATTAGATCATGGGTTTTCAGACTCGGTCCTGGGGACCCCCTGTGGCTGTGGGTTTTTGTTACAGCCAGATTCATAATGAATGACAACAACTGATAACATTCATGTCTTTTAATTAGCTGGTATGTTTTTCCCTCTTCTCTTATTCTATATTCAGAAAAGCTCTGCAGCATGATTTTTACATTTATAAGACATTTAGAAATATTTCTGCTTTTGCTATAGACTTAACTCTCTTTTGTTGATTTCATTGTATCTGCCCTTTCTCTGCCCAGTTTGCTTCCTTCATTGTATCTTAATAATGACAATTAAAAAACGAGCAGAGCAGACACCGCGGCAAACACTGAATCTTGAAAGGCTGCAACTACTTTAGCATCAGACCCAATAATCAGTAACTAATGAATTAAACAATTAGAACACCTGGAAAAGAAGAATGAAAATCAAGATATTATTAAAAAGAATACAAATACATTATTCCTATATAACTGCTTTAGTATATTTTAATAATTTTTTTTTACCAAACTTAGTTTTCTACTTTCTATATTGTTCCCAAAATAAGGAATGTGGGAAATAACAGTTCACTTAATTAGCCCAGGAATCCAATTAAAAACAGGAGCTGGTTAGAACAAACTCCTGCAGCCACGGTGGGTCCCCAGGACCAAGTTTGAAAACCCTGCATTAGATCAAATAAATATAAAATAACTATTGTTTCAATCTTATAGCCAACATTAATAACATTCTTAACAGCCAGTAACCCCTTCAGGGTTGTGCCTGCTTGGCACCAAATGCTGCCGACGTAGGCTCTGTTATACCGTAAGTTTATTAAGATGTTTCTTAAGAAATACTAACTCCCCATCATTCTGGAGGCTGTTAAACATACCTGACAGCACCACCTCAAGTAAAGGTTGCGGAGGGATGACATGGTAGAGAGATACCCAAGTCCTGTATCTGAAATGCGGACACACCTGCAATAGGAAACAAATAAGTAATTCAATTCAATTTAGTCGAGTTCGGATTATAGTCCTTATCACCAAGTGTAGGCCCAGAGTGCTAATGTTCAGTGCACAACATTAAATATCAAAGAAATCTCAGACAAGACAGTTATGCTGCTAAAGAGACCATAACCACTAATAAAGAAAAAGTTAAGATTTTTTTTAGTAATTTGACCATTTGTCAGAATAGTATAACAGACCACAGTTAATAAAGTATTAAAATCTGTACACATAACCTTTAACATCTATGCATTCAACCATCATTATTATAAGGCATACAATCCCATTCACAATTATCATGTAGGTGTACACTTCTTCACATGTGTTTGTGTTGCTGAAAGAGTTGGTTTCAAAGGCGCTCTATGGATATGTTACCACTCTGTTTAAAGTAAAACATTGACTGCCGGTAGTCATGAAGGCCTAATTTATAAAATACGACGAAAACCAGACTGAAAACTCTCTTATGGGAACTGCTCAAGTAAAAAGCCTGCACAGATTGTGACCGGGCTGAAACTGAAATCTATGTTTTCTGGAGCTGTGGAGAAGCAGCAGCAGCAGAACAAATCATTGCAGTCATTGTGCCACTGTGCCACCCTCCAACGGCCCCAACTTCATCTGCGTATCTTGTATACACATGTGACACAACATAAATCTTCTAACATCAGCCTACTTTTATTCTAAATAAAAGACATTTCATCTTTGCCATTTCACACTTGCCCTTTTGGTCCTGCCATGCACATTTTTATTGCAATTGTATTGTTTATTGTTGTAATCTTTTTAAATGTGATGCTCATAATTGCGCAAATATGTATTAATATTCATATACTCTTGAAAATATTTTTTTAAACTCCGTGTGTGTGTAATCTTTATGAAGAATGCTATCTATTATATAATAAAACAGTAAGGTGTGTGTGTGTCCAGCCTCACAGTGCAATCTGATTGGCTTTGGTGACCTGACGAAACAGGAGGAGTGAGCGTGAGACGCACGAGGACGAGTAAAGGCACACGGAGAGAGTCGCTTTCAAAGACGGCAAGTATTAACAAGGACAAGAGGTGAGAATGGCAGTTCGAAAATACAGAGTTTGAGAAGCAGGTTTTAGGGGAACGTGCTCGAGACAGGGAGCACCGGCGAAGATACATCCACACACAATCAAATACAGAGGAAAGGTGCTAAAGTTACACGTTGGGTAAGAGCAAATATGTTTTTATTTATTCTCTTACCTGTCTTTGACGGATACCATGGTTAATATATATTAAAACACTACGGGGCGTGTGTCCCTTGCAGCAATCTGATTGGTCAATTTGGCTATGGTGTGATTGGTCAGTTTAGCTTTGGTGATGCCATGGAAAGAGGAAGTAGGAGTGATGGACAAAGGAAGAGGAGAAAATGCATCAGAGGCATGCTGAGAATCACCTTCAAAGACAGCAAGTGTAAAAGCCTCGAAAATAACGACGGTCTAAGAGCAGGCTTTACGGACCACCGGTGAAGAGAGGTTCACACACACACACACACACACACACACACACATAAATGCAGAGGAAAGGCACTGAAGGAACATGTAGGGCAAGAGAGAGAATCATTTAAAAATATTTGCTATTACCTCTCTAAGGCTAGTACAACATAACATATTTGATATCAGCCACCACTTTTTATTACAATTTTAAAATGAGGTCAGACAGAAAAGTTTATTGAGTTTTCTACTTTAGAGCCTGATGATAATGATGCTTGTGTTTTTACAGATACACTGAAGTACTGAAAACAAAGCAAATACCAGAACAACAAAGATAAAAAATAACCAGTTTACAACAAATGCTTTTTTTATTAAAAAAAAAAAAAAAAAAATTGAGGCCAACAAATTGGAGATTTGATTAAAACAGTAGTATTCCCTTTGATCTTTTAGTATTTCCCTCATCACATACTGTACACCCCAACACAGGGGGTTCTAAGTATACACCAGTCTAAAGGCATTTTTCTACTCAGGGGACGTTCCGTTACTTTGTTTCAATTCCCTGTTAGTTTGGTTGTGTAAGATTTCGAGCGAACTAAACATATCAGCGAACATCTCGTTGGTGTATCATGGACTTCTTTAATTGGGCTAAAACATGAAAAAAAATATCATGGTGGATATTGAAGCACAGCTGCAGTTTCCATAATTATTACCTGGAAGACGGCTTGAAAATGATGTGCTGCTAAGTTCATCGCTGAAGGACACGTTTCAGATAGCCGAGTGTACAACAGAAGACAAACTCTGCTGATGGCCTGTGCTGATGTGCTTCAGTTTTATGACAGTAGATGTCATTTTCATTTCACCGTGTGATGTTGTGTATCTACTCTCCAGTAGCCACGATATGAAAGTAAACTCGACGTATCAAATCAAATCACATGTCGACTGTCTTAACTCATGTACATTAGTTTGTAATGCTTGATTAACATGGACTACCATGCCAATGTTAGTGTGTGCTTTGATAGGACGCCCCACCTGCACACTTGGTGTATTCACAGTGTTAGATTAGGATGTTTGATCAGCGGTCTCACAGGGGCACTGCTGTTCGTCTTTTCCACCTCTGTGTGTGTGCTGATTGACCCAATCACAAGTAAATTTACACCAATTAAATAAAGAAAAAAAAAAAAAAAAAAAAACACGGTCAACTGCTGTCCGATTGTGCGTGGCTCTGAGGCTGAATCAGATGCTGCTGTGATTGTGTGAGTTCTTTTATGTGAATTGTGTTATATTTGTACTTGTGTGCGTATTTATGTATCATACCTTTTTAATGTTTTTAATACTCCATGTTAATCCTTATTATGCAATGAATGAGACTCCCACAATTACCAACAGTAGACATTCAGAGTGATTAACCATAGCAAGCAGAATGTCACACATAACACACAGCATGTCATGTAGTTAAATCGGTTCTGTGCCAGATCATATTTAGGCCTCATGTGAACTGCCCCAGGGTTTACATCGAGATCACCCTTTCTAAAGGGTCTCAGTACATTTGTTTTGGTCCACACAAGAATGTGAGTGGTATGTTTACATCTCTCTATTATAAAAGAAAATCTTGAGACGAGACTATTGCCAAGAGTTTTTTTTTCCCCCCAAGTCCCGCCTTCCTCTCAACCATTTCAGGTTAACGGCCCATGCCCGCGGTCCTCTCATCTCTCATTCATGTAAATGCTTTTGTCAGACATAGTTCCTGCACTCTCATCTCTTATAAATTTTTACGTTTTCCTCACTTTAAGTTCCCAATAAAAGAAGACTTATGTCCAAATCTTAAATGAAGATTGTCATCCCGATGGGTTATCAACGGAAGAAATGAGTACACGAGCAATCCTAGCACTGAGAAACGATGAAGTCAAACGAATTAACGCGAAAATTGTCGATCGGTTACACGGCAAATTGGTTAAATGCATATCAATAGACTATGCTATCGAACAATTCTGATACGTAAAATTTTAACAGGCGACAAGAAAGGTAATGTAGTACATCTTCCGGGGATAACATTAGATACAAAAGGAGAATTTGATATGCCATTCGTATTAAAACATTAACAGTTTCCCGTTAGAATAGCTTTTGCTATGACATTTAATAAACCACAGGGACAAACATTTGAAAAAGTCGGCTTATTTATTAGAGAGAAACGATATTCACTCACGGGCAGTTATATGTTACGCTTTCACGATGAAAGTTTAAACACGGAATCAAAATTCAATGCGATATTACCGAAAAGTTAATTCAAAAATTGTTTTTACTGAAGTTTTACAGTAAAACTGCAAGTTTAAAAAGTATTTGCGTGTTAATTTCAAAGACAAACGTAACAAAAATGTATTATACAAAGAATACCTTTAACGCAACATGAAACATACTTTTTCTTTCAATTTATTACGTTTTACTATTTTTTTACTATGGTTGATTACTCGCTGTAATGTAAAACAGTTAGTTGTATTATGCATATGTAACAATTCCCATGAAAATAACAATCTGTTTAAATTGTACATCCTCTTCCCCATACGCGAGCGGCATATCCGTGAAGTGGCTAGCACGTGGGGAGTGAAGCGAGCAGGGGGCAGATTCTCCTAGTCTACATAAACAAACTGGACTTTCGGGGAGATTGTACCAAAATTTGAAAAAGTTGGTCCAGGCATGAAGACACCTTAAGTTGGCAGCTGTCATCATTTTTACATGTCTTAAAGTTTCTTGAAGACTTTAAAGTTTAAAGATAAATTTCTTCTCTATAACAGAGTAGGTGTACATTACATTAACATTGACGTATTTGGCTGATGCCTTTATCCAAAGCGACTTACAACATTTATGATACAATTGATTACATTTCTTTTGGTTTTCCAGTTGTACCACAGGCAGGTCAAAAGACTTACTGGTGGTCACACAGGTGTCAGTAGTGGCATTTGAACCCACAACCTCAGGGTCTGAAGTCCAAAGCCTTAACCACTTCACCACACTGCCTGCAGAACTTGGCTTTTCTTATTTCTTTGAAGTCAAAGGTAATTTATAAGCGTGCAGAGGATCTTCTGATAATCACTTGAACAAACTAAAAGAATGGAACCAATTCAAAAACGACAGGCTTTTATGCAATAACTTTGTGTAAATCTTTACATTCTATGGGAGGACGGGGCATTCTGTAAATTCAAGGCTGATTACTCCTTCTTTGCTGCAAGGCTCTTGACAGGCTTTCAGCTTTGATTATGCTGCTGCCAAACATCTCAAACTTGCAAAATAATGTTTTTCCACATAATGAGAAATGGTTAATGAGTCCTGTAAAGTGCGATGTAAAGGCACAAGGAAATGCACCAGAGCCATTTTCATGGGCTCTAATGGTACCTAGGAAGTAAAAAAAAAAAAAAACCAGAGCAGAGTGGCAGGATGATGGAAGCTGCAATTCTTCGAATTCATTCAACCATGGGCTTTGAGCTTAAAAAAGAAAAGCGTAAATAACAGCAAATGCCAGGTTTGACCTTTTTCCCTATTGGAAGTTGTTGTGGAAAAAGAGGATGGTGGCAAAATTGGAGGCCATCATGAAAAATCAACTCCAGGAGGCGCTCTGCATTTAGCACCTTTAGCTGCAGACTCATTCCACTAGGTTGTGCTAAGAATCACCTCTGGGGGTCTTTTCTGCCCACTGCTGTCGGGTAATTCAATGCTTCCTCCCAATGTACTCTTTTGAGTTCATTTTTAAATATCTACATAATATTCATTTCTTTTTATTTTTTGTTTAATTTATCAATCGATTGATTGGCTGTATTGTTTGTCCTGTGATTCTGTATCCTTTTTTTATGTTTCTGCTGTTGCTTGCATCTGAATTTCCCTATGGAATTTATAAAGTTTATCTAATATAATATAAAAAAATGAGCACAGCGACAATTTTCACTTTTTTATAGCAGTCGGTTTAAATACATTAGGGTGTTTTATATATTTAATGTTAGCTTTTCTAAAATTAGTTGTCAATAAACTTTTGTCGGACGCCCTTGAGGATGTTAATGTTAAGATGGCCTTAAACTTTTAAAATATCATATGAGAACAAAAATGAGGTCCTGAACTTTGGTACAAGTAGTATCATATGGACTTGAGCTCCCAGAAACCTTATGTAGGATCCATTGTAAAAAAACCTGGTTGTAATAATGGACAGCGATTTTAAATTAGATAAACACAGTAATTAAAGGAAATTTCTTTCAACTGAGGTTTTTATCTAAAGTTAAGCCCTTCTTATTGTTTCACGATTAGGAAAGGGTTATACATGCTTTTATTTCATCCCGACTTGACTACTGTCATGCACTTTATGTTGGTGTCTGCCAGGCTTCTATCTCACGTTCACATTTGGTCCAAAATGCTGCAGTTCATCTTTTAATGGGAACATGCAAATGAGAACACATTTTCCCTGTGCTGGCCTCCTTGTATTGGCTCCCAGTTCATTTTAGGAATGATTAAGATTTTATAGTTTGCTTATAAAGTACTAAATGGCCTAGCTCCCTCTTAGCTCTCTGACCTTTTACTACAATTATATTGCATGAGGAATGGCACGGTGGCGCAGTGGGTAGCGCTGCTGCCTCGCAGTAAGGAGACCTGGATTCGCTTCCCGGGTCCTCCCTGCATGGAGTTTGCATGTTCTGCCCGTGTCTGCGTGGGTTTCTTCCGGGTGCTCTGTTTCCTCCCACAGTCCAAAAACATGCAGGTTAGGTGCACTGGTGATCCTAAATTGTCCCTAGTGTGTGTTTGGTGTGTGGGTGTGAGTGTGTGTGAGTGCCCTGTGGTGGGCTGGCATCCTGCCCAGGGATTTTTTCCTGCCTTGCGCCCTGTGTTGGCTGGGATTGGCTCCAGCAGACCCCCCGTGACCCTGTAGTTAGGATATAGAGGGTTGGATAATGACTGACTGACTATATTGCATGAAGATCACTCAGGTCTATTGATGATTTGCTTCAGGTGGTCCCTAAATCAAAACTAAAGTGTAGGGGAGATCATACCATTGTAGTTGTAACCCCCAGAACGGCTTACCACTTCATGTAAGGCTGGCCCCTACATTGCCTATTTTTAAATCACTGCTTAAGGCATATTTCTATTCCTTGGCTTTTAATGCATTATAATTCTAAGAGCTGGGTTTGTCTGTTTTATTGTCTTATTACTTTTTGTCTTTTGTACTGTATTATTCTTTGTTGTACTTCACTTTGGACAGCTATTGTTGTTTTTAAATGTGCTATATAAATGAATCTGTTATTGATAAAATGAGTTATGTCCAAAGAGAGTCTTTTACAACAGCAGGAGGACTGTAAATATTGAATAATTTTACTAAAATACAGCAAGCCTTTATTTTTACATAGGATCTTCCGATCTTATTTGATTTTAATATAGTCAATAAAATCAAAAAAAAAAGAAAAGAAAAAACTAAACTGACTTAAGAGTAACGGGAAGAAATTACTGATTATTATTGGTGTGAGCAAGAATGAAAAAGAAAACAAATGGATTCTGAAAATGATTAGAGTCTTTAAAAGTGCTGCAGTTACTCACGAGGATATGAACCTGTAATTAATACAGTGCATGAAGCTTTAACATTAAAAATGCATCACAAATCATTGACACAGGATCTCCTAAAAAGTTTACCATTATTTCCTCCTGTAATCAATGCACAGAGTCTCAAAGTACAGCATGTGCTTAAGCAAAGCACGTCTCTACCGGCCATGTCATCGCATCGAGATGCCTGTGATGTTATGTCAGCATGCAGCAAGGAATCTCCTTCAACTTAACTGTTTCCAAACCTACATTTTGCCTATTACAACACAGTTGAGAAAACTCACAGGTTAGAGAGTGCTAACCTCATCACCTGAGCGAATGGGAAAACTACACAAATTTCATATTCTAGAGTAGTGGTTCTGAAACATTTTCTCATGACCCAATTTTACCTATTGTGTGTCTTCATGACCCATACTTACCCCTAAAGAGCAGCCAATAATCATCTTGTTCTTCCTTGAAGAATCGCCCTCGAACACACCCGTTCCGGGGCTTATGTCCCTCTTGTAGAATCGACATCGATCATTGTCTGAGGGGTTTATTTCATGCCATGGAAGCGGCGACCATTTGCAAGGCTTTCCACAAACCGCTCATGACCCTCTCTCATTTCTGCACAATTGTAATTCACGAGACAATTATAGACAGTTCTGTCGCAACTCACAGTTTAAGAAACACTGTTCTAGGGTATTGTCAAAAAAATACAAAAAGAATGGAAACACTCGTTATTTTGTTACCATGGAAATCGAGCAGGGATGTTAATTTACCTAAAGCTTTTTCCTTTAAAGTGATATGGTGACTTGAAAATGCTAAAAAACAACACAAACCCATGTAACTAATTCAATTATAAATGACCAAATTGTATAGAGGCAGACTTAACATACATTCAGCACTGAACAGAACTTCATTAGAAGTTCACCACTAGACCATCAACTCGATTTGACCTGGGGCTCCACGGTAGGCCAAAAATATTAAAATGGTACAACACCGAAAATAAATGTCAGCTTTCCACTCTATCCTTTGTCCCGCTTCTTGCCACTTACTATTGTATGCGATACAATTAGCTAATGGACACAATTGGGACTGCATGGGGGGCACTGACTAACACCGCCCCTTTTCTTTTGATGCATTTAGGACTTTATAGAGGACTCCCCCATTGCTCTGAGACGGTCGTGACTTTACAGGGGATGTTGCCTCTATGCCACTGGGACTAAATGGCTTCAAGAGGGAAGTGTTAAGTTGTGTGGCGTGGTACCCAATGGCAGAACAAGCAGTTTTGCAGTGTTTAAGTGACACCAGAATAAGACGGAGAGTTTTGGAGTTATCTGTTCTTTGCTTCGGAATTGTTTTGCTACAAGTACTGAGGTCCCAAAGCTGTTATCCATAACAAAGTCAACATTTCAGTACTGATCCAACACTATCTGGGGCCAAATTCTTGTAAAGCAAATACTCTTCTTGCTGGACCAAGCCTCAAAAAAATCCAAAAGTCACCCAACCACCTGACACAATTTACCAGACCCACTCCCTCATTCACTCCTGGAACCTCTCATTCAATCATCTATTCATTCACAGCACACATTAACATTATCATTTCAAACCTGTCAAATTGACATCTCATGGAGATAAGGAATCGTCAAGAATATTAAATAATGACTTGAATTCTTTCTGGTTCAATTTCTATTCTAACTGCGCAAGCTCAATCATTTAAATTCATTTTTGTCTCATGAAAATCCACAGTGGTGGTACACAATTGTGTGAAATTTAGCCAGGAGTTAACATTCAAAATAGACATTGCAAGCTAGCTATGAAAATGAGCTAGCAAAAAATATGCCTCTATCTAAATGCCTTAAAAGGAAAATTGGTGTAATTATGAGTTTATATGCAATATTTTGACAGTGGAGAATTCAGTGAGGACTTGCGCAGGCCTCGGCACCTGCCCATTTTGCTCTATATGGCACTTACAAGCCATTTGTGCGTTTGAGGCAAACGTGGAGTGAATTATTTATTATTTAATTATCTCATTGTGAATTGTAGGCAACAGAGTCTGAAATCAAAACAGCCAAAAAGTGCTATGAATGATTCAATCCTGATACGAATTCTCTCTCTCTCCCGCGCTTTGTGTGCCATATCAACATGAGTTGAACACAGCTACCCAACGGTAATATACTGTACATAATGTATCTGAGAAAATGTATTTAATGGCTTGTGGCAGGATAAGCAACAGGGGAAAACAGCAGGGGTTTGGTGGCGGGAATATCTGAAATTTTGAGGGCGAGATTGATATTTCAGTTGAAACAGGACCATTTTAACTATTACTTTCACTTTCAGGCCCAACAAACAGTGAAGTAAGAACAAACCCTCTCCAAAAAATTGGTATTATAAAATCAGTCAGAATTGTTGCTCAGTTAAATGACATTTCGTTATCCTATTAATAACCTCTGCTCAAACAAAATGTAACTTGATTGTGCCTTTGACCTTTTTTTTTTCTCCAAAATTTGCCTTCCTCAACAGATTCAATGTATTGGAATAACCTGACAAAGACACAGACACAATCAATGGTAAATGGTCTTTGGAAGGACCATTTATTAGTTCTTTTCTGATGGGGATCAGGACTAATTCCCAATGTCGGTCTTGAGAGACACCCATTGAAATTCTTAAATTATTTTCGGGTAATCGCTGTCTTCATGAGCTCTCCTCACCATGTTGTCCAACTTGTCACCCTTCCAGTCCGGCATACTGTTTAGTGCAGCTCCTTTCATGTTTCTCCAGCCCATACAGTATATACCACTGACACCCTGCTGATTTTCACCTGCATATTTCCTCACATCTCACAGTCAGAATAGTATTTATAAACGTCAATGCCAAATAGATGTGTTATACATGGAATATCTAAAACTACTATGAAATTAGGGTAGTGCAGTGGTACTGTGCTGCCTCACTGTAGGGAGATCAGGGTTTGCGTAACGGGTTCTTCTTGCATGGAGTTTATATATTCTCCCCATGTCTGCATGGGGTTCCTCCTACAGTCTAGAGAACATGCAGGTTAGGTGCATTGTCGATGCTACTTTGGCCCTAGTCAGTGTTTGGTGTGTGGCTATATGTGTGTGTTTGCTCTGAGATTGACTGGCACCCTGTCCTGCATTTGTCCCTGATTTGTACCCAGTGCGAGCTGGGATAGCCTCCAGCCCTCATGACGTGACCCCAGTCTGGTTTAAGTGGGTTAGAAAATGCCATGACATTACTGTGAAATTAAGTTTAATTCACTTACTAAACAAACTACAAACTCAAAACGAAAATAGAATCACCAGTAAACACTGATACACATAGAATGAACAATTACTGCATACAACTGTTCCAAAACTGAGAAATCTGCTGTTTTTATTCCTTCCTGGAACAATTAAATATGCAAAGGAGTCAGGGTGACTTGTTTGGATGAGTACTGAATACACACGCCAAGTAATTGAAAGTGTTCAGAAATACTTTCATCAAAAAATTAGGGGCTGGCACAGTTCAGTTAAAAAGGTGATGCCCCCTTTTTCCCTAATTCTCCCATATGGCAATGGGCCTAGCCGGGGACCACAGACAATTTGCCCATGTGCTGCTAATGATCCCGGTACTAAAGTAAGTACAGTAAATATACAAGAGCATTTCAGAGAGCCTCACTAGCTCACTAGTTTTTTTTGTTAGTTTTTTTACCACATTTGTAAACAAATTACATTAGAACCTCGAAATATGAATGTCTCCAGACTCAAACAATCCAGAACACAAATGGGTCGTTCAAATTTTTTTTTTCTTTTTTGGTCCACAACCTCAAACAAAAACTCGGAACACGAATATCCTGCTAAAACTTGTACAGGTCAAGATGTGGCCATGAGTAGCCAAGAGAAAGCCAAACAGGCCTACATATTCTGTATATGCCTATGACTCAGCCTCAGCCTCGCCACAGATCTCCTGTTGTAAAGACGTGCTGCAACTGTGTTCTCTATGAACATGTTATTTTTTGTTCTTTTTTTCCTGTTGAAAGTAATTACCACGTCTCCTAAGAGGAAGCTTGTTCACGTTATAAAAGGAAATAATAAAACATGAAAGTGGTTCAGAAGAGTATTGGATGGCCAAGTCAACGATAAGCACATTTTTGAAAAATAAAGACGCAATTAAAGGTGCAGTTAAGTTGTCATTTCCGTTTGTTTATCTCTTCTGTGCATTAATTTCAATGGTTGTAAAAATTTTTTTTATCATTACTTTTGTACATATATAGGTATAAATAAGCAATAATTTGGGGGTCTGGAATGGATCAATCCTATTTACTTTATTTTTTATGGGGAAATTCTATTTGAAACTTGACTAGATCGAAACTTTACCTTCTGGAACTGAGCAAGGTCATGTTCTGAGGTCCCACTGTATAACCTAAAACCGGATTATATCATTATGGTCTGCATTTGGCAAAATTCTTCCAAGGCTACAAACACATGTCAGAAGCAATCACATAAATAGAGGGGATAAGCGGTTCCTAGAAAACAAGTCATGTTATTTTACTTATATTCATATAATATGCTCACATAATATGTCCCAAAAGTGTGACCTGGATGATATCCTGCTTTAGGCATGTGCCATTTTCTCCCAGATAATGATTGAAGTACTAGTCTTTATTATTACTCCCTTACTTGATGTCCACTACCATACCCATTCCCCAGCTCTACATGCTCCTTAAACTCTAATATCACTCATCTGTAATATTTACTTTCCAATGAAAAGCACAGATTTGGGAATAATCTTGGCTGATGCAGTCTGCTTTGCACTGCTGAGGTCATACTAGTTACTGTATACTTACTGTAAATACACTCTAAGAAGTGCTCACGTCTAAAAGTGCATCTAAAAGACTTGAATACAGGGTGATTCAAAATTATGAAATTATGTTAACATTTGAATGGCGGAAACAATTTATTCACAAAACATACTTCATATGTGCAAGATAATTTACAGGAATGTCTTGACCTGTTCACCATCATGTTCAACATGTACCATATATGGCACATAAATTGTATATAAGTACTAGCAAAATACCCACGCTTCGCAGCGGAGAAGTCGTGTGTTAAAGAAGTTATGAAAAAGAAAAGGAAACATTTTAAAAATAACGTAACATGATTGTCAAAGTAATTGTTTTGTCACTGTTATGAGTGTTGTTGTCATCAAGGATTTGATTATCATTATTTCTTTCAATCAGGTTCGTATTTGGAAAACGTGTTGTGTTCAAGTTACATTCCGTGTTTGCCAACCGCTGTAAAGATAACAGGTTTCATTCATCGAAGTGTTCACTACCCAAATCGCTATGCGAGTATTTAGCGACAGCGTCTCTATTAATTTGTGGATTTGCCTGCGAGTATTTAGCGACATCGTGTCTATTAACTTGTGGATTTTTCTGCGAGTATTTGGCGGCAGCGTCACAAAGTTGTTTTCGTCTAGCTGAATCAGAAAATGTACCATGACGTCTGACACACCTCCTTTTTAGTGTTTTCTCACAGCTTGGATTGCTGCTGTCATAATCGGTTTGAGTACATATCTACATTATATATACACACACAAATTATATATATATATATATATATATGTGTGTGTGTGTGTGTGTGTGTGTGTGTGTATGTATGTATGTATGTATGTATGTGTGTATATATAATGTAGATAGGTGTGTGTATATATATATATATATATATATATATATATATATATATATATATATATATATATATATGTGTGTGTATGTATATATATAGCTGATTACCCATTGGCTTTGGTCACTGAGTGCAAGGGAACAAAAATAAAATGTAGTCTATACGTTATTAAACAGTAAAACATTAACATTTTAAGAAGTAAAGATACACTGAGCACTACTGGAGTGGTTTCAGGTAAACTACATTTTAAAGACTGTGTAACACAACAGGTAAGTAGTACTAACAGCAACTAAAATGTATATGGATCATCTCTCAGTAGTAGATCCCTTTTGAAAGGCGCTACACGACGGCTGTGGTATAGAAATGACATTTTCTATGTGAACGTCCAAATTTCTGCCTGTGGTAATGTGCCTTACCGGCATTACCAGCAATTAAAGAAAATTACTTTTGTGTCCTCTGCAGTGTTAAGAGAGAAAGGCTTTGGTTTGGGATAAAAGGAAAAAAGGTGTAAAGAAAGGAAACTTGCCTTTTTGTTTTATATAGTGTAGAGAGATGACTTCGCTGACGATATGAGCGCCTTTTGGGGACCGTCGTGGTGGGTCTCGTGTAGACTGAGACTGGTCTAGAAATGGGATCCCGTGTTTGCAGTTGTCTAGGCTATAGCTCAGGGAAAGGAGGAAAAAATTAAAAGTGTTTACTTTACCTTATATGGACAGGCACTCAATTACGTGGTAGGTGTAATGATGTGAGACGCAACTCCGCCTCCTACGGCCATCGAGCTGAAGTCTATTACAGTATATAGACGAAAAAATAGGTTCCAGTTATGACCATTACGCGTAGAATTTCGAAATGAAACCTGCCCAACTTTTGTAAGTAAGCTGTAAGGAATGAGCCTGCCAAATTTCAGCCTTCTACCTACACGGGAAGTTGGAGAATTAGTGATGAGTGAGTGAGTGAGTCAGTCAGTCAGGTCAGTGAGGGCTTTGCCATTTATTAGTATAGATGTACATAGGAGTACCATTAGTCTCTCTATTATAAAAGAAAATCTTGAGACAAGACTATTTCCAAGAGATTTTTTCAAGTCCCGCCCTCCTCTCAACCATTTACGGTTAATGGTCCACACCCACAGTTCTCTCACCTCTCATTTGTGTGAATGCTTTTGTCAGACACAGTTCTGGCCCTCTCAGCTCTTATAAATTTTTACGTTTTCCTCACTTTAAGTTCCCAATAAAAGAAGATGTATTATGTACAAATCTTAATGAAGACTTTCATCCCGAAGGGTTACGAACAGAAGAAATGAGTATACAAGCAATCCTAGCACGGAGAAACGATGAAGTCAAACGGATTAACGTTAAAATTATCTATCAGTTACACAAATTGGTTAAATGTGTATCAACAGACTATGCTGAAACAGTTGGTGGTGATTGTGCAGAAGATGAAAACATCAATTTACAACATCCCGTAGAATATCTACAACTGTTAACACCGTCCGGTCTTCCACCAGCCAAATTACTGTTAAAAAGAAGGATGTATAGTAATGTTATTGCGCTATTTATGTATGAGTGATAGGCTATGCAATAAGACAAGATTAGTTGTATTCAAAATTGGTCGAACAATTCTGACATGTAAAATTTTAACAGGAGACAAGAAAGGTAATGTAGTATATCTTCTGTGGAAAACATCAGACACCAAAGGAGATCTTGATATGCCATTCGTATTAAAACGTTAACAGTTTCCCGTTAAAATAGCTTTTGCTATGACAATTAACAAATCACAGGGACAAACATTCCAGAAAGTCGGTTTATTTATTAGAGAGAAAGAAACGATATTCACTCACGGGCTATACGTTGTGTTTTCACGATGTAACTTCAAACACGGAATCAAAATTCAAAGCGGTATTGACAAAAAGTTAATTCTAAATATTGTTATTACTGAGGGCGGCACGGTGGCGCAGTGGTAGCGCTGCTGCCTTGCAATTAGGAGACCTGGGTTCGCATCCCGGGTCCTAACTACGTGGAGTTTGCATGTTCTCCCCGTGTCTGCGTGGGTTTCCTCCAGGTACTCTGGTTTCCTCCCACAGTCCAAAGACATGCAGGTAAGGTGCATTGGCGATTCTAAAAATTGTCCCTAGTGTGTGTGTGCCATGCAGTGGGCTGGCGCCCTGCCCAGGGTTTGTTTCCTACCTTGCGCCCTGTGCTAGCTGGGATTGGCTCCAGCAGACCCCCATGACCCTGTAGTTAGGATATAGCAGGTTGGATAATGGATGTGATTACTTCAGTTTTACAGTAAAAGTGTAAGTTTATTAAAAAGTATTTGTGTGTTAATTCCAAAGCCAAACAGAATGAAAATGTATAACGCAACAAATATCTCTAACGCAACATGAAACATAATTTTCTTTCAATTTATTACATTTTACTATTTTTTACTATGGTTAATTACTCATTGTAATGTAAAATAGTTGTATTATGCATATGTAACAATTCCCATGAAAATAACAATCTGTTTAAATTGTACATCCGCTTCCTCATACATGAAGTGACTAGCGTGTAGCGCCCGCACAGGCGTTGGCGAGGGAAGCGAGCAGGGGGCAGAGCCCCCTAGTGTTAACATAATTTTGACTGACCCGGTATACTGTATACTAGGACAAAGAATATTCTAGTGCTAACAAAGGTCAAGCTATAACCATATGGCTGCCAATGTCATTACGCATGGTATGACATAACATTTCTTTATTTTTCCTTTTGATATGTACCTGTCAAGGACCAGCTCTTCCAGCTTGTGCAGGTCACATGCAATGTATTCCAGCGCCATGTCTGTGATACGAGGGCACCAGGATAAGTCCAGACTGCGCAGCTTCCGCAAGTTTTCAGCCACCAGCTCCACACCGTCATCTGTGATCTTGGAACAACCTGACAAGCTCAGGGAGGTGAGGTTTGGCAAACTGTGCACCATGTTCACCACACCGTGGTTTGTGATTTCCCAACAGGAGTTCAGGCGCAGGGTGTGGGTGGTATAGCCCTGCTTGGCAGTGAAGTAGGCCATAGCTGTGTCCGTTACATGGTATGCCTGTAGACTAAGCTCAGAGAGATTGGGCAACAGCTGAGAAATGGCAGCAATGGCATCATCAGCCACATTGATGCAGTCACTGACACTTAGTGAGGTGAGTCGTGCGTTAAGGCTTGACCATAGCCCTGCCTCCGTGAAGTCATTACACCCCGACAGCTCCAAGTGAATTAGGCCTTGCATCTGTTCCAGCATAACCTGAAAGGGAAAATTGCAAGGTTAGAATCAATGGGAAAGCTGTCATACATGATTCAACTGAAATGCCCCCCAATCTTTAGCTTCTTACAAACACTTTCTTACTTTGTAGGTTTGTTATTCTGTGACCCACATAACTCAACCAAGGTTACAGAATCATAATTTAAATTATCAATGTCAACATTGTCAATTAAAACATTGGACATGAAAATCTGTTTCACTGTGGAAAGAAAAAAAAGCACAAAAAGAAAAGGAAAATGTGGAAAATGAAAAAATGCATCCCATATTTTTAAATAAGCACAACACATTTGATTTAATATGTGAACTCAACTTAAAAAGAAATATATTAGTTATATACTATGTCACACAGGGGTGCATTGGAGGCAGTCAATAGGAGCTTGACTAAATTTGGTACACCGGGTCGGGGTGCACTAGTGTCTTTTCTCCCTCCTCTGCAGATTGCCTAAAACCAGCACTAATACAGACTCAGCTTTCAGTGCCAGTCCCCACCCTACTCCTGATGTCACTTCCACCCACGACCTGCTGGACACACCTCTTCCTCCTCTGCACGCATAAAGCCAGCCTACTTCCCCTTTATCAGGCAGTCCCGTCTTGGACTCAGTGCTCTGAGACTACTCTTTTAGTTATTTCTACCGATTAATAGATAATACTAGCCGAAGCCCGCCATAGCATATGGCGGTGTAAGAATAGGAACGGAAAATGGTGAGAAAGGAATTCAGTATAACAAAGGCTTAGGAAACCACCGTCGCAGTATAACTAAAATAGCTATACTATACTAGTACCTTCCTGTAGCAGGCTATGGAAAACATAGACATATATAGATAGACGCTGCATTCACTGTGTTGCCCAGTCGACACGATAATTCAGCGCGTCCGCCCTATTGCGAGTGGTAAAAGTGCCATTTAAACTAATACAGGTAGACATGGAAAACGGGTTTTCTGATGAAAAAATAATAATATTTTAAACATTATTGTTTACATACAACAGATTTTGGCGAATTATTTACATGCAATTATTTATATCCATTTATGCACTAATAATAAGTCTATGTTTTCCATAGCCTGGTACAGGAAGGTACTCTCTCGACCATTGGCATTGGTTTCGCTCCTTGCTATTTTCGTTATACTGCAATGGTGGTTTCCTAAGCCTTTGTTATACTGAATTCCTTTCTCACTGTCTTCCGTTCCTATTAAATGATTCCTCCCGTATAAGTAACATTTCTCGGACTGCCTTCTTCCACCTCCGAAACATTTCTAGACTGTTCTTACGTAACACAGTACTAAAGTATTGGTTAATGCCCAAGTCACCTCACGTATAGATCACTGTAATAGTATTCTATCTGTCATCCCACAAAAACGTATCCATCACTTACAATTTATTCAAAATTCTGCTGCCAGGATAATAACCTGCTGTTCTAAATCCACTGAACATACTACACCTATTCTCTCTCAACTTCACTGGCTCCCTGTTAACTACAGAATACAATACTAAATACCGCTCTTAACATTTAAAGCTCTCCACAACCTCACTGATCTCCTCCAGACTTACACTCCTCTTGCTCATTCAGATCCTCATCTGCAACTTGACTTTCTGTACCACACATCAAACTCTGTGCTATGGGAGCTCGAGCGTCTCTCCTGGTGCTCCTCAACTCGGGAATTCTCTTCTCTCTCATATACATCAGCTCGATTCAATAACACATTTTAAAACTACCCTCAAAACTTATCTTTTCAAACTGGCATAGCAATTGTGAATTTTGCACTGTTACTGCCAGTTATCTTTGTTTGTTTGGTAATTATTGCTGTTTGATCGAGAGCGACGGTGGATGCGGAAGTAGGATTAGAGATGGCGGGCGGGGCTCTGTGAGTTGGCTCTCTGTCTTGCTTGGGCTCACTGTCTTGCGTGCCCTTAGTGAATTATATATATATATATATATATATATATATATATATATCTATAGATATATCTATAATCCAATGTTTGTCTGTCTATCTGTCCACCTGCTTTTCACGAGAGAACTACTTAACGGATTTATATCTTTTTTTTTTTGTAGAGTTTGCTTGAACATTCCAGTTGATTTTGCGACTTCTCTCATCGCTCGAAGAATCACAGTTCACTTGCAGGAGCGATGTATTTGCGCTAATCCGAGACAGAGGTTGTGGGCCAAGGGGAGAAGGAAGCGTGATGTCAGAAGTAAGGAGTCGGTCTACCGATGTGTTTTTGAGTCCTTGCCTCCGCTTAGGTAGCGATACAATTTTGTTTATTCATTTTTAAAGTTTGTCCTGATTCACTACTACGCGGACAGAGCCACAGGGGACGGCTAGTTGAGAATATACGGGGTGGAACCCCCAACCTTTTTTCTTGCCTTTTTGTTCTTTTCAAAATTGCTTCTGTCAAAATCTACACATAACGTTCAATGTTGGGCCCTAGATCACCAATATTTTAACGAATGTTCTTGGCAAACAATAAATACGGGGAAGAAGTACTACCTGAGATTTCCAAATATTGTGAGGCAATCATTTTACGTATACAAATGAAGCAAGCAGTTTTGGCCCATGTGTTGTTAAAGGTAAAAACATCCCATAGAAGAACCAGAAAGTTCAGGCTGTGTAAAAGCATGCAAGTGAGTCATTGTTCATTTGCAAAAAGAGATAACAAACAAACAAGCAAAATGTATAGTCACAGGTCTTTCTAAATGACTCAGCATTTACAGACAGATTATATATATATATGAGAGAGAGAGATAGATATAGATAGATATGAAAGGCACTATACAATAGACAGGTGCTCCATAATTGATAGAAAGATAAAGATATAAAAGGCACTATATAACAGATAGATGCTCCATAATAGATTTAAGTATCGGCATCCAGTCAGGATGGACACTGCTTCCTTATCTGGCCAAGAGAATATTATAATGGAAGGTCACAGAGGGAGATGTGATATTCCTCTCCCTCTCCAGGATGTGGACAAGGAAGAAGGATGCGGTAGCAGCAGTTAACCCAGGGCTGGTGTCCCAGGTCTGTGAGCAGAGCATCCCCCTGTACATGGAGTGGCAGCACCCCATCTGGCAAGCCCCAGTATGGATACCCACAGGGCAGCATTGGAGTTGTGCCCTGTCAAGCTTCTGTGAAGACCACCAGGGGAAACTGTCAAGTCTTGACTGCACAAGGACCATTGTGGTTCTG
This sequence comes from Polypterus bichir lapradei, assembly GCA_026402145.1. Classification (NCBI taxonomy): domain Eukaryota; kingdom Metazoa; phylum Chordata; class Cladistia; order Polypteriformes; family Polypteridae; genus Polypterus; species Polypterus bichir. The sequence goes on along the minus strand of JANRMT010062861.1, from coordinate 14,295,293 downwards.
CCTGGCCCAGAAGTACTTCTTGTAGGCGACCTGGAAGTACTCCCAGGTCAGGTGTTAAAAGAAAACCCTCCACTTGGCCCAAGGAGAGGAGCTGGACAACACTCACCTAGAGAGGACGAAAAAAGAAAGGAATTGGATGGGATTAGATTGAATTGTGTACTACTGAGGAAAAGAAGCATGTCAGAGGTACTGCTTGAAAATAAAAATAACCTTTGTTTGACGTGGGACTGACCTCTTTGGTTTGGGGCTCAGTGGCCACAACAGACAGAGAGATCTGAAAGGCACTATGCAGATGGGTAGATATGTCACTAAATAATAGATAGTTAAATATGAAAGGCAGTGTATAAGAGATGACTAAAAAGAAAACATCTGACTTAGATTTTAACTATGTATCCAGGCAAAATTTTAATTTGGTATTTGATTCACAACTATATAGTCAATTATCTTGTATAAATACTTTTCCTTTTTAACTCAAGATACACACGTTTTTCTGATAATAGCCCCTTTCACCATGTGTTGCTATTACTCCTAGTGCATTTTCAAAATAAAAACAGAAGGTCTAATAAAGTACGCTGAGGACAACGGATATTAAAGTTAAGACCCTGCCAAGCATTTAATTAATTTATAAACTCAGTATATAAACTAGTGTTCCCCTATATATACACACAGAAGTGTTTACTGCTGAACAAGTCTGGCACCAAAGCCGACAACACAGCATGGTACAGCACAGCTCAAGAACCAGTGCAGAAGAGATGCCAGGTAATGATAGTATTTATTATGGATAACTGATGACATACATGTGATAAATATTAAATAAGCATCAAGTTAATGTCTAAAACTAAACAATCATAGTGATGCCTAAGGGATGCTGTGTTTCCATTTGGCAAAGTACAAGAACTCTCACAACAATAAACAGAGTTAAGCTTAGGTGATGCAGAAATGCATGGACTGAAAGGACAAACCGGCTTGCTTTGATTTTTTATATTTTTGCTAACTAATAGTAATTTCAACACAATACTCTGCCCTATTTGCAATTCTCGTTTAAAATGTGTAATCACAAATATGTTACATGCATACTGCACATAATGAAAGCTTCAAGTTAATCAGCAAAAAGGAAAAAGAGTTTTTAAATCTTTTAGAATGAGTCTCTTTTTTATCAAATGATTTATCATGTTAATAAAATTAGTGACACCACATCTTTCAGCATAAAACCAAAACATCAGGGGGCTTTGTCTGGTTTTGTGCCACACTGACCCTAACTGGTATGTGAATGATCTTTAAGTTTCCACTGCCTTCACAATACAGTTTGACTCGAGAGAACAATTGGAGAGAACCCAGCCTAGCATTGTACCAGGTGCCCGTCTGGTTGAAGCAGGTAGATGGTGAAGCTTTCCAAATACTAGTCACTTGAGTTTAGAAAGAAAAACTTTTGGGGTACAGATAATAAGCTATTTTTTTTTTCTTTTTGCATCCTTACCATATACTGTAAGAATGTCTGAACTTTATATTTATGAAACTTGTCTGTAGAAACATAACACCACCTCACTCAGCTTCTCACGTTGCTGAATCTCTAACGACAGCAGTCATGCGTTTTAAATTAGGTCAAAAACCGTGAACAGTGAGCTTGCAAACCTCATGTTTCTTTATTTCCAAATGTGAAAGTGTGAAAGTTACATTTAACAGTGTGTGATTCACCGTCAGTTTGCTCACCTAAAGACTACTAGCTCCAATGTCACTTTGTCACTACTCACTCTATTGCTGCCCTATACAAAGCTATTGTTAGCTGAAAAATGACCAAAATTAAAAATGATGCAGAGCTGAGCCAACCCTGACTAAATGATGTCAAATAAGACAAGGTTGTTGAAAAATGTTTTAACGCACATTCATAAGAGGCTCATGCTGGTAGAGATGGGCAACTTCATTCACTAGCATTGAATTGCAGCAAGACTAAACATTGCCAATTAACAAACTTACAAGATCTTCAGCAATAATGCCCATAAGATACTGCCATTTTAGTCTTAGGCATCTGTATGGATGGAAAGATTTACTGTATGTGTAGTGAGTAAGAAAGATTGCTAACTAAGTTTGTCGTAGTTTACAGGAGAGATGCAGCTGTAGAAACAAACCAGACACTGCTACAAAAAAAAGCACTAACATATATCTAAGGTAAATTCTAACTTAACATGAGAAGTCAAGAAGCAAGATAAACACCAGTACTTGAGAAACTAAATACATCAAATATTAGGCTAAATGAAGCAGAAGATCGTATGCCTAATTGCTTAATAAAAAAAAAAAAAAAAGGTTTCAGCCATGTTATAATGAGAGCAGCATTGCCAAATTAAACATGAAAATTGAGATATTCAAAACATGACATATTAAACTTTCCTGTATTATTGGCAGGCAGTTAAAATTAATATCAAAACCTGGAACATGTCAAGCAAGACGTTATTTACTGCTCTCACTTTCACTCAACAATAGCCAGGTGAAGTAATAACATAACAATTAATATTTTAGCACACTCGGGATAGATTTTCCAGAACAATTGTTAAATAAAAATTGGACACAGCTAAATCTTCATTTATATAAATTACAAAAAGACTCCCTGCTAAAACATAACTGTTACTCCAGAGATTAAAGAAGAAGGGAGGGAGGGAGGGAGGGAGGGAGGGAGAGAGGCATGGCTCTACCTAAGTTTCAATAGATCTCATACATTGTGACTTTGGAGACATAATCCAGGTTGGCTGCCACTGCACACACTCCCTTGAACAGCAGAACCATCTATAGTCACGTCTGAGATGTGCCAGGCAATGAACACACATAACAAACAAGAGGAAGGTGCCAAGTACAATAGTGTTTGAATTAGCAGTGTGCCAAAAATTAAAGTGCAGTGCAGTTTTCATCACATGCTGCGGCACCCATAAGCTCCTTCTCCAAGCTTAAACGCACCGTTTTTCTAAACTCTTGCACTGCCACGGACCTCTCTTTCATCACATGAACTCACAGCTACATGATTGTATTTGCAAAGAAGATCCCGCACTATGTCTTCTTGATACACTTTACACAAAGTCATTTACACTTTGAGGTGTGAGTTAAGTCAAATCTCATGGAGCCTATCAATCTGCGAAGTATGATGTAACTCGTATCTCATTGTACAGCCACCATAGACACAGCCAGCTTGCTTCTGAGCTTTGCTGGCGCGTCTCAGTTATATTACTATTGTGAAGCCATCTAGTAGATAGCCATAGAATTTTTTTTTCAGCTTGCAGAAAATAGTGCTATGAAAACAGACAGTCCCTAGTTATATTGAGCAGGGCTGGATTAACCATTAAGCAAAATAAGCATGTGCATAGGGTATCGAGGGAAAATTCCTGTTGCCGGATTTACCATGGACCATATGGCACAATACTGCAAATGGTGCATCTGAACCAGGTTCCACTAAATGGGGCTCCTACATTAAATAAAAAAAATTTTAAATTATATATATATATATATATATATATATTACTTCCTTGGAAGGTTGGCGTCTTTCAACATCTGCAATAAGATGCTGCAGATGTTCTATCAGACGGTTGTGGCGAGCGCCCTCTTCTACACAGTGGTGTGCTGGGGAGGCAGCATAAAGAAGAGGGACGCCTCACGCCTGGACAAAATGGTGAGGAAGGCAGGCTCTATTGTAGGCACGGAGCTGGACAGTTTGACATCTGTGGCAGAGCGACGGGTGCTGAGCAGGCTCCTGTCAATCATGGAGAATCCACTGCATCCACTGAACAGGATCATCTCCAGACAGAGGAGCAGCTTCAGAGACAGACTGCTGTCACCGTCCTGCTCCACTGACAGACTGAGGAGACCCCACACTATGCGACTCTTCAGTTCCACCCGGAGGGTAAACGTTAACATTATACAAAGTTATTGTCCGTTATACCTGCATTTTTATTAGTATGCTGCTGCTGTAGTATGTGAATTTCCCCTTGGGATTAATAAAGTATCTATCTATCTATCTATATATATATATGTGTGTGTACAAAATGGCCTACAAAATGGTAATTATATGCCAGACCAGGGGGCGACAGAGTGTGCTACTTTCTCTTGCAGACCATTCTCAGGAAATCCTACTTGGTTCAGGTGCCGACAATGACGTCACTTCCAGTTCCAGCACTTCCAGTCACGGTGTCGATGACGTAATTTCCCATTTTATCAGTCAAAACCACCATCTTGTTTCCATGCAATCAGTTCAGTTCTGGATTCTGTTCTATGCACATCGTGCTTCTTTAAATCAACTTTTGCAGCCAGGGAAACAATATACGGGTGGCTGCCCCAAATGTTTATGATGTCTTTGACTCTTTCTTATCACAATATACATATACACAAACAACAATAAAAATAATAATAAAATAGTAATAGAGATTAATGATATACATTAATCTTGCAAATACAACACAATTAGAACTGCCACACAGTCCACCGAGGCTCACGTAATCATTCTTGCCTTGGTCATGTGGACTGTCCCATTCAGTTGTCCACTGAGAGTGAGTGCACCAAAATCTTTTAAGTGTTTAGGGCCTCTAAAGGTCTTAATCTGGCCCTGTCATTGCAAGGACGGTATAAAACTGCTGATGTTTTGAACCAACTCGAATTTGTTGCCAAGATAAATAATTGGAGGATAATGACAGTAATCGAGATCATAATCAATTGGATGATAAGGAATCTGTAGGCTCTGGCACTGATGCAGATTGCTACCCTAAAAGCGTTTCTTCAACACAAAGTGTCCGACTTGTCCAGACTCTCAGGACAGCAGTGCATGGAGATTCTGCTGCCCACCAAATCCAAACCATCACCGACCACCAGATGTGTTGTGTGCAACAACATGGACAGCACAAAGAAACACATTATAATGATGGGACATGTGTTTCTAAGCCTGCACTGTGCAAGATGCCATGCCTTTGGGACTCTCGTTCAAGTGGACACTTTCAGTCATGTTTCTAGTCAGTATAAAGTAATTAACATTACATTTTCAACAGAATTACTAATGATAATAAAACTGTTGCTTTCTAATACATTTCTTTACAAATTTTGATAGAGTTCATTATTTATCATACTGTATACGCATATACTAATACTGCAGCATCCTAGTATTAATTGGTCGAGCAGTCAGTGGGTTAAGGACTACAAATGTACATAAAACCAGTAAAAATAACATGGGTTTAACACTTTGGTATCTCCATGGGTGACTCCTCAACTAATTATCTCAACATATGCCTCTTTTATTTAGCCATTGCAGAGTCTCGGTTTTGCAGTAACATTACCGTTAAGTGGAGCATTTCAAGAATGAATAGATAGAGAGACAGAAAGGTAGATCTTTATTTGTCCCCAAGACATACTAATATATGTGTATAACATATTTCCAGATCATCTAAAACATTGGGAGTCATGGCTTACAATTTGATTTTAAGACCATGAATAGACAGAATATATTTTTCCAGTCTGCAAACAATTTGGACTAATATTTCATTTTTTAACTGCACACAATACATACATTGTTAACTTTTTTGCCAAAAACACATCCCGGACTAGACTCTACTTGTCGGAGATATCTTTAAAAACCTGCTTCCCCTAAGCCACACATTTTGGCTAAACACTTGGCTTAAGCCCAAATGGACTACAATTTTCCCCAACCTATCAGGAAGCTCCACAGTTTCCATAAATCCCCATCCATTAATATCCATTTTGTGGTAACACTGGATTAAAATGGTTTTGTGCTTTCTAGAGTCAGATCTCTTTGCTGTTAAGAATGGTCTTTTGTCTTATTTTTCTTTACTTTTGTACAAATTCTATACTACTCTGTGGGATATTAACAAGAAGGAAGTATTTATCTTCAGATTTTACTTTAAATTCCCCAATATGCCACACAGGTGGAACCTACACACAAACTATGAAACTCAATTAAGTGATATTTTGTACCTGGGAAAATTTAAGTTAGCAGTTACAAAAGAAAATACTTTATAATGTAATGCGTTTTGTTTTATGTAAAAAAAAAATTAAAAAGTTAAAATGTTTTTTGACATGTCCTCATTCTTTTAGCATACGGAATACAAAACATGAGATCTTAAATGAAAAATCCCAAAGTGATTAATTTCAAATTCATAAGCTGAGGAAATATTCAGGTCTAGATATTATTTGAATGAACTGAGTATTGGGTTGAATTTCAAATTAAGTTAGGGAGTTTAAAAATCAGAAGAGTATCTAGTTTGTTTTTAAGCTAATAGCTATGTTGTTGTTGCATTTCTTCCTGGCTTTTCTTCTTGGTTTTTTTTTTCCTTATTTCTAGCATTCACCTGGCTTTCTACTTGTCGTGATACAAATATGCCCAAAGAGTACTAAACATATTATTTCCTTTGGGCTCCACATAAAAAAGTTTTTGATCAAATTCTGGAATTAATTGCTAATACATCTCCACCTTCACAGATGACTTGTGTTGCATGTTCTCACCGACAGTGCTGCTCTGGAGCAAAGCTAACTCATCCAATCAGAAGCCAAGCTCACCTCAATTAGAAAGGATTATTTTCTATCTGTATACATTATTAGACGTTCCCATCTCTGTTGATGGTATCTTGAGAGCCCATAGATTAAAAAAAAAATCAATACTGCCATTAGAGTTAACCAATTGTGTTTACAGCTTTATGCCCTGCTACTTTCTAATGTTAGTAATAGACAGTATGCCGCCTCATTGTTTGGATTTAATTTAACTTCGGTACTTGTATGGCTGATGTTGGTAGACCACGGTGTAGCGATGTGCAAAGCCAAAATATTTCAAAATTAAACTGTAATACAAACAAAAAAAAAAAAATTAATAAGTCACTAGATAATCATGGATCCTCACCAGCTACTGAAACATTGCAGACTCAGACATTGTCCTCAGAAGTGGCAGGTTACAAAGAATAAGCCCTAACACTGGACCTGAATTACCTACCTGAACTTGATAAAATTCCAAATAATCACCAAAGTTGAAATATCATGCCATTTTTTGCACTTGTATGTGAAATATAATTGGTTTGAATACAGCAGATAAAACAAGAGATCCCAGTTTTCTAAAAAATACACCCACAATGACTGCATGAATGTGAACTCGAGGAGTTACCCCATTATGATGCAGGGAACATCCAAGTCTTCAACAGGCCTTGTTGTTTCTAAATGACAAAGACTTAACATAATGGTGAGGCTGACCATACTTTTTATCCTCAGTGGTTGTTATCATTTTGTTACAGAAGTTTGTGGAGGAAGAAAACGTTTTGAGAGAAGTCCTGGCTGCACTTATGTTACAGGTCAAAAAGTAAGTGCCTTGAGCATGGGAAAGGCACTATATAAATAAAATGTGTTATTATTATTATTATTATGTTGTTATAAGTGTATAAGTTTAATATGTCGCTGTACTCTGTGAAAGTATATTTTATAAATCTGCCTTTTTCTACTCACATGCATAGTTGACACAGAGCCAGATTTAGCATAGGGGTTCACAATATAAGAACTGCTAGGTGAGCATTAGAAGACAAGACAAGTTAGGGACACTGGGAAACGAGCAGTCAGACTGAGGACCATTGTATACTATTTTTGTGTGTCAAAGTCAGCATGAAACTATATCCTCTTTTGCCTTGTTTGGAATGGCATGATTCATCTAAGTGGGGGCCGGTACATGAAGAAAGAGTATAAAGCCTTGGAACATTGCCCGGGACACCTTTGAAGCCAACAGATGGATGGGAGATAATGTCATCTGATCCGGAAATTCCTTCCAACGCAGCGACAAAAATGGCAGACTCTACACATTGGGCCCCCACTCCCAAACTGGGTTCTTGCAATGGCTTCCTTCATCTGTTATGCAGCATAATCCTTCCTTAAAGAAAGCAAAGTTATTTCTCCAATGTGATTTCTTACCGCCGTATCACTAAGGGAGGGGCATTGCCATTTTATATCATAGCTATATAGATTTGGGTTATGTAACATGCCACAATTACAAAAGAACTTATTCCCAGGGAGCTAGCTCCCCCTGCTGGATAAATATGTTACAGGCCATAGAATGTGATGTCATTGAAGAGAACTTATTTAATTGTTAAATGACACCATTTCAACAATTTTACAATTACAATTTCAAGTTTTCCACTTTTGTAAATTTGCTTTTCATGTCTCAAACTATAGATTTTTTTTTTTTTTAATTGAGCTGACATTTTACTTCATTTCTTTTTTTTCCCATCCCATTTTCTGGTGACAGAAGCAACAACAAAAAAAAAAAAAAAACACTACTATTCATTTAAGGGTAGATCCAGCAATGCAAGCAGGTCCTCCGACTTACAGGGAAAATGTAGGTGTTGGTGGAAAGATCGGCACTCCAGCTACCTTAAAAAACCTCACAGTGTTCCATTGTGGTGCTGAGGTGTCACCCGCTGCACATATAAATTATTATGAATTAATAAAAGAATCAACAAAGAAAAGATTAAGTAAACCCACAGCACAACTAACGAAACAACACAAACAAATTAGACACGTCTCCAAAAGCAAAAAGGACTGGTGATACTTATCCTAGGCTACACATTACTCTCTCACATCTGTCGTGTGCTTTTTGTTTATATTTTCATTTTACTGGACACTATAACATATTACACAAAAAGTTTTACCAAATTTGCTGCAGTTATGAACTGTGTGTTCTGTAACTCTAGTTGCAGTTTTGATGCACGATACTGGCCTTCTTACCAAATAACCGCCATTTTTCAGATCAAGACATTTGTCGAGTATTGATCTGCACCTTTCATGTTTCTGACGCATATATGTGACATCAAAAGGGCCTGGGAAATAATCTTGGTAACACTTTAGGTACTGCAAAAATGCATCTATTACTCATTTACCTTTATATAACGAGGCCTTAACAAAGACTTCTTCTGGTCTTCAGAACACTTATAAAACATCAGTAGATAGATTATTCATGTCTGTGCAGTGTGGCATTTTGACATTATGGTCAGACCAGTAATGGCATACTGTACGAAAAAATGCAGTGAATACTTTTAACTTGAGCATTCCTAGTTTTCCTCCTCTTTCTCTGTACGTTTAGCATTCGTTTGCTCAGAGGTTGATGTGCTTGCTGCTTCCTGAGCAGCTCTTCTTTTCTCCACCCTAGCGGCCCGCTTCTTCTCTTCTTTCGTCAGCATCTTTTTGCACTAAAACTGATTAAGTCAGTGTTTATGTTGCAATTACTTAGTGTGTTTTTCTTAATTTTTCACTTAAGCTGGCACTTAAGTCTTCAATCTGCCTCAAGAATGATTTAAAGAGGTAGGGGAAGGGACAGCGAAGGTGGTAGGGAATGAGAACAGCTACCGTATGTATGCACCGCACAGCCACCTTGCTGCGCACTCCCGAGAGTTGATTTTACAATAAAAAAGAATAAAAATAAAAAGAGTAATAAAAATCATAACCCTGAAAGCAGATAGTAGATGTCACATAGTAAATGTGTACCAAATTTCAGGTCACTAGGTCAAATGGTTTGCGAGCTACAGGTGATTTCAAATCCTGAACAGACAAACGCACAACCACAGGAGCGTATTATATAAGAAGATTACTTGATAATATGAAGGAGAAAGTAGGGGGAAATGACACCTTTTATTGGCTAACTAAATAGATTACAAATGCAAGCTTCCGAGGCAGCTAAGGCCCCTTCATCAGGCAAGGTGTAACAAAGAAACTGAATTGTTTTATTCTATGGCTAACATGGTACAACACTCTACTGCTACTGATAATATGAAGGATTGAAAGCTCTTCTGCTAAATATGTAATATCAAGAGAAGTGTGTCTCAGTTAAGCCACCTCAGACCACTCCAAAGTGAGGTTTTATCAGTAGTTTGCATTGCAAGGACGAAAAAACACTTTAGTGATTGCTTGTTTTAAGTGTTCTGAAGATCCAGAGAAGTGTTGGTTAAGGTCTTGTTATATAAGAGTAAATGAGTAAGAGATGCATAGATGCAGTACCTCAACTAAAGTGTTACCATAATCTTTTTATCACATTTTCCTGGTACTGTTTCTCTCATGGTATGGATGTGTTTTTGATTTGCTTGTGTGAATTCTCACGTAAATAACAGAAGTGAATCAAAACGAAACCAACCACGTGGCAGAAACAGTTTGTTGTGATTTGGTATGTCGAGAGTAAACCAGCCCACCAAGTGGGTGAAAAGTTGTTGTGTAGGAAGACTAAGTGCTGAGCTATTGTGCAGAATCTCATAATATTGATGGCTTTTTGTTCAAAAATGGCACATTTTACAATGTGTGTGTAACTGTATGACACTGCTCAATATGTAACAACTGCCTTGGCTTGAAAAATGAAAGTATTTGATAAGTTTTAAAGCTCCTCCTCCATGCCCCATAACTTCCAATGTAAGGTGCCAGTGTGGGCAACATATTTTTTCATATTTATAGAAAGTGATTAACAATTTCATGTGGCAAATATATATATATATATATATATATATGTTTGTAAAGAAATAACTTTTAACTTGTAAAATATCAAACTTATCCTTTAAGCTAGCATGAAAACGTTATGTCATAACTACAAACTACTGCAGTAACTGTGAACTACAAAGTAAATAGTAAATGATATTGGAGGGCATCTCATATAAAACAATTTCTTGTACAGATAATTTACTTTGGAAAATAGATAGCAGTCATACCTCCAAGCCAGCATCTGTTATCGTCGATCTTTTCAAACTGACGGACTTTACCCCCTTCTTGGAAAGAGGGTAGTTGTCGATGAACTCACAAATGTCCAAATCAGAAACTCCAACCAGGCAGAAAGATTGGAATCCTCGAAGAGCAAAGGCTTGAAGGCTGACAAACTCCTTCTCACCAGTTGGCAGGATATTATAGAGTTCTTTTGCATGAAGGATGGGAGTTACACCTTCCCAAAACTTGGGCTGGTAAAGCACTTTTCGCCAGGTTTTGCACACCTGGGCTAGAATACACTTCTCGGCGGTGGTAAAGTACCAGAGCAGGCGGTTCAGGATCTTCTCATCCAGTACCATCTGACGTTCAGTGAGAGGCTTGGAGAACTTTCTACATGGTGCAAGATCAGATGTGGGGGAGCCAAGGTCAGGATCAGATCCCAGAAGCGAAGCGGCACTGGGTGGAGGCTCAATATGGCACGGCAAGCTGGGTGGAGGCAGAATGGTGGGCACAGAAGAGGACTGGCACAAGCGGTTCTTGGCGGCTGGGGTTCCTTTGGTGATACTGGCTGAACCTATGCCGTTGGGCTGTGCAGACAACTTGACCAATCCATTTCTCGGCACACAGGCTGACTTGAGATCATTAGGAGTGGACATTTTCAGCATTTACTGACAGAAACAAGAAAAAAAAGAATGTCGATAAGTGCCAGGGTACATGCAAACTACTTCTTAGGAGACACTTAGCATAGCTCACATTTGGGTCAAAACCACATCATTTAAACTGGATGACTGAGACAGAAAAAAATTGTGATACTAGAGATCTAGTTGTAATGTAATCATTAAATGGTTATTCCTTAATTAATATATAGAAAATGTACCAGCAATAAAATGTGTAATTTGTTCATATAGCATTTCATATTTGAATTATCATAGAAAACTTGGAAAAACAGAAACATAAAATTATTTTTAAGCATCAAAACATTTGAAAAGTTACTTTTTTATGACAAAATGCTGCAAATGTACAGTAGTTTAATTTTTTAATTTCTGATTTTTTTTAATGAGTTATTCTGAGTTTTTTTTTTTTTAAATATACATATATATATACACATACACACACACATATATATGGTACTGCTATGTACATACTTATATACAATTTTTGTGCCACATATAGTACATATGTTGAACATGATGGCGAACAGGTTGAGACATGCCTATAAATCATCTTGCATATATGAAGTATGTTTTGTGAATAAATTGTTTCCTCCATTAAAATGTTAATATAATTTTGACTCACCTTGTATGTATATATACACACACATATCACACACACACATATACATATATATATATATATATATATATACACATGTATATATATATATACATACATATATATT
>JANRMT010062861.1:14271678-14282802 GCA_026402145.1 Polypterus bichir lapradei | reverse complement strand
TAAAGCTGAAAGTCTACACTTCAATTACATAAGGATTTCTTAATTTCAAATCCCTTGTAGTGGCAGAGCTAATAATTATGAAAATTGTGTCACTGTCCAAATACTTATGGACCTAACTCATATATATATACTGTATATACACACATAAATACACTAATGCACGTGTTGGGTAATGAATTTATTATTATTATAATTACTACAACTACTTTTTTTATTATTTTGAACCTATTGTATTTTACTCCTCTTGTAGAAATCTTATGGAGCCAGCAGTATTACTCGTGCTTGTTAAAAAAACAAATAATGAGTTAAATTTAAAAAAAAAACTGACGCCTGCACCCTATGATTTACAGTTTACAGCTGCTAATAACATATTTAGGACGTTGTGTCACGTGTGGGAGGCAGCTTAATGGCTCTGGTGATAGTAAATGCCCGCCGAACCAGGGGCTGGCGCCATCCCTCTTTCCTCCCTCTGCAGAACGAAAGACTGACGGCCACTCCACCGCTGACGTCGTTTTCGCTTTCCATTCTCCTGGACTCGCCCTTTTCTACCGAATCACCAACGTTCAATTCCGAACTCCCGTTTGTAAATACGCTCTCCGCAACTTGTTGCGTGCTTTATTATCTTTCACCTTTTTTCAGTTATACAGGGTCACCAAGGCAGTGTCCCAACTCTTTAACGCCATTGTGTCTCTTCTTTCACAACAGACTTGTTTTGAAAAGTCCAGTTTGATTTTCACAACGAAATTACAGTGAGGTAGATTTCAGGAACTTAAAGATCTTTGCTTTTAAATGACTAGATCTTTTAAATGATTAAAAGAGTGAGAATAACAAAGCTCATAAAATAAGACTAAGTCTTTAAAAATACACATTGCTAAAAAGGATGTCATGGCTGATTTTCCTTGATTTTCTTAAAAATAAAACACGAATCCAATAAATCTTAAACATTTCCAGGACTTTCAAGAAAGTATTTAATTAATAATAAAATTGTGTACTGTAGCTTTCCCATGTTTGTGTACTAAATTATTGTTCATCATCGGTTGAGCTTTTTAAATGTGGTTTCTTTTGTCCATCTTTATTATTGCATGCCAACTGAAGTTTAAAAGAAAAGAGAATAACAAAACCAACAAGGATCAGCTGTAAGGAAGTTAAACGCAGTGATCCTGACTTTGAAGACAAATATTGGAGCTGCGCAACTGAACGGGACTGATGCATCTTTTAACATCTTGCCAAGGAAGATAAACGGCTGATCTTAAAACGCACTCTGTAACGTAAGACAAGCCTTCAAACTCCGTGTTTAATTTAAAGCTTTTTCATTGAACATGCTCTTTGCACCTAAACAACATGTATGCAAACACTCATTTTTCCACGAGATATCAACATATGGTTATTTTGCTTTGCGAATAGATTATCTCACTAGGAATGAAAGCCGAACCATGTTACAGCTGCAGTTACATAACAGAAAGGCAAAGCGCTGCAAATGTTAGGGACCGCCAATATTTGTGTGCCCTCAGAAACACACACACACACATTTCATGGCACATTTGCAGTCATGAAAACTGTCTCAGACTGATAAATGTATTTTAAAAAAAATGTAGGCTTTACAATAAATTACAATTGATGCAATTTGATTAGTTTAGTCGGGCCACGAGATATGCCATTCAAGATACTTCTTGCATTAGAAATAATACTGGTGTGAAACGGAAACTGAATTTAATGCTGCTCCCTTGCAGGGCATCTGTAAAGCTGTGTGGAGATGCTCTGCACCTTTAGATTTAAAATAAGCTGCCATCACATAAGAGAGAGTTACATAATCTGCTGAAGACAAAGCAAGCAGCTGCAGTTACTGTGCTTGAGCTGCAGGCTGCAAAGCATACAAATGATATTCCCACATTTTTAAGTGACACTGGACACACATTGCAATAAAAGGAAACCTTATCTGGCAGTAGACGTAGATTTGCAGGCTTATATTGCGAATGAATAGCACAAAAACTAAACAAATGCACTGATGAGAGTGAACATTTTGCTCGTGTGTATTCCAATACCTGAACGAGCTGCGTGTAAGTGCCTTGTGTAACGGGGATATTTGAATTGTTCTACAAAAAACGCTACTTTTAATTCAAAATCTGTCTTACAAAGACTGAATGAATCACTATGAAAGGCTTTGTCTGTCACCCCCCCCCCCCCCCCCCTTTACAAATCCTACGTTTAAAAGATGCTTTTCCTTTGATTTAAGTTCAGCACAAAATTTTTATCAACCATTTATTTTTAATTTTCTTTGCATGATTTATGACAAAATAATATTCCAGATGGTACATCAGTCTACTATAAAACAAACATCACTATGCAGTATATACACACTCATTAGGAAGCAGTATATTGACATAGGCTTATCTAGTAAGATTCATGTTTTTGAATTGCTATATTAAACCTGTAGACAAAGTATTTCTGGAGTGCAAACAAAGGAGAGAGCATAGATACCACCTAATCTAGCACCAAGTACTTGTATTAGTCTAGGGCCTAAGTGCCATCCCCAATGTTAGCACCACCATGATCAGGATGTGACCTGAAATACAATATCAAGAGTCAGAATGTCTAATATTCATGCCAAAGGTTTGCACCTCAAAAATGGCCTTTCTAAAAAGCCCTAAGGTTAATTTATATATACAGTATCATCAGAATACTCACAAGACCACACTTACATAAAACCTATCAATAAGAACACACATCTGCTACATATGAAGGCTTCAATGTAAAACGGAATTCTTATTTTTAATTATCACTACTGTTGGTCACACTAGGCGTGTAAACAATTTCAGTTGAGTATTGTCAGATCAGACTGTTGAAAAATATTAATAGGTTCTTCCTATTTATGTACAACATATAAAGCATTCCAATAATTACAGTTACTACAATTGGCTTCAATTTGAACGATTTTCAAAACTCACTCACTCAAAATTCTTGCAGAATTTATTGTACTCTTCCAGTGATCGTTACTATGAAAGGACCACTGTACAAACATACATTAAGTAGATGCGCTCTTTGAGTATTCTGTAACTTTCGGATTAGATAATCTTACACATTTTGATATTTTGTTCTGCAAGACATCATCTGGCATTTTTTGTAGTGTTTTTTTTTTTTTTTTTTTCTAAATACGTTTGTTACAACTGATTATAAATGATTATCGTCGGCATGATCTTAGACAGCATCAAAAATATATTCTCATTTGGAAATTATTAACAAGATATTTGTTTGTTTTCCTATTTTGCTAGCGGTGTATTCCTCCGTTATGTTTCGAGATAATTCATTTTACATCCCAGATTACATCCCAGAGGCGCTTACACCAGTGTTGCATAATGCACACTGTAGCTCAGCTTTCTGAAGTGTCCCTCCATATTTCCGACATGACTTCATTTGTTGAGAGGTTTCCGTTTGCAAATGACCGGCAGGATTTCATAATGAATGGCGTGCAGCTGCACTCGGAGGTCCTGACAGGTGCCTCCAAGCGGTATGGCAGATTCGCAGTGGGAGCTTTCGAGTGAGCAACGCTCTGATTATCCCCTCACTCTCTCTCTCTAATCAGAGGAACACGCATCCTCGTTTTGTTGTAAGTATCCTGAGTTTGAATTATATACGATGCCCTTATGCGCTAGCTTACCTTATATAATACCCCGTTGCTTCCCGCGACGCCTCTCTCTCTCTCTCTCTCTCGTATCTTTATCTCCTGCCTCTATAAAGATTGAACATCGCCATGTTATTACCATCCATCCGCACAGGAATATTTATGCAGCGCTGAAACGAAGGGCAGCGAAAGCAACACTGAACGGCAACAATGATGACGTAAAGCATGAAAACACGGGGTTAAAAGCTCGTATCGATGTTAAAAAGAGCCGAATGTTTTAATAAACGCTTTCAGATCATTCATTATCCAAGAAATGCATTCAAGGGGCCGGTAGCAAAAAGCTGGCATCTCCAGCGAAACATGCAAACATCGGATCTGCCCACTCTTAAAGCTGCAGCGCCTCAGTCTGTGCATGCGCGCCGCCCCCGCTCGCTCCCGCGACCCCGACTATCTCATGTTATGCTGACCCGTTGGTTGGTCGGTATCCTCAGTCATATGCAGTAGCAATCTGAACAACTAAAGTTTATTTTTACTGTCTTTAATTTATTAAAGGGCATACAAGTTTTACCCTGAGTGCATTTTGACTTGTTTTTTCCGTATTTCTTTTAACTTCATGGCCTACCACCTATTGTTCATTCTCTGGGGGTATACTGCATTGTTATCATCTTTGCCTTCTAATGTGCGTAATGTGTAACAACAAAAATCTTTTTTTTTTTTTAAACTAAAGAATCTAAAAATGAAACCATATGCTTCTTAACCCTCCTTGTTCTTTTCCCTCAGTCGACAGTTTCCAAACTAATTTCCTTCTGGTCAACAGCAGCAGCACACACACAGGTGATTAACCCTATATGCAATACTAGATACAAGACAGTCTCACTCTTGTTGTACATTTATGCATTTGCGCTCAATATGCAAATTATTAGGAAAAATTGTACACCTGCTTATCCATTCAATGATCTAATCAGACAATCATGTGGCAGCAGCAGTACAGGTCAGGAGATTGAGTTCATGTTTACATCAAACACCAGAATGGGGAACTGATGTAGTTTTAGTAATTTCTACCGAGGCATGATTGTCAGTCCCAGACAGGCTGGTTTGAGTATGTCTGTAACTGCTGATCTTCTGGGATTGTCTTGCACAACAGATTCCAGGGTTTACTCCAAAATCATCCAGGTACAGGTCAGGGGAATTCAGTTCATGTTTCCATCAAACACAAGAATGGGGAACTGATGTGATTTCAACCTAGACATGATTGTTGTTGCTAGACGTGCTGGTTTAAGTATTTCTGGAACTGCTATCTCTTTTGATTTTCATGCACAACAGTCTCCAGGAGTTTACTCAGAATGGTGTGAAATACAAAAAACATCCAGTCAGCAGCAGTTCTGTGGATGGAAATCCCTTGTTGATGAGAGAGGTCAGAGGAGAATGGCCAGGCTATTCTGAGATGACAAAAAAGCTACGCTAATTCAGATAATAAATTAAACAGTATCATCTCCAGACACATGAGCAGCTTCAGTGACAGACTGCTATCACTGTCCTGCTCCACTGACAGACTGAGGAGATCGTTCCTCCTCCACACTATGTGACTCTTCTGTTCCACCCGGGGGGGTAAACGTTAACAGTATACAAAAGTTACTGTCTGTTATACCTGCATTTTTATCACTCTTTAATTTAATATTGTTTTTTTAAATCAGTATGCTTCTGCTGGAGTATGTGAATTTCCCCTTGGGATTAATAAAGTATCTAACTACCATCTACCATAACCACTCTGTACAACTGTGGTGACCAGAACAGCATCTCAGAATGCACAGCACATCAAACCTTGAGGTGGATGGGCTACAATAAAAGAAGACCATGTCAGGTTCCATTTTGGTCAGCCAAGAACAGAACGATTAAGTGGGCACAGACTCACCAAAACTAGACAGTTGTAGACTGATGGTCTGATGACTCTCAATTTCTACTGAGGCATACAGTTAGTAGAGTCTAAATTTGGCACCAATAGCATGAAATCCATGCACCCAACCTGCCAGGGTGGTGTTGATGTTGTCAATGGTGTGCAGAACGTTTTCTTGGCTCAGTTTGGGACTATTACTCGGCTCTTGAATGCCATGGGTTATTTGAGTTATTGTTGCTGACCACAGGCATCACTTCATAGCCAAAATTTACCCATCTTCTATTGGCTGCTTCCAGCATGATAATACACCATGTCACAAAGCAAAAGTCCTCTCAATCTGGTTTCATGAGCATGGCAATGAGTTCAGTGGTCTTCCTAGTCACCTGATCTGAATCCACTAGAACACCTTTGGGATGTGGTAGAACAAATGACAAATCTGCAAAAACTGTGGGATGCAATCATGTCAACATGGACCAGAATCTTAAAGGAATGTTTGCAACATCTTGTGGAATCCTTGCCCTGAAGAACTGAGAAAAATAAGAAGGTCCTACACAGTATTAGGTATTAGTATTAGCAAACACAATCAGGTGTCTAAAAGACACCTGAAGGGCTCTGAGATGGTGAGAAATAAGATTCTCTGGTCTGATCAGACCAAGATAGAACTTTTTGGCCTTAAATCTAAGCGGTATGTGTGGAGACAACCAGGCACTGCTCATCACTTGTCCAATACAGTCCCCACAGTGAAGCATGGCGGTGGCAGCATCATGCTGTGGGGGTGTTTTTCAGCTGCAGGGACAGGACGACTGGTTGCAATCGAGGGAAAGATGAATGCGGCCAAGTACAGGGATATCCTGGACAAAAACCTTCTCCATAGTGCTAAGGACCTCAGACTGGGCCGAAGGTTTACCTTTCAACAAGACAATGACCCTGAGCACACAGCTAAAATAATGAAGGATTGGCTTCACAACAACTCTGTGACTGTTCTTGAATGGCCCAGCCAGAGCCCTGACTTAAACCCAATTGAGCATCTCTGGAGAGACCTAAAAATGGCTGTCCACCAACGTTTACCATCCAACCTGACAGAACTGGAGAGGATCTGCAATGAGGAATCGCAGAGGATCCCTAAATCCAGGTGTGAAAAACTTGTTGCATCTTTCCCAAGAAGACTCATGGCTGTATTAGCTCAAAAGGGTGCTTCTACTAAATACTGAGCAAAGGGTCTGAATACTTAGAACCATGTGATATTTCAGTTTTTCTTTTTTAATAAATCTGCAACAATTTCAAAAATTCTTTTTTTGTCTGTCAATATGGGGTGCTGTGTGTAAATTAATGAGGAAAAAAATTAATTTAAATGATTTTAGCAAATGGCTGCAATATAACAAAGAGTGAAAAATTGAAGGGGGTCTGAATACTTTCCGTACCCACTGTATGTAAAAGGCTGCAAACTACAAAAATACCAAAGACTAATCACACCTATAAAACATTAACATATACTGTAAGTGAGAAAAGACGATGATAGATAGATAGATAGATAGATAGATAGATAGATAGATAGATAGATAGTGTAGCAGTAGGGGGCGCTAGTGCTCCCTTGAACCCTCAGGTGCCACGCCAAACACCAGGTAAAAGTGCAATAATAATTATTTTTATTATAATAATGTGCACTAAGCACCCTCCACTCCACACTATTCATAAATAACCAATAACAAATACAATAACCAATCCTCCAGCTCCCAGACGCGTTGCCCTCCTACCACCCAGCTCAGCTCGCCGTCTGGGAGCTCTCACAGTCCTTTTATATATCCTGACCCGGAAGTGTTCCAATCCCCAGTCCATGTGACTCTCAATCACTTCTGGGTCAGGTACAAGTCCTTTTCTTCTCAGCCCAGAAGCATGTCGCTCTTCCTCTGACGCACTTCCAGGTTATAGGGCACAGAGAAGTCTTCGGTCCTCTCTGCAGCTCCCTCTTGCGGCCCCTGTGGTATCCAGCAGGGTCTTGTATAAAAACTACATAGTCCATGACTCCCTGCTGGTCTTTGGGGCACCTCCATACTGCAGGAAGGGCTCCATTTGGCGGCTTGGGGAACTTGGCCAGGATAAACTGCCGGGCATAGTCCACAATAGATAGATAGATAGATAGACAGATATGAAAGGCACTATACAATACATAGATAGATAGATAGATAGATAGATAGATAGATAGAGGTCACACCCCACATTAAAGCAGTGCAGTTTCCTGAGATAAAACAGCCTGCTCTGCCCTTTCTTCTATAGTTCTTCTGTGTTTTGAGACCAGTCCAACCATTCATTGATATGTACCCCCAAGTACTTGTAGGAGTGAACCACGTCGACATCCACTCCATGAACAGTGACCAGACACTGAGGCTCTTTGGTGCAGTGAATATCAATAACCAGTTTTTTTGTTTTACTGATGTTAAATTGCAGACAATTCACTTTAGACCAAGAAACAAAAGTTCTCCCCCTGACTCTCCTCCTCTGTCTCATCCCCCTTATCATTATACCACATAAGTGCAGAATCATCTGAGATTTTGTGCAAGTGACATGACCTGCTGTTATATTTGTAGTTGGAGGTGTACAGAGTGAAGTTAAAGCCAACAGGCCTGTTCCTTGTGGTGCCCCAGTGTTGCTCACACAGTCCTCGAGTCTCACAGACTGCCGTCTGCCTGACAGATACAGAAGTCCGCTTCAAAGAAAACAGATTCACTTGGACCTGTGTAATGATAGCAGCTCTTTATTTTAAATATTAATGGTAAGTCCCTTTTCGGTGGTTAGTGTGATTGGCTTTACACTTCACTGACTTTGCTGTCTAGTGATTAAATGTACAATAAGTTAGCCTTTTCTTTAAATATTTGTTATGGAACACATTCCGTTCAGCTGGCTTCTGCCATTCACACATGCAGCCTTTCTGTGAAATGAATAATAAACTGGCCTTATTTTGGAGGTGTAGAATGTGATCTTAAAAACCTCACAGAAAACGTGTGAAGTTTATTTTTACTTTATAACCGCAGTTGCAACCATATGTATAAATTAAGATCTACTCTTTGTAAATTGGAATTTGTGTATATACTTCGGAGGAGCCACACCTTAGTTTTCCTTTGACGTGTCCTATATGTTGGTGTTGTGTAATGGTAAGATGTTCTTCTATAATCTGTTTTGGCATTACCGGGTATTACAATGCGAACGAGTGAAACCATCAACAGCACTAAAAAGTAAACAACAATTGAATCAATATGGGCAGGAACTGGAGAATGAGTTCTTTAGACACCATAACAAACAACAACACACTTTGGAGCTTGACATGCCTAAAGAAATCAAACACTAGTGTAACTTAATTGTTTTAAATGATGGGATTAGTATACATCAAACAGATGCCACAATTCCCGGTGGTTTCTCGTATGTAACAGTAAACAGGCAAGCAGAATGGCTATGACTCACCAACGGGACATAGTTTTCATCAGCTGCCATTTTTCTCCAACCCCCCCCCCAATCTCCTAATCCACACCCCTCTTCCCCAAACAGCTGAAAGGTCATAGGCCATTAGGGGAAATTTCGTTCTCCTAAGCCCTCCTTTCTAAACTGATGCAGAAGTTAATCCACATATGTATTGTATCTTGGACACAAGGGCTGACGTCACTGGGAGACCCTTTTTTAATTTAACTAAATCAGCTCTCTGTGGAGATGCTGTTACAACATGCACAGTGTGATCAGTAAACAGAGAGCCTCGTGCAGAAAATGTGTCTGTAAAAACAAATTCTTACCGGTCATTTTAGAACTGATATATAGTACATTTCTGTTATGCATGAATTACATATTACAAAAACGTAGTAAATATTTCTTTTTTGTTTTTATGCATTGATATAAATGAT
Organism: Polypterus bichir lapradei; assembly: GCA_026402145.1. Classification (NCBI taxonomy): domain Eukaryota; kingdom Metazoa; phylum Chordata; class Cladistia; order Polypteriformes; family Polypteridae; genus Polypterus; species Polypterus bichir. Next base: position 14,273,402 of record JANRMT010062861.1, on the reverse strand, counting down.
AATCTAAAGCAGCTGCAGATAAGCTGGTGCATTCACACATGCAGTATTTCTGTACAATGATCACTAAACCTGCATACTTTAAATGTATCTTCCGCCGAAGGACTATTACAGCCCACTGTGACAGCCCGACTGCAGTGCATCCTGGTGGGTAACAAGACATAGATACATCAAATGGGAAGGAAACAGGTGACCATCTTTACAATTTGTGTTTTTTGTGCCAGACACTGACCCGCTCCGCCAGATTCTCGCATCTCCAGTGTTGACAGGAAAAGCGTCTGCGTGTTTTCATTAAAAGAAACTTCGTAATCAGAGGCAATTTTTGGAATCTGTAAGGCTGCCGGTTCAAATCTTTGAAGGGATCCCTTGAGCAAGGGCCTTAACCTGAAAACTGCTCCTGGCAATGGCTGACCCTGCGCTCGGACTCTGCAATGTGCATGCGGAAAGACAATTTTCCCTAGGGGATTAATAAAGTATCTCAAATCAAATTAAAATAAATAAAAATTCTTTTACCGAACTGCTTGGAAATAAGACTACCGGTTCTCCTTTAATTGCATTAAAACTTAACCAATCTAGAACTCAAAGAGAGCCATAGGACTTTTTCTTTAGTCTAAAGTGAATTCAGCTTTACTTTCCTACAATTTTGCTTAAAACGTATTTTTAGAAATTAAGAAAAAAAAATGTAACAGCAGTATATTAATCATTGGACACATTGAAAAAGCAGAACTACAAGTACCAATCAGAACAAAACACTTTAATTGTAATTTAGACACAGACAATGCCGAGACTTGAAAAAGTCAGAACACAGCTGTCATTTTTTGACGTAATTTACATCTTAGAACTTTCTTTAAAAAGTCATCGCACGCCTAACACTTCTAATATGATCAATTTAAATGTGTTTAAAGCAAGAATCAAGGAACTCATGCTAGAAGTTTAATTCAGCAATCAAATGAATTAAGGCCCCAATTAGAAAGAGAATGTGCAGACTCTGAGAGACGCCATTTTAGCAGAAGTGGGCACAGCTGTATTAACTGTACTCTGGTCTTACCCAGGAGGCCAAAAGTAAAAAGATTCTACTATCATCTTACTCTGGAAATGAAAATTAGAGAGAAATAATGGGAAGGAGTAGCCTTTTATGGAATCATTTTACATGATATTATCTGCACCCTGGATACCTTGAATTATTTAACCTCTTCATGTTATTTAATTAGGTAAATAACTTCATCCCAGACCTGATAAACTTAGAAAAGAGCAGAAAATGTTTTAGTTTCTTTCTGAGAAATGGAATAAGAATAATCATAATACATTCTGTTTATATAGCGCCTTTCCCATGCTCAAGGCACTTCACAGAGTCTTAGAAATAAGATGGTACATGTAACATTAGATGCAAATAATATCTGCATAGAACACTAAAAATAGATAAATAAAGCACACATATACAAGGTATTAAACAGAATAAAAGATAATAAGCCAGAGTGCAATGCTAAATTCAATACTAGAAAAAAAGCCTCAACAAATAACATAATTTGTGACAAAACATACATATAAGTTTCCCTAGCATCTGGACAGAGAGGTAAACTTAAAGAAGGGGCAGAATGTCAGAGTAAGTTCAACACCTTCCTCAAGAGATGAGTTTGAAGTTGCTTTTTAAAAAGAATGAATTGATTTAGCTGATCTTATTAGATAGATAGATAGATAGATAGATAGATAGATAGATAGATAGATAG